>CM076584.1:566961915-567131432 GCA_034641835.2 Pinus albicaulis | reverse complement strand
CCGAGTTTCTGGGTCTAACTGCTCCAAATCATTTCTTTTAAGCCCCAACGCAACTTGGCCCTTTAAAGACCTGTGTTCAATAACAGGCTGATCATTTTGCACCAACACTAATCAGTAGCAGCTTGTCCCTTGTTGGGGGTGCATTGATTCTAGAAATTCTAGAAAATTAAAAAGGATCCTGAAGCTTCCTCTTCCAAAAGCTTTTAGGAGTTTTTATAACCATTTACCTTGGATAAGAAGCTCAAATCCTATATGATCCTACCTAGGAGATTTCACCTCTTATCCCTTGAGCTCATCCTCCCATCTTTAGTGGATCTCAAACCTAGATTGGTAAATGGATAATAATTCCTTAACTACAACACTCTGCTATATATTTACTGCAATCCACAACATCACGGTTGGATTTTGGAGAATGAGCATGCCCTCATGTTGTTTTCTTGAATCTAAGCGATTCATCATTTTTATGCATTAGGGTGACATTGAGGTGTGATTTGTGATTAGGAAGGAAAGGTAAAATTGGGGAGATATCTAGAAGATCAACACTATCTTTGTTTGTAATATCTTTTCTATTTATTTTAATACAAAGAGTATATAATTTTTCTATATGTGATATGTTATGTTTACATTCATATATTTAAATGCCTCGTTGATTCATTGAATAAAGTGAATGAATTATACTATGTATATGTTGTAAATACTTGGCTTGTTTTGATTGCATGTGCAGGTTCTAATTATAGCAATCATAGCTAGGATTGGAGCTTACAATCAATGATGAAAGTAAATTTTAAGACGAATTCCAAGTAGGCATCTTTCCATCTCTCAATTTCTCTAAGGGAAACTCTATATTCTTTACTTTCTGTCATTCTAGACCAGTCCACTAAGTCTAGGGGAGATATTTTTTTCCGCAATCATAAATATCGTATAACAAATTGGAAACTCCACTAGGGAGGTTAACTTTCTATGGATGTTCATTCCCATCTATGTCTAATTAACCAACGGATTTACTCGCTTGTTAAAGAAAGGATTTCCCTTCCATTGGGATGACATGGCCCAAAAGGAATTTGATGCCTTGAAAGATGTTCGGATTTGTACATCCTTGTTGTATCCCATAGATTAATAATGCAATTACTTCCTCTATCTCTTCATTGCAACTAATCCCATCACTAGTGTATTAGTCCAAGAGGAAAATGTAGGGATTGAAAATCTTATTTATTATTTGAGTCAGAACTTGAATGATACCGAGATCAAATAAAATCACGTCGAAACTTTAGTTTTGGCAGTTGTCCAAGTTGTCCGAAGGTTTTGCCACTATATCCTGCTTCGTAAGACTATGGCCGTTTTTTACTGCAACCCAATGACATACATCTTGTCATGCTAATTTCTAGGGGGGAAATACTCTAAATGGATTGTCATCCTTTAGGATTTAAATTTGGAGTTTATTAAATCCAAGTTGAATAAATCCTTAGTTTTTTCTGGGCTGATATGTGAGCTTCTCATAATAGATGTTGAAGCAACATCTGACGATTTTATTCCCAACAAGTCGATGTTCCTAATTTTATCATCTGACCCATGGTATTGAGACATTATCATATATATCTAAACCCAAAATTTCCAGTTTGATACCTCTCACTTTGACCAACGACGTATATGATATCAAGCTAAAAATTATATTACAATTGGTGACACCCTTTATCGCCGTGGTATTGATATAGTTTTTTGAAGGTGCCTCACTCATGAGGAGGACAAGAAAGTCCTAAATTAATGCCATGCTAGGGCATGTGGTGGAAATTTGTCTGGTTACACCATTGCATAAAATATTTTATGTGTTGGTTACTTTTGGCCTACTATGTTTTGCGACTGCATCCTAGTGGTCCATAAGTGTTGCACCTTCTAGATATATGATCATAAATCTTGTGTCCCACTCACTCCTTTCCACATTGTTATTACCATTGGAAATTTCATGTAATGGGGCATTGATTCCATGACATGTAACCCTCACTCAATCTGGGGGCATGGCTACATCATTGTGGCAATGGAATATTTTACCAAGTGGGTTGAGGCAATGCCTAAATAAAATAATATCGGTGAAACAAATGCTCTTTTATTTTTCAATCATGTTATTGCAAGGTTTCGTGTACCACAAGCCATAGTTACATATCATGGGAAACATTTCCGTAACTACATGATGTCTAAACTGACTGCCAAGTTGGGCCTCTTCCATGAGAGTTCAACTCCCTATTGTTTGCATCAATAAACTATACCTGTTTAGATGACTAAATGCTTATCCTAGATTTCTAGAAACAAAATTCAAGAATCTCATGAGTTCTAGAAATCTCACTGCCTTCATTATCCTTAGGATTAAATTTTCACTATTCTACTACTCTATCAAGTCATGGCAAATATTTCACTCCCAGAAAAACAAATCATGGACTTGTGTCCCTCATTCTCACTATGTTTTCCACCTCTGACTTTACCTCTCTATTTCTGGTTGTCTAAGCCTTCTATCTTTACACCTTGGTTTACCAAGTAGCCCAAAAAATTTCCCCTACTCACCAAGTGCCTCAAAAAATGGTGATTTTAAATTTCCTTTCTAGGCTTTTTAGATAAATCAAAGAGTTCAATTTCTTGGATGGAAATGCATAGATAATTGTCAAAACCCTGTTTTACATCTCCAAACCTTGATTCCAATTTTCAGTCAACACCTAATCCAAGAGATATCCCAATAGGTCATTATAGGGTCTCTTAGGCTATGCATTGTTTTGGTTTCCTAAAACTTACTATTTTTACATGTGCTCAAAGGTAAAATAAAATGAAAAGAAGGTGAGCTCATGAATGTCCAAAGGGTGTCAAAAGGCCTTTAAGGAAGGTCCTCCTAGATTAGAGAATAGAGTCTGCAAAAGGACAATTTTCCCATGTTAAATAATTTCTACAGGAATACTTTATGATGGTTATCAGCAGAACGGATGAAAAGTGAGAATCCTAACTCACCAATGACATCCACATCAGAAGAGAAACAACATGCCTGATTTACAAAGCGTATCAGTGGTTTCATGACCAATTTTTTGTAAGGTGTTGACCAGCAAGAGGTCCATGTCACAAGGTTAAAAAGGACAGAGATGCATCAATACCATCAAACATAAAACCAAAATTTCTAGGAATGATAAATGAGGAAAGGAAAAGGGCCTTTGAAAGCTATAAATTTAGAAAGGTAGGAAAAAGTGACCTAAAGGTCATTATACTCCATCAGTGTGATAGAAGGTTTTCAGAAGACATTTGAAAGAAGGTCCCCAGGGTTGAAATAAGATAGAAGAGGTTTTTTATTTGTCACTACAACCAAAGGGACAAAATTCTGAAGAGTATCAGTGGTTTTGTAACTAATTGGCACAATAGGTGTTGCCCAGTAAGGGATCCATGCAAGAGATCACAAAGACAAAGATGCAAAAACATCACATATCATAAATTGAAGATTTATTCTGAGAGACCTACTTAAATATGGAAAACAAAGTTTTCAAGGATGATGTCAGATGGTCACCTCTATGGCTTGTCAGAACAACAGTCTTCACGACAACAAAGGACAAGTTTTAGAGAGTATCAGTGTGAAGGCTGCTTGAGCTCCTCAAGCACAGTCACAGGTCTACAAAATAATCACAAAAAGAGAGATATAAGCTAAAAGTAAAATAAGAAATAAAATAGAGCCTAAGTGCTACTGTTGATGGTTTACAATTTCCAAACTCCAAAGGAAGTGTAAGGATAAAAAACATTGCTCTTATCACACCACCAGCAAGCAGAAATGGCTAAATGAAGGTAATGATAAAATTGACCGAAAAGGCTAAGGTTGTTGTACAGGACATATACATCATGCTTCTGAAAAATCAATGACCAAAGAGAGAATGAAATCACCTTTTAAAATATCACCCACAAAGATCACTTTGTTGCTTAAAACACCACCTGCAAAAGGAAAAGGGAAATATTAGCAAAGGAGATAAAAGACCAACAACAAGAATTAGTAAAGTGGGTTTTCATTTTAATTTTTTCAAAGGGTATAGAAGGCCTAAAGCCATCATCATTCAAACCATTTCTTCATTTTCAAAAAGAGTGGAAGTTTTCAAGGTTTTCAAAGTTTTCTGGCAAGTGTTCGGTCCAAGAAACCTTTGTGCTACGCTCTTGTTGACCCGCGCTACGCTCTTGTCTCCTCTCCCAGTGCAGTTTTCTACACGGTGTTGTGCTCTTGTAGTGGCGCGCTATGCATCTGTCACGTACATGACTGCTCGATCGACCCTGCCAGAACTATTGTGCACCGACCCGTTCAGGCCTACACGACAGCCTGCCTGACACCCTATTACTGCGCTCCTAGGCGTGAAAAGGCCGCCCAACCCATTTTGGCCTGCACGATAGCCCGCCCAACACCACACTTGTTGCGCTCCTGTGCATTCAGCAGCTGCTCGGGAGGACTCGATAGTGCGTACAGAGGCCACCCATGCTACGCGCCTGGGTGTGCAAAAGCTACTCGACCCTACGTGAAAAGGCTGCCCTAAAAAATGTGCAGAAGGCGCCCAACTGGCCCGTGCTACGTTCCCATGTATTTTCTTCAGCTGCTGAAGTTTTGAGAGGTATTTAGATTTTTTCCCTACTTTTCCCTACTCTCTAAAAGTAAAAATATAGAGAAATTTGGAGGGTAAACTTAAATGGAATGTGGAAAAGCCCTAAGGAAGGAGGAAAACGCCTAATTCCCTGCTAAACAACTCCCTTGTTCGAAGGGGGCCCATCCATTTACATGCTAAGAGCACACTGAGGCCCAAATTGTTTTCCTTCATTCTTCCTTCCCCTTCATTTTCAGTCACCACCTATCTCATCCTCATCTCACTTTCCCTCTTCATATTATCCCCCAAGCAGATCAGGGTTTGTTTTCAAAGGCAAGGGTAAAAGACAAAATGCCTAGAGAAGGAAGTATTGATGGTGGCAAGAGAGGCCAAAGGCCTAGAGAACAACAGAGAAAGGTTGGGAAAGAAAATATGTCTGAGCCTATAAACACTAAAGAATTAGCAACCTCTCCTACTATAGTTTCATATTTCAAAGAGGTAGGATGCTATGAGTTCTATGAGAAAGTGAAGAGAGTCCAAAGTCACCCTCAATTGACCAAAAATTTTGTCCTTGACCTCCATGACCACCATGTACATCTAGCTGGAGTGAATTTTGGGCTGACCATCGATGAAATCTCTATGGCCACTGGAATACCTTGCATGGGGGAAAAATGGCTCAAATAGGTGTATCTGGACCTAATCCATTATCAACCCTTCTTAAAACCAAGTTTCCAAGCCAATTTCAAGACCATTTTCCCCTTTTCTCATTTGTTGGACACATGTGCTCCTTTAATGGAGATCATTATGAAATACTTCACCTGTGAAGGTAGGTTTTCCAGGATCTATTCCTATCACATAAGAGTACTCATGCATTTTACTAAGGCCAAAATTCTTCATTTTCCCTACTACCTTTTGTAAAAGTATTGATAAAATGTCATCCATTGTGAAAAAAATGCCTCCCTCCCAACAAATGTCAAGTATTTTCCACCATTACCTCATCAAAATGATTGTCTCACACCAATTGGAGCAACAAGGCATCCCATGGGAAGTTTTCATCACCCATGGTGTTTTCACAAGTCCACAGCCCCTTCCTCTATGAAGTTTACCATCATCAACTCAACTTCCTCCTCCCACACCTCCATCACCCTCCACTGACCATGATTCATCTTCTTCACATGAATCCTCTCCCCAAAAAAACCTCCCTCTTTCACCTTCCCCTAGAGCCTCACAACATGAAGAAAGCGATGACAAGAAGGAACATGACAGTCAAGGAGAAGAAAAAATGGCTGAAGAGGAGGAAAATGAAAATGAAAGTGAAGAAAGTGAAAATGATGGAGAAGATACCAAGGACAGTGAAGAGGAGGCAGATGAAAGAAGTAAAGAAGACAATGACAAAATAAGTGGGCTAAATGATAAATATGTAAGTGAAGAAAGTGATGACAAAGAGGAAGATGTAAGTGAATAAAGTGATGAGGAAGAAGACAGTGAAGAAAGTGTTGATGAAGAAGCAAGTAGTGACAAAGGTAGTGAAACAAAAATTTAACAAGAAAGCGAAGGGAGTGAGCTAAATGAGGATGAGGAAGTCAATGACAACCCAAGTACAGAAGCAGATTTTGATGAGCAGAATGATGAAGGTAAAGACGAAAACAGTGAGCCAAATAGAAGTGATAAAAGGAGCAGTGACAAAGATGAAGATAGCAGTCAAGAAGAGATAGAGTTTGAAGGTAATTGTAGTGGACAAGACAAAGACGACAGTGAGCAAAAAAGTGAAGAAAACTCACATAATGAGGAAGAAAGTGAAAATCAAAGTAAAGGAGAGACTAATGAAAGTGACTCTAATAGTGACCCCACAAAAAATGCAAGCAGTAATAAAGAGGTAGAGTTTGAAAGTGAATACAATGGGAAAATCAGTGTGGGTATAGACAAACATAATGATGCAGAAAATGACAACCATCGTGAAGAAGAAGATCATGACAGTGCTCATGAACAAAGCAGTGATAAAGAGGCAGAATTTGAAAGTGAGGACAGTGGGCCAAATCATGAAGAGGAGGACAGCCATGAAGCTACAAATGTACAAAGAAATGATGAAGACCCTCTAATGTTGCAAATATAGAGGACGAAAATCATGAAAATCTTGACAGTGATACTAGCATGAGAGAAAATGAAAATGCCTCTTAAGAAGGAAGCCAAGAGCAAAGTGAGGAAGACACACATACATAAATCATCAATCAGAAGACAAACAGCCCTCAGGTCACCAATGATCAAGGTATTCAAGTGAAACATGTTAAAACTTGTACTCTCACTTACCAAAGAGGATCAAGGCAAGTGTTTTCTGCCTCTAAGAGGAAAGGGACCTTTCCATCTACTTCAGCTCAACCATTGGACAAAGGTAAGAAAAAAGTGAAAGAAGAAGAGGAAGATCATGAAAAAGAAAGAGAGTTTGAACTCATAGATAGTGATGATGAGAATGAAACAAGAATTTCAAACTCCCTCCTCCAAGACAGGAATGCACAAATCAAGGACTTGGAGGCTGAATTAGAAAGATCAAAGGATGTCATTCACTTTTATCATATGCAAAGCAAGCAAATGAGTGCCCAAAAATAAATCCATGAAACAAGAACACTCAGGTACAGGAAAGAGGCTCAAAGGGAATAGGTGAAGTTGGAAAAATTCATGGGCACTTTGTTGGAAATTTTGTCATTGATGGCAAAGGAATTGGCAAAGGTCAGCAAAGAAGAACAGAAGGAGCAGTGACAGAATGGGAGAAAAGAATACAAAGGCGCAACAGATTTGTGGTGAACAACAACACGTATTCAAGAAGGATGGGAAAAATGTAAGGATGAATGAATTGTCATTATGGTGATGGGCAGTGCCATTTTACAGTGGAATGAAGACATTCGTAGTTCCAGACTACGGAGGAGTAGAGTTTATTTAAAAACAATCATTTTGGGCGTTTAAGCCCTCAACAACCAAGTATGAAGGAAATTGATTAAAACCGCGGAGGTCCTTTATGTTTCTGAAAAGGAAAGATCAAGTGGTCCCCACCACCTTAGCGCAAATCACAAGATCACAAGTTTTGAAGTTTAAATGTCTTGTTGATGTAGATATTTGCGATGTGCGATCGTCACGCCGTCGCACCATCGCAACATCGCAATGTCACAAAATCACCCTCCGCCCAAGCCAGAGTTTGTTGATTGTTGCGATATGCAATTATCGCAATATCGCATATTTCTTATTTCTGCCATCGCAAGTTCCATTTTTTGCGACGTGCGATCATCGCGCCATCGCATGATCGCAATATCGCACATTCAAGTGTTCCGACTACGATGTGGACCCGGGGTCAAAGAATAAAATCCCGTTTGTTTGAAGATTGAAGTCCGGGTTAAAAATTCATTTAAATTTGATTAAAAGTAATGTTACGGGGGCAGTGTAAAGTTTTAAAATAACCGAAAGGTTATATGAATATATATTACTGTTGAGTAAGCGGCACTAAGCAAAGGAAAGGAATCACATGCGGAATAAACAATGAAAGCAGGTTTTATGAAGCCGGTTTGCCCATTTCGCACTGCCTTTTGGGGATAAGCGGTAATTTTTGGTTGGGTAGCGATTCCATTGACTGGGTGACACGCATCCCTGTACGACTCTACAAAACTGCCTATCACTACGCGCCATCGCACGTTATTGTTCGACCACGGATGTCCAGCGAAATTGATGAGCACCGTTGATCTGGGAAGGGGTCATCGGACGGTGTTCACTTGATGAAGATACACGAAGGATTATCTAGCATATGATGCGGGAATTTGATTGGTTTGTTAACCATATAGGTAGGGGTCTGGAGCTAAGTTTTAAATATTATGACCACGCCAATCCATTGTAAATGATTTATTAATCATAAACTTATATGGAGGAGATAAAGTTCCTTTTTGGGTCATTTCGTGTTGTAAAAGCAATTCTGTATGTTTTGGGGAGGTCATGACTATAGTAGATTATTGGACCCGATTATCTATTTTGACCCCGTCCAGGAATACCATTAGCGGTTCGTGGTTTTGACCCAAGGTTTTATTAAAAGAAAAAACTATATAAGGTGATGAGAATAATGAAGAAGTGGGCATGCGAAAGGGTCGATAATAAATGAATTTCTTTTAGAGATATTTATAAGAATAAACTCTGATATATCTGAATCTATGGCGCACCTGTGAATTTGATGATTGATCAAGATCTTTAGATCAGATGATGATTAATTCTTGGTTCAATCATGAAGAACGTATAAGGGTTGTGAATGAATACTTCACTCTGAAGTATATCTGTTTGGAATGGGTAACAGATTGTTGAATTAAGGATGCACCTCTGAAGAAAATAAGTAAATTTGGTGGCCTGCAAGGTATGTTGTGTGGAAGCTATTGGATCCAGTGTGAAAATTGATGAAATGCGGTCCACGATGGAACTGAGGGTTGTAATCTTTAGTCAGGGGGTTGTAGCTCCCTTCCAGGTGAGGCTGGTAAATGAGAGCAGGGTCATAGCTCCCTTCCAGGTGAGGCTGGTAAATGAGAGCAGGGGGTTGTAGCTCCCTTCCAGGAGAGGCTGGTAAACGAGCACAGGTGGGTTCCTGCGTACTGGTATGAGTCTACGCCAGTACATAGTTGTAAGATGTTTTCTTGATAATAAAATATTGAAGGCTGAGACAACGGCAGCGGTGGTTTTCTCCCGAATCGGGTTTCCACCTTAAATTCTGGTGTTCATTTGTGTTGATTATGTTTTTTTATTTCTGTTCATGCTTACTACTTATGAATGATGCAATGTTCTAAGTAAAGTCACAATAATATCTCTGGACATACAAGATGGATGCTGTAATGTAACATATGGTTTTAAGGGAAGGAAAACTAAAAATTGTCAGACAGCTCTAAATACTGATTCACCCCCCCCTCTCAGTATTTTTTTTTCAACAATTGGTATCAGAGCAGGTCCTTCTGAAAAAGCTTAGCCACTAGAAGGAAGATCAAGAAAGATGAGCAATCAAGATGGAACAACATCTATCAGGCCTCCACTTTTTAACGGAAACAATTTAATCTTTTGGAAAACAAGGATGAGATCCTATCTTCAGTTTTTGAGAGCAGATGTATGGGCAATTGTTGAACAAGGATATCAATATCCAGCTGCAGTGCCAACGGATCCGACTGAAAGAAAGAACTATGAAACAAATGCAAAGGCGGTCAATGCTCTATTGGGAAGTCTAACTGAAGCAGAATTTGTCAAAGTCATGCAGCTGAATACAGCAAAGGAAATATGGGACAAAATCATTCTAAGCTATGAAGGTGATGCAAAGGTAAAAAGTGCTAAACTTCAAACTCTCAGAATTCAATATGAGAATCTAAAAATGCTTAATGAAGAAAGCATTGCAAATTTCTTTCTACGTCTTGATGATATTGTAAATCGCATGAGAAATATGGGAGAAAAAATAACTGAATCTACTTTGGTTGAGAAAATTTTAAGATCTCTAACAGCAAAATTTGAGTCAAAAGTTTCAACTCTTGAAGAAAAGCAGGATCTTCAAAATCTTACTGTGGTACAAATTCATGGCATACTAACTGCATATGAAATGAGAAGAGGAGGACCATCTGAAGTTAAAGAAGCAGTCTTTAGAACTTCTACAAAAGGGAAGGAAGTACAAATAACAGAAGGATCAGGATATATCTCAGAGGAAGATGAGATAAACTTCGTAAAGAAACTTCAACTTGGCATAGGACGGTTCAGAGGTAAGCTTCCTTTCAAATTTTTTGACTGTGGAAGAGTTGGTCATTATGCTGCTAAGTGTCCTTATAAAGAAACACATAAAAAGGGGAAGGAAGTAGCAAGAAGAAATAAAAATCATTTTAGCTCTAGAAAGAGTTTCTATACTCATGGAGATAGTGATGGATTATCTGATAGTGAGGAAGAATGTGAACAAGATCTTAGACTTCTCATGGCCTTTGAAAAAGAATCTAGAGAAGAAAAGGACACTTTTGTGGATGCTCTAGAAGACAGTGATTTTTTTGATGAAAACAATAAACTCAAAATCTTCCTAGAAGAGAGTAAAATAATCATAGAAACTCTGAAAAATCAGCTTGAAGAAAAGGAGAAACACAATGAGAAATTAGAGTGTGAAGTAGTAAGTCTGAGAAAAGAAATTGAGAAAGTAAAGACTCTGAATCTTAGATTTTCTAAAGGATCTGAAACCTTAGATGAAATTATCAAGGTACAACGTTCTCCTCTTATAAAGACAGGACTTGGATATACCGGAGAATCTTCTCAGCCTTCAGCACCAAATTATCTAAAAACAGTTACAGCTACTTCACAATATGCTACCACTCAGCAAGGGAATAAAGAATATTTACAAGTAAAGCATGATCATCTCAATTCAAAGAACACTAACAGGAATGTCTTTCATGGAAACACCAATCAACAAGTAAATTCATATAGAAGATTTTATGATCACAAAAATTTCTTCTTCAATGAACAATGCTTCTCATGTCACAATTTTGGTCATAAAGCTATTCAGTGTGTAGCATCTAAAACTATTATGAAAAGAGAAGCAAGAAAGAAAAGGACTGATATTGAAGCAAAGAAGAATACTTATAACAACTTTTCTCCTCTTCAAAATGAAGTTGAATGCACTTATTGCAATAACTTTGGCCATGAAGAATCTGAATGCAGGAGCAAAGCTCAGCCAAAAGAACATGTTCCTTCAAGATCCAAAGTATGGAAAAAGAAGGAGTTATAGGTTGAAAATTGTGGCATAGCGTTATTTGCAGAAGATGAAGAGAACCAATGGTACATTGATAATGGATGCTCAAGACACATGACAGGTGATAAAGACAAACTTCTTGCATATAGTGCTCTAGAAAAGGAAAAGAAGGTTACATTTGGAAATGATACTCCTGCGGTCATTAAAGGAAAAGGGTTTGTTTTTCTAAAAGAAAATGTGAAAGCTAATGAAGTCATGTATGTGGATGGATTAAGGCATAACTTGTTAAGTGTAATTCAAATGTGTGATCAAGGAACTGAAGTGGTATTTAGTTCAAAAGAATGTGTGGTACGTGATCTTGATACAGGTAAAGCAATCATAAAAGGAAAAAGAACTCCAAACAACCTGTATATATTGAAGAACTGCAAAGAACAATGTTATTTGAGTAAATCTTCAGAAAATTGGCTATGGCATAGAAGGTTGGGTCATCTGAGCTTCTCGCAAATCAACAAATCAAGCAGACTTAAAGTTGTTCTTGATCTTCCCAATATTTCTCTACCTGAAAATATCATATGTAAATCTTGCCAATTCGGTTAGCAAACCAGAGTACAATTTAATGCCAAGGAAGGATCATCAAGTAAGCCTCTTGAACTCATCCATACTGAAATATGTGGACCTATGAGGAAAAACTCACCACGTGGTGAAGAATACTATATCTTATTTATTGATGATTTCTCTAGAATGTGTTGGATTGGGCTGCTTAAACACAAAGATGAAGCATTTGAGAAGTTTCAGATCTTCAAAGCACTAGTTGAGAATGAATTAGATCTAAAAATCAAGTGTCTCAGATCTGATCGAGGAGGATAATATACATCAGATGAATTTCTTGAATTTTGTGAACAACATGGCATAAAAAGACAGTTTTCTGTAGCTGGCACTCCACAACAAAATGGTGTTGCAGAAAGAATGAATAGAACAGTTCAACAAATGGCTAGAGCTATGCTGGATGATTCTGGAACACCTGACACATTTTGGGGAGAAGAAACACATATAGTAGTAAACATTCTCAACAAGGCACATGTTCGTATAAATAGTGATAAAACTCCATACGAACTCTGGTATGGTAATCCTCACACTATAAAGCATTTTAGAATTTTTGCAAGCAAATGCTTCATCAAGAATAATGATGAAAAACTTGGCAAGTTTGAACCCAGAGCAGATGAAGGGATATTTCTTGGTTACTCCTCTAGGAGTAGGGCCTATAAATGTTACAATAAAAGACTTCGGAATATTGTTGAATGTATTGATGTTTTTATTGATGAGTCTTCTGCAGCTCCAAAAGAAGAAAAGAAAACTACAGATGAAGATGATGATGACACATATCCTTCTACATCAAATAGTAATGATACAAACAGTGAACCTAGTGAAGAACCCGAAGATGGTTTGTCTGAAAAGGCTCCCTCCAGATATGTTCAAAAGAATCATCCAGAATCTCAAGTTTTGGGAGAAAAGGGATCAGGTGTACAAACAAGAAGAACTCTTATGGGATCTTCTAGCAATCTGGCATTTCTGTCCACTATTGAACCTCACAGTGTTAGTCAAGCTAGAAAATATGACTGTTGGATTCAAGTCATGAATGAAGAGCTTGAACAAATTGAAAAGAATCACACTTGGGAATTAGTACCAAGACCTCATGACAAAAATGTCATTGGAACTAAATGGATATTCAAAAACAAGTTAAATGAGAATGGGGATGTTATAAGAAATCAAGCTAGACTTGTTTGCAAGGGGTATGCTCAACAAGAAGGTATAGAGTTTGAAGAAACCTTTGCTCCTATAGCCAGACTTTAAGCCATAAGAATGTTTCTTGCTTATTCAAGCTTCCAAAAAATCAGAGTTTATCAAATGGATGTTAAATCTGTTTTCTCAATGGTGATCTAGAAGAAGAAGTTTATATAGAACAACCAGAAGGATTCATTTTGGGAAATGATGAAAAACTTGTTTGTAGACTTAAAAAGGCTCTATATGGTCTCAAACAAGCTCCAAGGGCATGGTACTACCGTCTTGACAAATATCTTCATCAACAAGGATTTTCAAAAGGGTCTGCTGATAGCAACTTGTACACAAAAACTGAAAATGAAAATTTTTTTATTGTAGTTGTATATGTTGATGATATCATTTTTGAAAGTAATAAAGAGTCTATGAGTCAGAAATTTGCTTCTAATATGCAGCAAGAATTTGAAATGTCTTTACTTGGGGAACTAACATTCTTTCTTGGCTTGCAAGTGCAACAAGCAACAGATGGTATATTCTTATCACAAGCAAAGTACCTCAAGCAAATCCTGAAGAAGTATGGCATGGAAGATTGCAAACCTGTAAGTACACCAATGATAACCGGATGCAATCTCAGTTCTAATGATGATTCCCCCGTCGTAAATCAACTAGAATATAGATCTATGATAGGAAGTCTACTTTATCTCACTGGGACAAGACGAGACATCATGCATGCAGTCGGGATTGTTGGACAATTCCAAGCTAATCCAAAAGAGTCCCACCTTCAGGCTGTGAAAAGAATATTCAAATATCTACAAGGAACTCAAGACTTTGGACTATGGTATCCAAAGAATGCTGATCTTACTCTTCATGCATAAACTGATGCAGATTGAGCTAGAAGTGTTGATGATGGGAAAAGCACTAGTGGTTGTGCATTCTATATGGGGCCCTGGTTAGTATCTTGGTTCAGCAAGAAGAAAAACTCCATTGCCTTATCTACAGCAGAAGCAGAATATGTGGCTGCAGCATCATGCTGCACTCAACTTCTCTGGATGATGCAAACCTTACAAGACTTTCAAATCAAATGTTCACCTCCTATCTCCATTATGTGTGATAATACAAGTGCCATCAGTATCTCAAAGAATCCTGTTATGCATTCCAAGACCAAGCACATTCCCATCAAATATCATTTCTTACGTGAACAAGTGCTTGAACAAAAGGTGAAATTGGAGTATGTTTCCTCCAAAGAACAAGTTGCTAACATATTTACCAAACCTCTACCCAGGGAAGCATTCGAATATCTCAGACAGAAACTGGGAGTAGTCTCTGCCATGCAGCAAATCAGGTCTACTTAATTACAGAAGATTAAATTTGTTGCGAGGTGTTGTTGGGCATCTCTGAATGCACAGGCTAAGGGGGAGCATTGGTTATATGAAAAGGATGCATTATTGGCATTTATAAGTTATCTTTTTATATTATGAAGATGCAATATGATTTCTGGGGAGCATGGTCTTCATCAACCCTTTGCCATTGATGTCAAAGGGGGAGGAAAAGCAAAGAAGGGCTTCTATAAGTAAAGAAGGGCTTCTATAAGACAAATAGAGGAAGAGTATTACAAAAAAAAGAATATTGACGAGTATTACAGAGGAAGAGTATTGACATCAATGCCAAAGTGGGAGATTGTTGGAAATATTGTCATTGATGGCAAAGGAATTGGCAAAGGTCGGCAGAGAAGAACAGAAGAAGAACAGAAGGAGCAGCGACAGAATGGGAGAAAAGAATACAAAGGCGCAGCAGAGTTGTGGTGAACAACAACATGTATTCAAGAAGGATGGGAAAAATGTAAGGATGAATGAATTTTCATTATGATGATGTGCCGTTTTACAGTGGAATGAAGACATTCGTAGTTCCAGACTCCGGAGGAGCAGAGTTTATTTAAAAATAGTCATTTCGGGCATTTAAGCCCTCAACAACCAAGTATGAAGAAAATTGATTAAAACAGCGGAGGTCCTTTATGTTTCTGAAAAGGAAAGATCAAGTGGTCCCCACCACCTTAGCGCAAATCGCAAGATCACAAGTTCTGAAGTTTAAATGTCTTGTTGATGTGGATATTTGCGATGTGTGATCATCGCACCGTCGCACCATTGCAACATCGCAATGTTGTAAAATCACCCTCCGCCCAAGCCAGAGTTTGTTGATTGTTGCGATATGCGATTATCGCAATATCACACATTTGTTATTTCCGCCATCGCAAGTTCCGTTGTTTGCGACGTGCGATCATTGCGCCATCGCACGATCGCAATATCGCACATTCAAGTGTTCCGAATACGATGTGGGCCCAGGGTCAAAGAATAAAATCCCGTTTGTTTGAAGATTGAAGTCCGGGTTAAAAAATCATTTAAATTTGATTAAAAGTAATGTTACGGGGGCAGTGTAAAGTTTTAAAGTAACTGAAAGGTTATATGAATATATATTACTGCTGAGTCAGCGGCACTAAGCGAAGGAAAGGAATCACGTGCGGAATAAATAGTGAAAGCGGGTTTTATGAAGCCGGTTTGCCCATTTCGCACTGCCTTTTGGGGATAAGCGGTAATTTCCGGTTGGGTAGCGATTCCATTGATCGGGTGACACGCGTCCCTGTACGACTCTACATAATTGCTTGTCACTACGCGCCATCGCGCGTTATTGTTCGACCATGGATGTCTAGCGAAATTGATGAGCATCGTTGATCTGGGAAGGGGTCATCAGACGGTGTTCGCTTGATGAAGATGCACGAAGGATTATCTAGCATACGGTGTGGGAATTTGATTGGTTTGTTAACCATATAGGTGGGGGTCCGGAGCTAAGTTTTAAATATTATGACCACGCCAATCCATTGTAAATTATTTATTAATCATAAACTTATATGGCTGAGATAAATTTCCTTTTTGGGTCATTTCGTGTTGTAAAAGAAATTCTGTATGTTTTGGGGAGGTCATGACTATAGTAGATTATTGGACCTGATTATCTATTTTGACCCCGTCCAGGAATACCATTAGCGGTTCGTGGTTTTGACCCAAGGTTTTATTAAAAGCAAAAACTATATAAGGTGATGAGAATCATGAAGAAGTGGGCGTGCGAAAGGGTCGATAATAAACGAATCTCTTTTAGAGATATCTATATGAATAAACTCTGATATATCTGAATCTATGGCACACCTGTGAATTTGATGATTGATCAAGATCTTTAGATCAGATGATGATTAATTATTGGTTCAATCATGAAGAACGTATAAGGGTTGGGAATGAATACTTCACTCTAAAGTATATCTGTTTCGAATGGGTAACAGATTGCTGAATTAAGGATGCACCTCTGAAGAAAATAAGTAAATTTGGTGGCCTGCAAGGTATGTTGTGTGGAAGCTATTGGATCCAGTATGAAAATTGATGAACTGTGGTCCACAGTGGAGCTGAGGGTTGTAATCTTTAGTCAAGGGGTTGTAGCTCCCTTCCAGGTGAGGCTGGTAAACGAGAGCAGGGGGTCGTAGCTCCCTTCTAGGTGAGGCTGGTAAACGAGAGCAGGGGGTTGTAGCTCCCTTCCAGGAGAGGCTGGTAAACGAGCGCAGGTGGGTGCCTGTGTACTGGTATGAGTCTGCGCCAGTACATAGTTTTAAGATGTTTTCTTGATAATAAAATATTGAAGGCTGAGACAACGGCAGCGGTGGTTTTCTCCCGAATTGGGTTTCCACCTTAAATTCTGGTGTTCATATGTGTTGATTATGTTTTGTTATTTCTGTTCATGCTTACTACTTATGAATGATGCAATGATCTAAGTAAAGTCACAATAATATCTCTGGACCTACAAGATGGATGCTGTAATGTAACATATGGTTTTAAGGGAAGGAAAAATAAAAATTGTCAGACAGCTCTAAATACTGATTCACCCCCCCCTCTTAGTATTTTTTTTTCAACACACTTATGAGGAGAGTAGTGATGAGGATGTTCAAACTAGAAGGAGACCTAAAACTATGGGTCTAAGGAAAGCATTGGCAAAGCAGAGAGAAGAAGAATCAGCCCAAGCGGAACAACTTTCTCTCCAAGAACTCCTTGCACTGGAAATTGAACATGATAGGAAATCATGGGTTGATAGGGCTAACATACACCTTGAAAACAAGTTGTAGAAGGCCAATAGAGACTTTGATCTACAAATAATAATGGCTAAGCATTATGCTCAAAGAGAACAATTTGCAAGGCAAGAACTCAAAAGGGCCAAAATTGAGATCCAAGCACTAAAGGACGAAAAGGACCAATTTAGACTTGTTATTTTGGCTCAAGATTCTCCACAGGTCTCCCAGGACCCATGAGGCACTTATCTACCAAATTTGGGAGAAATTGAACAAGTTTTTGTTTTTTGCAAATTTTGAGGCTAGGAGCAACACACCTGGTGCTACGCTCTTTTTCATTGCATATTCAGGAGAAACGACTTGCATTTTTGGATTCCTAATCATGAGAGGAGCATGCTCACCAATTTTCAAATCAATTGGAGTTTTTTTGGTTCTCCAAAATGGTTTAGAAACACCCAATGTTTCACCATTATGCCTGCTTTTCAGGACATGTGCTGCGCTCCTACCAGTCATGGAATTTTCACTTTTTGGACAGGTTGTAGAGGTCAGATCAGAAAACCAAGGATAGATATGGAAATTAAACTTCAAGGGCTTTCCAACAAGCCATCATGGAGCCTTATCTGACATCAGGAAGGCCTTCAAAACACTGTTGTTAGAAGACCTTTTTTTTTTATGTTCCTGTGCTACGCTCTTGGCATGAAAATTCAAATTTGACACATAGTGCTACGCTCCTGTGGTTGACAAGTCAGAATGTGCGTTTGGAAAGTTTTTGTAGGCTTTTCAGAGAATAAAGGTCAATTCAATTGCTAAAAATGGCCGGAAAGATATTTATTTCATATATTTTTGTGCCTTGGGCCTTGCAAGGACTCAAGGACAATAGAAATACTTCTAATTATCCAATAGAATTCTAGATGCTCTATTTATGTTTTTTATCCTCCTTTCTTGTTATATAAAGCATGAGGATTCATTTTAATAGTGGGATTTTTATGTGTTTAAGAGAAATACATGGTTTTTGGAAGTTGAAGAACAATTTAGTGTTTTGGATCTTGTGGATGATTTGCTTTGGGTGATTATGATGAAGGCTTGCTTGTAGGATTCCTGAGTTTAGTTAATGGTGAATTATCTCTTATTTTTTCATGTTTTCTTGTTTTTCATATGTCCATATTTCTTTCTATATTGCAATAGCTCACAAGAGTATAGGATGAGAAATGTTGTTTGAGGCACCTCAATCCTTCTGTTTGCTATTGTCTTCATGTTTTCCTCTGCTAGGTTAGTTTAAGGAATTCTTAGTTGCTCTGTAGGCCCACCTAAGCTTGTATATTTCATTATTGGATTAATATGCTATTTTACAAACATAATTCATGGTGAGCCATGCTTGTTTTATGCTATCTAAACTCTGTCTTGAAATCTCTCTTTGATGTATTGATTGATTAGGTTAAGCCAAAGAGGTCTTGTTTCGATCTTTCCCTTTGTATATGCTTCTCAAAGTTATTTATAGTTTAATAAATTATTTTTAGGCATTCCCTCTTCATTTATTGATGCTATTTGTCTCTTATATGTTTTCAAATCTTGAAAGTAGAATCATTGAAATTAGATAAGTTGTCTCTCTTTATTTTTTCCACTGGATTGTATATATTGAATATGTATTTGTTTGAAAGTATTACCATTGAGTAAATGGCGTGCCCTATCTCATGATTAGCATCTTTTTCCTATCAGTATTTAAGATCTCTCTGTTCATAGGTATTTGACAAAGGATTCTTAATTTCCCTTTGCCCTACCTTGGTTCCCAAACTTAATGTCCATTTCACCTCACACATAAACTTTAAAGATCGATTAACTACACCCGATTTTCCCTGTGATGTAACCCAATTCATTATTTAGATATTAAGGACTTCATAGAATCCATAGCCCCATTGATTTGATAACCTCTCACTCCACCTATCCTACTTGATCATCTTACCCCAACCAAAACAAAAAACAAACCTACACTTAACAACTAGCCTAAAATCAACCATATAAAGCGACACCAACATAATGGCAATCACGGTGGGACATAGTACATATTAGCCTAAGAAACTCTTATAGACTCTCTTAACCCTCAGTTAAACTTTGAAATCCTGTGATTTGTAATCACCTCATCACTATCACTAACACAATGGTAATCACGCTGGGACCTTCTGAGTTAGTGACAATCTAAGTACCCCTTAGGACTCCAGAATACCTTGTTAAAGAGTATCTAATGATTTAGCGCCACCTCATCACTATCACTAACACAATGGCGATCATGATGCAACCTCTGATGTCAGTGAAAATCTAAGAATCCCTTAAGACTTCAGAAAACCTTATTAAATCAAAGAGAACTCAAGTTGATAGCCAAAGAGTATAATCTGGTTGTCTCACCATCCTAGAAAAATGATGACTCAGCTATAGGACACTCTTACAAACCTTAGGGCTACATATAGAAACTTAGAAAAACCCAAAAAATTCCTAGATTGGCTTCTTGTTAGTATTGGTGGTGGACCATAGACACATATCTTCAAAACAACTAAAAATATCCACCTTGCGACTCCACTAGCCTCCAGTAGGCCTTCTAACTTTACTAAAAAACCACCTTGGTCTGCGCGATGGTTGTTTCAGACTGATTCGGCTCTGCAACTGTTTAAATGAAAATCTCGGTGGCTTGTTTAACAAGCAACCTGCATAGACGAACTAGTTGGCAGACTTTGGTTGAAGTCGCTGTTTAAATAACATTTTGGAGGTCGGCGGGTCGAAACCGCCCGCCCGAACTTCCGTTGAACCTCCGCATGGTATTGCATTGATATCCCGTCCATTATATACTATATGCATTAAACATATATATTGCAATATATGTTGCGAAGGTTGTATCCATATATGGTATATTATATATATCGAAATATATATGTGGCGGCATAAAAAAAATTTGATATATCCACAGTGATACATATGATTCTGACGGTTATAGCTGCAGGCTTTGAAATATATGCGGGCTATTATGATAAATTTTGGTGCGATAATATTAACGGTTAAGGCTCGATGGTCATGGGGTTGACCCCGACCATCCAGACCTTTTCCGGCGATAACAAACTCGTCCACCATAAATACATAACCATTACATTAATTACCAAGTAATGCGTTGGCCCAACCAGCGAGCACAATCTGGCTAAGTCATAGACTTTCCAGGAGGTCAGGGGTTTGATCCTCCCTAACCCCCAAAAGTTTGGAGATAAGGCCAAATCTGGAAAAATCTGGGTTGCCACGTGTCAGCCCCGAATTGGCCCATTCCAACCAATCATAATCTGACATGTCACTGATCTACTGACATCACTCTAGATAGGTGACATGTTCCTGGGATGACATGTGTCCTTTTGATGTCATTTGACTGTTGACTGTTGACTTTGACTCATTTTTCCCTAATTTTCCATAAACATTGACTGGCCTTATATTTGTCATACAAACTCGATTTTACACGTCGTTTGCAACGTTGAAATCCTGTCAACGAGCACTTCAACTTGATCCTATTTTAATCTACATTTGAAGACTTTGATCTAGAGGAAAAACTGAATCCATTTTGGATCACTCCTACCCACTTGAAGCTTTTGGACCACCAAAATTTGGTTTTAGCTATAGAGTAAATGAGGTTATATTTCCTTTACTTTTCCAATTTCTATCCATTGTGCTTTTATTGGATTTGTACCTTTAAGTCCAACTCGAAAAAACTCAACTTCTCCTCATCGTGAAGTCCTTATCTTCCTGTCGAGAATTGTGTCCTCCTGCAACTCGTTGAGATACTCTGGTGAAAATTATTCGATGGAAGGTACCTGAATTTTCTCTTCTGGATCTTCAATCAATGAAGGTTCATACAATCGCAAATTTCAACATTTACGATAGAATAGATCTACATATAAGCTGGTAGATCTAGGTGGAAATCATTTTCACCAATTTTGTCAAGAAAATTGAAAGGGCCATATTTAACTCGTGTTAATTTGTGCATATGTTCTATGCCATTTCAGATTAGGGCACAATACTAAAGAAGATAGAACATAATAACGGATCGATAGAAGACAAGCCAAAACAGAGATAGGAAATGGTGGCATTATGGCGATCAGCAGGATGCTTCAACCAACAAAATCTCCAATAGGTCGTTCAGCCTAACGTGTCACACATATAACCCAGAACAACCCAAACAAAGAACAGTCCATATATATCATAGCTCCAATGCTATCCAGAGAGAGAGAATTCCTCCACACCAATGTGTGTCAAATTAACTCTAAGTCTCTCCAATATATAGGAATCTTTGGGGGTGTGTGACACATCCTTTAAGACATTTAAGTCAATATTTTATTCCATGCCGACCTAGCACATAAGTGGAATAAATTCAAAGTACATGTTCTTCTCATCCGATCGAGATGATATTTAGATCAATATTACACCTCTCCGAAAGAGGAATTCAATAAAAATATTGGGATCGTCATCTGAGCAGCACAACTCGGAGTTTGGACCTAGCTGTCCAATTTTAACACTCCCTCTCAACTAGGGAGAACTTCGTCCACTAGTGCAATCCAAACATCGTGCGTCATCCCGCCGTAACTTGCTTTGCTGGCCTCTTTATTTCAGAACAGAAGTGGGTCAGTCACAAAGACATCATTCCCAGCTGACAGATTCAGCCCAGAGGTCAAAACCTCTATCGGACTCACAAAGAGTCTCCAACCAACCCGAAGTTGGTTCATCTGACCCGAAGTCAGGCAGAGGTCCGAGACCTCACAAGACTTGATCCCAGATCAAGTGGTTGGACCGTGCCATCCTAGATAGAGAGTACGACAAGTTCTGATGCGTCCATCAGTCTTTGCTACTAGTCTCTAGCCTTTCCCATCTCATTGGCCAAATGAGAGGTACTTCCCATGAGCCCTGAACTCAATGGGTAGGATGCATATGGGGCATAGATAATGAGAGGTAAACCAACTCAATAATAACAATGGTGGGGTCCAAGCACACCAACAAGGTTCGGCAAGCCTAGCCTTGTGGTTGCTCATAGCTTCGAGAAGTTGTCCCCAAAGCCCCCCAGAGCTCCCAGAGCTCAGCGTCCAACAGGACCCTCATAATAGGATCATTCCACGATACCAAGATTCTCATGGAAGGTTAGGAACATGACCCTCCCCAAGGGAATAGTGAGAATATCCGTGACCTGCTCATTAGTTCCTATATGATCAAGCCTTACGGTGCCTTGCTGTACCATATCCCAGATAAAAGTGGTACCAGCCATCAACATGCTTGGATCAATCATGGAACCTGGGATTCTATGACAAATGAATCCCGCTTTGGTTATCACAAAGGATAACGATGGCATCTAGCACATGCTCGAACAGCTCACATAAGAGCTTATGCAACCAAGTGACTTCACAACAGGCCATACATGTTACAATGTATTCGGCCTCAGTGGTGCTCAAGGATACTGACTTTAGATTCCTGCCCGAAGTAGATCTACATGTGAAGTAGCATTCAGATGTGCTCTTGCGATCCACCAAACTGTCAGCCCAATTGACATCAGTATATCCATGGAGTGTCATACTCCCGACAGTGTATCTCAACCCATGGTCTATCGTGCCTCAAAGATATCTCAAGAGTTTCTTGGCACCAACCCAGTGAATGTTATGATCAACCATGTGTTGACTCAAAGTGATCACTACACAACATACATCCGAACAGGTGTTCATTAAGAACATCAAGGTTCCTATGAGTTGACGATACTCAGTAGGACGGGCCCAGCAACGCTAGCAATGCTGCTGCTCAACTTCTTAAAGTTGAGTTCCATGGACTTATAGTCCATCATACCAGAAACTTCATAATGTATTTTCCTTGAGAAAGGAAAATCTTGCCAGGTCTCTGCTAGACCTTCAGGCCTAGACGTTCGTCCTAGGTCCTTCATCTTGAACTTAGCAGTGAGCTCCATCTTGCACTGATGAATGAGAGGGTCAGCACCTGTCAGGAAGAGGTCATCCACATACAACACCAGAGTGAGAGGCTTCTTTCTATTAACCTTGCAGTGAAGGTTCAAATCAGCAATACTATGAGTGAAGCCCAGCTTCATCAAGTAGCTATATATCCTCTCGTACCAAGCTCAGGGTGCTTGTTTCAGCCCATAGAGGGATTTCTTTAACCTGCAGACATGGGTGTCCCGATCCTGGACTTCCAACCCCAGAGGTTGCTCCACATATATCTCTTCCTTTATCACACCATGAAGAAAAATGCGGTCTTCACATCATCTAATGAAGACTCCATCCTTGCGTAGCAGCAAGGGCTATAATAGATCGAATGGTGGTGTATCAGGCCACAAGTGTAAATATGTCATCATAGTCTGTGCCTTCCTCACAGGCAACGAATCTTGCCTTGAACTTTTCAGCACTTCCATCAGATCCATGGTTGATCTTGTAGAGCCATTTTGAGGTGACAACTACTTTGTCCTATGGTCTTGGAACCACGTCCCGGACATCATTATTCATAATGGACTCATACTTTGTGCATAGCATCCTTCCAGACTTGATGTTTTATGACTTCCTCAAAGGATCCAAGCTTCAATAGTACTCATGGCTGCTAGATACCCTGGTATTTATATGGCTTCTTGGTTTTCCTTATGAATTCCCCCCTCTGAAGCCATATGTCCCTGAGACATGAGGATCTCTTTCGTTCAGCAAAGGTATCTACTTAGGAGAATATACAGATCTATTCTCCCTCTTAATGCCAGCTTCTCTCCCGAGAGAAGATGTCTATTTATGTCATTGTCCAACAGGGAGAATATACCAACAAGCCTCATCTTGTGTTAGAAGTCTTGTTATTCTGAGGAGGTCTGCTGTAGTTTCCTCAACCAGCCCTCTTTACTGAGGCTCACAGAACTAGGAATCCAAACATGATTCCTTCTTTCATAATTCTGCACTTGAGAGCTTCATCTGCTATATCTGGTATCTCATCTAGCATTGCTTCTTAATTTCAGATTTACAATCAATAGTTGACTGATCTAGGGCTTCAAATCTTCAGATCTCAATTCTGCAATTTGTCTCCTAGATTGCACATATCTAGGAATCAATCATACAGATGTTCCAAACACAGAAATTTACCCTTCTTCATGTCAGTCCATGCAGATCCAGTACAGTCATAATGGTACTCGTGCTTATCACTGTTCCAGCCCCAATCATCCAATAGGATAAAATTGGACAAGGTACTTTTTAAGGTTACGCCAATAGATCCAGGTATATGCTGGTTCACAACCACTGTCACTAGACAACAGTATCATAATACTGTTCAATGAGGCACTGCATTGCCCCTCAAGTCATCAATATATGTTACATGTCAACCTTTTTTCATCAGAGTGACCCCATTAGAAGAGGGTATGACCATCTGCTCATAGTTGCAGTGATTAGTGGAACTCCCCTCACCATATTTCCATCTTTTCATGCTGCTCTTGGAAAATTTGAGCTTCGGCATGAACTTCAGGTTGCTTATAAAGCCCCAAAAGTTCAATCCATTAATTCTGCACTTGAGAGCTTCATCTGCTATATCTAGTATCTCATCCAGCACTGCTTCTTAATTTCATATTTACAGTCAATAGTTGACTGATCTAGGCTCAAGTCGAACTTGAGGACATGACAGTTGGTATCAGAGATGGACAGAGATGCAGGGGTTGCAGGTGTTGTGAGCTGATTCTATCTTGAAAGGGTTTGCACATGGTCTTGAATCGTTCTCAAGCAAAGCAAATGGAGGATACCGTGGAAGTACCTCAAGTAATTGAGGAGACCCAAGTACTCTCTCAAGAATACTTGGTTGAGAAGATTGTGGAGAACATGGAGAAACACGAAAAGGAGTTCATGAACCTCAGAGAAGAACATGAAGAACTTTGAGAAAGAGGCATGATGTTAATGGATGAAGTAACGAAGTTGAAGGCTGAGCTTGACACAGTGTCAACACGATCCGTGTACACAGAATGGCAGCTTGGTGAAGCTTTTAAGAAGATGGAAGACATGGGCCAATCCAATGATCGACTTGTGGATGAGCTATCCAAAGCTCTTACAAGGATCACGGAGTTGGAATGCGATATGGTATTAATGAAAAGGGCCGCGGGGCAAGGATCATCTGGGGGATCTGTCCCCATTAAGGCAAAAGAACCAGATTCGTATGATGGAGCAAGGAATGCAAAAACTCTTGGAAACTTCTTATGGGATATGGAGCAATACTTGGACCGATTAAACATTCCTAATGAGGATGTTAAGGTGAAGATTGTGGCACAATTCCTTACAGGAGATGCTAAGATGTGGTGGAGAAGGAGACTTGATCAGATAGCACAAGGTGTTGTATCTGACATCAAAACTTGGTTGGAACTAAAAGAGGCTTTGCAAATTTACTTCAGTCCACAAGATGAAACCTGGGATGCAAGAACTATTATCAAATACACCAAACAAGAAGGAACTCTCCAGCAATATCAAAGTGCATATCAGAGTGCTATCCTAGAGCTTCCTGATATGGATGATTGTGACAAGCTGTTCAACTTTACTATTGGGTTGAAACCTTGGGCTCGGGATGAGGTGAAGAGGCAGAAACCCAAGAAATTGGAGGAAGCCTTTGCTATAGTGGATAAACTCATTGAGCACGATGATGGAGGATCTAGAGGAGGGAAGAAGAAGCCTTTTGAGAAAAATGTTGATGCACCGAAGAAGGAAGCTACTAAGTCTAACAATGCACAAGCACAGTCGAAGACTAAGAAGCCCTTGAAGTGCTGGATCTGCAATGAGGAACATACGGTGAAGAATTGTCCTTTAAGACCGAAGTTGGCCGCCGTAGTACAAGCAGAAAAGAAGAAGGAACCTTCAGTTGGGACCATGCAGGTCTTCAGTGCAGCAGCAACTTATGAAGCTATCCCAAGAAGGGACCCTGAAAGAAACAACCTTGAGTTTGTGAACATGAAGATTGCGCAGGGCACACTATTAACCATGGTGGATTGTGGTGCTACGCATAACTTCATTGGAGAAGACATCGCTAGGAAAGTTGGATTGAGGTTCAAACCAATCTAAGCTAAATTGAAGGCAGTGAACTCACCACCGGATTATGTGATTGGAGTTGCAGAAAAGACACCAATCAAAATAGGGAGTTGGCATGGGAATGTTGACTTCATGATTGTAAGAATGGATGATTATGAGGCTGTGTTAGGCATGGAATTATTCAAAGAATTCGAAGTTATGGTGGTTCCTCACATGAGGAAGTTGTACATTTATGATGGGGAGAATGACCATCCTATTGGTATACCAACCATAGGAGGAGGAGACACAACCCGTTGTAAACTAAAAACTATGAGTGTGGAAGACACAAAACGACATGATGAACTCCAAGGAAGATTAGTCCTCACGGAAGGCAGACTTCAGGAGCAAGCACAGGAAATCATGGCATTGTCCAATAGTCTCTTGGATATAACAAGAAGACTTGAGACAATGGAAGCGAAGGAAGATGCAGACCCATGGATTCAGGGAGAAATCCGGGAAGCATACATGTTGAGGTTGGAAGGGGAAGACCCAGACAGATGGATGGAGTTGATAAATGAGGAGGGAGAGCCTTCGGCCTCCACTTCCTCCACCTTCTAGACTATACATGGAGGATGAGGCTCATTGTCATCTGCTCAGGGCAATGATGACCTCTAACTTATGAGCAGGCTATGGAGCAAGATGGGCACTTGATAGCAGGATGTTTTGGTAGTCGTGATGATGGGAGGAACATATGTTCTTGTGGAGGAGATGTTCGGTTGGAACAGCTACCCAACTTATCACCAACACAAGGGGCGCCAACACATGATTTCTTGCAGAATTAGAGACATGACCGAGGCATGTAGCAGATCAAGAGTGTTCACATCTGGATGCTATTCATATCTTTATAGAAGATTTGGAGACATGAACGCATTTGGAAGATGTTGGAGTCATCAACACTTTGCGACGACAGTTGCGATGATACTGTGCACATGGGTGCAACGATAGTTCGTGCAGCGACACTTTGATGGATGTTGCGACGATATTTCACACATGGAGCTGTGATGGACCATGCGATGATGGGATGATGTTGTCAAGGGATGACAAAGATTTGAAGTGGAGGAGGATGTAAGGCCCCAAGACTTCATGGGCGCGTTCGGTGGAACGGGCGCGCCGGTTGGGCGTTTGGACTAGTTCGGGCGCCATGCAATGAAACGGGCGTAACGACGCACTAGGGAGGCACGGGCGCACACGTGTAGTGAAGGTGAGTCACGAGGGCGAGTTGGAGGAGAGGCGCGTTGCACTTGACCAACACGACATTGGCAAGACACGTTTATACCACAACGGAGTGCCCCTTGGGCGAGCTAAGCCGACGGGCGAGTCGGTGGGTCGGCCGACGCGACACTTCGTGGGCGGATGACCAAATAGGTGGGTCGGCTCGGGTCAACCGAGCGAACCTCACTTCACCATGCATTCATATATATTGGCGGACGTGTTGGAGAGTGGGATGAACCAAGGTGCAAGGATAACAAGAAGAACAGTTAAAGGGTGCAACGACGAGTTTCCAATAACTCGTTGGGTGAAGAACGAAGACGAAACGGGAGTCGGGTTGAGTCAGGTCGCACTTGGACGAGTCGCATCATAGACCACCACAGCCGCACTGCAGGTCGGGTCGGGTTGGGCGCCTCTGAACGGCGGGTCGGTCTGGGCGCCTATGAATGGGACGACCCAACAGTAAAAACGCGATTCCAGGAGCGTCGGGTGTCGGATTGAGGTGCCGTAAATTGAAAAAGGTGTGTATTTCTGAGACGCATCCAGCCATATGGGTGAGGGACGGATTGGACACACGATCTGCTCAGAAAACGCTCTGCACTGATTTGGAGCAACGACTGGGTGACCCGAGTGACCAGCACTTGGGCAGTTTTGGGCAGCACTTCTGAAGGTGAACTTTGATGGTTGTACATGACTGTTGTAAGCTAGTTTGAGGATTGGAAAGTCTTATAACTTGGGCAAGAGGCAAATAGCCTTGTCAAGGAGCAGGAGTGGCTCTTGCTGGATTGGACATTGTACTCATATTTTTATGAAACATATTATCTGGGCGGACTTAATAAGTAAGTGGGCATCATAGCATCTGGGAACTTTTCCGAAGATGCTTGGATGAGTGGCGCATATACATATATATATAGTAGATTCGCGTGAACCCACTTTAGCAGCAGGAATAAAAAAAATAAATATATCGGGCACATCTGACTGAAACCCAGAGGAATTTCGTTCGGCTCCAGTTCCTGCGCTAAGGTTTTCACATCCTCGATGCCAGGGTTTCTCTTAATTCCAGCCACCCCTACAAAGTATTCGAAGATCCGTGTTCTGCTTCCTCCGGCATGGAAATATCAGATCTGAGTGTTCCTGCCCCCGACGTCAAACCTCTTTCTGCATATGGTCATCCAAAAACAGATTCCAAACAGCCCTATAAACCCTTAGCTGTTACCTGTCGGCTGTGCACTCACGGCGCCCATGGCCCGCATAGCAATTTTAAAAAAAAACTAACGCTCAGTGGAATGGGGCAGATGCCGCAACGACACGAAGGTTCGCCGTATGTGAGTGACGATTGATCGTGCACTTGTGGGCTCTATCTTCAACACCAGAGTTCTTGTTGGAGAAGATATCGAGAGGGGCATTATTTGCACGGTGCAAATCGACGTCAGAGGCGACATCCTTGTTGCGCTTGGCTTCCTCTTGGGTTTTGTAGAGCTGAGCCCTCAGTTCTAACAACGAAGACATGCCCACCCCTTCTATGGCCTTTTGTTTCTTGGGCATCACCCCCGGCTATTTTGTCCAGCCATCCCGGTGACCCAATTCTCTTCTTATTCGCATCCATTATAATTCAATTCGATCGGAAATGCTATCGCATTTATGCTCGTCCTTCATAGTCTTCAATGCCCTTCACGCCTGCCTATGTCTTACTTCTGCAATTCCCACAGTATATTCGTGCGACGAGTTTTCTTTTGTGACAGCCTAGATTTCTTCCTAAGGGGTTGCGGTGCCCCTTTACGCTCAGATAGCTGCGGCTCTCTTAACATTGAATGTGGCAGCCTGTTTAGGCTTGATAAGGGCTGCAGCTGCCTCTTCCAAGTGTTCTAACCGAGCCCTCCAACACTGCCCAGGCTGCGGCTTTCAAGGCTGCTCCTTTTCGTAGGGCAGATTCTTCCTTTTGATGCAGCCACTACCCTTCAAGGGCTCGGCCTAATGTTACAACAGATAATAAACCCACGGAGCTCTTTCTCTCTCCTTTTTTTTTCTCGTGGTAGTTGCGTCTAGGGCACACAAATTTGGACATTGTCTTCCCCTTACCCTCTGATACCATGTTAATTTGAGCATATGTTCTATGCCATTTCAGATTAGGGCACAATACTGAAGAAGATAGAACATACTAACGGATCGATAGAAGACAAGCCAAAACAGAGATAGGAAATGGTGGCGTTACGGCGATCAGCAGGATGCTTCAACCAACAAAATCTCCAATAGGTCATTCAGCCTAACGTGTCACACATATAACCCAGAATAACCCAAACAAAGAACAGTCCATATATATCACAGCTCCAACGCTATCCAGAGAGAGAGAATTCCTCCACACCAATGTGTCAAATGAATTCTAAGTCTCTCCAATATATAGGAATCCTTGTGGGTGTGTGACACGTCCTTTAAGACATTTAAGTCTATATTTTATTCCAGGCCGACCTAGCACATAAGTGGAATAAATTCAAAGTACATGTTCTGCTCATCCGATCGAGATGATCTTTAGATCAATCTTACACCTCTCCGAAAGAGGAATTCAATAAAAATATTGGGATTGTCATCTGAGTAGCACAACCTGGAGTTTGGACCTAGTTGTCCAATTTTAACAACTGGTTTCAAATTTTTACCTTCCCCTTGAAGTCTTTCTTTGCTGATGTACAACCAAACTTGATCACAAAATTGAAAACTATGCTCAACTCGACGACTATCGTGCCTCGCTTTATACTTTCTTGGCTCTTTTCCAGCTATTCCTGTACTGCCTGGTCAATTTCTTGGATATTTTCAATGAACTTGGTTTCTTTGTCCACATTGCTATGTCCATGAATTGCTATGTCTTTACTAAAGACAAAATCCAAGGGAGAATTTGGTTCAAAATCAAAACAAGTCACAAATGGCGATCTTTGAGTAGAAGAATGTTTCGCATGGTTGTAAGAATGTTGTACATAACACAAAAGCTCATCCCAAAGCTTGGGATGCTTACTGCAATAACCTCGAAGAAACTGTACCACTATCCTATTTGCGGATTGTTGGAACAGGGTCCCCTAAAAGCTACAAATTTTGTACAATTTTGTATATTTTTGGTATTAATTAGTCTAACGTAGGGGTTTTGGGGTGGGTCAAAGCCCTGAATGCATTGTAATGGGTGAGGGTAGATCAAGAGTCTGAAAACCATGGTTTGCGGACCATTGGAAGCGTAGCCTAAATCGATATAAATAGACAAACATTTTGAGTCTTAAGATAGGACAGAATTAAGATTGATGTTGTGTACAAATTGTTAGATCCATCATGGGTTGTTTTGGGTAAGGAATCCTACTGGCTGTGTGCAGACTCCGTTAGGCTGTGTGTGCAGGCTGGTTTTGATTGTAAGTAGAACTGAATATTAATGAATGCGAAAGTATTGTTGAAGTATCTGTGTGATATCTGGATCTGTTAAGATTATTGTTGATGCGAACCTGTGATGCAAATATCTATTTAAATTGCGAATACATCTGTTATCTGTTATGTTGCGAAAGTACCTAAAGATGCGTTTTATGATATGATATGCTGGTAGTTTATTTAATGCATGAGGATGCGAAGGCACTAATTAGATCTGTGAATGGCAATATATCTGTTATGGTTAATAACTGATTAGACTATGAAAAGCCTGCGAATACACTTACTTTGTGTGACCCGATAAGCGGCGAATGCAAATCTACTAGACTTACATACTCTCTCTCAGGGTGTGGAAACTTGGTTCCAACACCCTCCTATACTGCTTTGGGTGAGACATTTTCCTACGCAAGCAGGTCACTGCAGAAAGGGCCAGTAGTATAGGGGTTTGTTGGAAAACCTTAACCTCCGAACCTAGGTTAGGACCCCTCAAGAAAACAAATGGTTTCGTTGTTGGGAACGGGAGAATTTTGAGAGAAATATTAGGTCATGACAAGAGAACATTGGATATAAGTACATTTTCACTGAGGTCTATGAAATCTTCTAGGTAACATTTGCAAATGAGCTTCATGAGTAGCTGGCAAGGCTCGTAGATTTCCAGACGTGTTGGAAGGACGAGCAGGTCATGCAGTGGACTCCAGAATTGATCCAGCAATTAGAAAGAACTGATAATACCATCACTTGTATGGTAGATCACTGGTTGGATAGTGTGTTGGGAGGATTTGTGATGGAATTCGCAGTCGATCAGTTTGCGTCCTATTTAGAAGAAGATTGGAGGTTCTTCAAAGGGTTCCGAGGTAAGTTCCTAAAAACACTGCCCTTATTAATCAAAATTTTGATGTGCGAAAAAGGTATTCTATGTAGCCGCACCAAGTGAATGACCTCCGATCTGGGTGAAATCACAACACGACGTGGTAAATACTACATAACTAATCAAGAAGGAGATAGATATGTCTACAACCCAATAAGAGATTTGGCTGTGCATAGCCCTCCAGCTACACCACCTTCAAGCCAGCATAGGGGTAAAAACTCACCCATACCTCCACCTCCATCAGAAGAAGAAATGGCCTCACACATGAAGCTACCTACCTTCAAGGGCATAGGGGACGAAGAAATGGATCGGTTCTGGTTTGTCACAGAGTCGGTATGGATTGCACTGAATGTGGCCAGGGATGCTGTGAAGAGGGAGCATCTATCCCTTGTCTTTGAAGGAAGAGCCCTCGACTGGTATATGGGATGTGTAGCTCAGCATGCCAATGCAACCATTCAAGAGGTTAAGAATTCCCTAAAACAATAGCTTCGGAAGCCTAATTCCTACTCTCAGATAGTGAATGATCTAAAAGATTTCAAGCAAGGACCCTCTGAGTCTGTATGGGAAGCTGACCAGCGTCTAAAAAAGGTGATCATCGAAGGGAAATTTCTATACGATGACAGACAAAAAAAGGAATGGTTCATTGCTATGTTACTGCCTCACCTGCGCGTACCTATGGGTCAGCAAGCCGTTGAATCACATGAAAAATATTTGGAGATTGCTATGAAGTTATAAGTTGCGCCAAGAGATGATACCTAGTTGGCAGTACAACAAATCTAGGGCCAGATGGAGGAGATGCACATAGAGATCCAGAACCTACGAAAGGACTGAGGGAAATATGCTAGCCCAGATGTATGGTATCAGGCCAAACCAAGGATCAGTGCCCACTGCTGACAGACTACCTACAGGCTGGGGTACCCAATCCGTTGCACCTCGGACCAAGTGGACCAACATTGTGGTGTGATGATTTTCGCGTAGCTGGCATGCATGATACTAACCACTGCCCTCATTTGGCAGCATATCTCACAGAACTGAAGCAACAACGGTGTCGTTTTTGTCGATCAGTAGGACACGATGAATAAAACTGTCGAACTTATGATCTAATGATATACTGGGGAAACCTATATAGGGTACAATCGGACCCATCTTCACCAAGATCCCCCTCAGGCATGGGTGGCTCCCAAGCTAGGGCCAGGGGAGGGAGCAGAGGTGGAAGCGCGGGTCGGGGAAGAGGACAACTGATTTTTTATGACTGTGGAGAAGTAGGGCACTTTGCGAGGCACTGCCTAAACCCTGCGAGGAAATCTTGTAGATACTGTAGACAACTGGACCATGTGATTGAATACTGTCCAATTCTAATAGAAAAAATGTAGGAAAAGCAGCAGACACCTATGTAGAATGTGCAAAGGGTTAAGGCAGAACCTCGGGATGAAGGACCAAGCATTAATGTCATAACACGTAGTGGCATGGCCACTTGGGGAGCTGAGGAGAAAGCTGCGACTAAGCCTCTTATCCAAAAATCAGCCATCAAACAAGAAGGTTTGGACCTACAGAAAGAAAAGGAAACCTTTTTCACAGCTCACCAAGACATTGCTAAGGATGAGGCATCTACTTCTCAGGCCCACGCAAACCTCAAAGCAGATGACGAGGTCAAACCATTTTTGCAGGCATGTATGAAGCTACTGCACAACCAAAGGGCTGTAGAAAATCTTAGAGCATTAATATACAACTGCGTAGAAAGAACTAATCCACCCCTGGAAGTTAAGGATGTGCATAAACTGTACAAACATAAGAAACACACCGGTAGGGAAATGCAGCTAATGGCGCAAATTGGTGATTATGAAATGGATTAGGTTATTTTGGACCTGGGATCAGATGAAAACATATTTCCCAAGAAAACTTGGCAGCGAATGGGGGAGCCTAAGTTGGAATGGTCCACTATCCAGTTGTGCATGGCCAACCATCAGAAGATCATTCCGTTGGGGAGACTGTCAAAGATCATGGTAGATATCGCAGGAGTCAAGGTTCGAGCTGAATTTGAGGTCATTCATATTGTAGAAGATGCGGACCCCTATCTTGGGCTTCTCAGGTTGGATTGGGCCATCGATATGGGGGGTATCATCAACCTAAAGAAAATACGCATGGTATTTGAAAATGAAGGCACGCGGGTGATAGTACCATTAGACCCTGCGGAAGGATAACGGTATACGGAGCCAGTGTGTAAATAAGAGGATGTGGATCACATCTATAAGTTAACTACATAGGACGAAGATTGGATCAATCCCACGGCTGATGGTATGCTTTCCTGTGAAAAAGATATCGAATGCTTCTCTGACTCCGATAGGGAGATGGAAAACTAACAGAATCAATTATATGATGTATCTGCACTAGGATGTCTTAGAATCACCAATAAATTTCGATGTATCTCCTCTGAGGTAAGATAACTGCCCTACTTTTATGGTTATGGTAGTATTAAGGACTTTTTGCGAGCATTTGAAGCTGAGGTTTCAAGAGAGCAAACGCTATGGGCCCTTAATTTAGCCATGCATGCAACACCTGCGAGGTGGTGGGACATGCATAATGGGGCGTTCTAGGGTTGGGAAGAGTGTCGGGATATGATGATCCTGCGATTTGAACCTCTGGTTCACTTGTGCATAAAGACATTCCTTGGACCAGGGGACCCATGCGAGCATTTGTTCGCTTGGATGGAGAAATGGTGCAAACAGACTACAGAAGAATGGGTTCACTTGTTTATCCATGCCCTGGGACCAATTCCCATCGCATGCTATTTATATGTGGAGCTACATCAATGCACCCGCCACTGGGAAACATTAAAGGATAAATTTGTAGGGACATTTGGGTTAGCAGGAGGAATGAAGGCGCTTGACAAAGCTATGTAGGATATAGATACCTTCGTATTTGATGAATCACACCCTTACGCAGCACTTGGGGCACCAACATGGGAAATGCAGATGCAAGATATTTTCAATTTCCGCAATATAGCAATAGAAGAGTGTGATGAAGATCCGTGCAATGTCTCTATCCTGGAGTCGGAGGGAGAGCACGGAGTTTCCAGACCCCCACTACAAACTATCGATGTTACTAAACCTCTGATGCTACGAGAAGTCAACATTGCACGAACGAGCAACCTAAGTTAGCTAAAATTGGGGATTACTGGGATGATGATACAGTCGGAAAAGTTGTAGAACTGCTCACAGAGTATCAAGACTTATCCTCGACGAAGTTTTTGGAACTTAAGGGGATCACAGGGGACCTAGGGGTCAAGCGCATCACGTTAAAACCAGATGTGTGCCCTATGAAGTAGTGGCCTTATCGGTTGAACCCTAAGTATAAACAAAAGGTCAAGGAAAAAATTGATAAGATGCTCACCACAGGTATCATCGAACCGGTTGAATAGTTCGACTAGGTAAGTTTCATGGTGGTTCAGGAGAAAAAGACGAAGGGAGAGATACGGATCTGTGTTGACTTACACAAATTGAATAATTCCTGTGTACATGATCCCTTTCCCATGTCGTTCTCAGACGAAATCCTTGATAACGTGGGAGGGTAGGAAGCATACTCATTTATTGATGGGTTCTCTGGCTACCATCAGATTAGAATCGCACCTGAGGATGGCAACAAAACTAAGTTCGCTACTGAGAGGGAATCCTTTCAGTATACTGTCATGCCATTTGGACTCAAAAATTCCCATGCCATATTATCACGAGTAGTAGTAACAGTGTTCAAAGAGTTCATCCACAAATTTTTGGAGGTTTATTTTGATGATTGGACTGTCTTCAACTTAGTGAAGAAGCACGTCTTGAACCTGCGCCTGATGTTGGATTCGTGTAGAAAACACCAGATTTCCCCGAATATCAAGAAGTGCATATTCTTCATACCCTTCGAAATCTTGCTTGGACATATAGTTTGCCGACAGGGGTTGATGGTTGACCTTGCGAAATTTGCAGTTATCATAAACCTGGAAGTACCTACAATTGAGAAAAAACTACGTTTGATCCTCGAACATACAGGCTACTACAGGAATTTTATTCAAGGGTACGCGCTGATCACAACGTCTATGGAGAAACTTCTTAAAAAGGATGTTTCATTTTTTTGGGATGACGAATGTCAGAAGAGCTTCGAGATACTCAAGGAGAAGATGGTCTCTATGCCTATTCTCATCTTTCCTGATTGGGTGAAGGTATTCCATGTTCATGTAGATGCATCAGGGATCACCCTAGGAGCGGTCCTTATGCAGCTTGGAGACAGAGACATTGATAATCCTATTCCATTCGCTAGTAGGAAACTCTCTGGTGCAGAACGCAACTACTCCACTATGGAGCGGGAGGGATTGTCCATGGTCTATGCATTATAGAAGTATCGGTACTATCTGTTAGGGGGGCACTTCAAAATCTTCACAGATGACTTGGCTTTGAAGTACCTAGTGAATAAGCCTGTATTGGGGGGGAAATCTGCCGATGGCTAGTACTATTTCAGGAATATGATTTTGAGATCATTGTCAACCCGGGAAAGTTGAATGTTGGGCCAGACCACCTGTCCCGAATCGAAAGCGGCAAAGAACCAACCAACCTAGATGTGGGATTTCCTGATGCGCAGCTATTCACCATTAAAGTATTTGATGCGCACTTCACCGACACCATTCATTTCCTAACCATGGGAATGGCACTTGCAGGATATTTGGTACAACAGAAGAAGGAGTTGGTAACCTGCGCGACATATTTTATCATCATTGTAGGTCATCTCTATAAGATGGGGAGTTGACGAAGTGTTGCGAAGGTACATTTTGGAGCATGAAAGGCACACCATTTTAGTAGAAGCTCATGAGGGCGTGGTAGGAGGTCACTATGTAGGGAAGGCCACGACGAAAAATATCTTGAGAGCTAGCCTATGGTGGCCTACCTTGCATATTGAATCTCATGACTCGGTCGACACGCTTCAGGCCGAGCTCCGAGCTCTACTGTTGAAGATGAACATGCTGCAAACAAGTATGATTCAGGTACTAACGACCTCAGGAACTAGTAGCAAAACACTTGTTACAGTGGAAAGTTGCCTTTGTTCCATGTTAGGCATCGCCCTTGAAGTAAGTCCACTCGACTTTGGAGCGCAAGTCCAGGCCTGTGAAAAGGTATAACTATATCTAGCTAGGTTTCCACATGAATCATTGCAGGTTCTCCACACCTCCTTATTCGAAGAAATTCAACACAGGGACCGTTGAGTGCACCAGAAGCTCAGTACAGCTGAGCAGACAATTGAGGAGAAAAATGTTGAATTTTCCCAGGTACAGGCTGCATGTACCCTCACCACCATGCAGAAAATGGAGCTAGAACACCTCATTAATAGGCTATGCGCAGATGTATCCGAAGATATTCTAGCTTTTAAAGGCCTATATTGAGGGGTTGGTCGCAACATTAAAGGCCTTGAAAATGGAGATCTAGGTGGTCAAAACATAGATGAAGCAACAAATTGCGGATTTAGAGGCTAAGTTGCAGCCAGAAACACCACTAGAGGTCAGGGCCCAGAGAGCCACGCTAGTTACGGAGGCTACAAATGTTATGATGAGACAAATTGCTCAAGGTGTCGAACTGTTGGACACAACAATGAAGCTATGCACCAAAGTGCAGCGCGACCCACTCCTGCGTGAGCTCAATCAGGCACTGTGACAGAAGGAAGAAAAGTTTGAGTAGCTGGAAGCTACGATGCCTACTCTAATCCCTGCTCAACGGTTGGCATGAATGCGTACCATCCACACCTTGCGAGACGAAATTGAAGAGCTTTTCCAGAAGAAGAAAACCATTGGTGACCATCTCAAGCCTTGAGCTGATGAAGCCCTCAATCTCTCCCAAGACATTTATCTCGCACTAAAGCAACTTAACCAGAGTTTTGAAAGTGTCACGGCAGCCACCGAGGGACCAACTTCACAAAAATTGGCGAATATAACTCAGAATGATGTTGCGCAAAGTGAAGGAGTGATGCCAACGCTGGTTGATGTGATCAAGCTACTGCAAGAAAAGGTGGAGAGCCCACCACCATAGTGACTCGAGATGAGTCACAAGATTTTTTTGGGGGACTGTTGGAACAGGGTCCCCTAAAAGTTGCGAATTTTGTACAATTTTGTATATTTTTTTTATTAATTAGTCTAACATAGGGGTTTTAGGGTGGGTCAAAGCCTCGAATGCATTGTAATGGGTCAAGGGTAGACCAAGAGTCCGCAAACCATGGTTTGCAGACCATTGGAAGCATAGGTTAAATCAATATAAATATACACAAAATTTTGAGTCTTAAGATAGGCCAGAATTAAGATTGATGATGCATACGGATTGTTAGATCTATCATGGGTTGTTTTGGGTAAGGAATCATGCTAGCTGTGTGCATGGAGATCCTCAGTCCTGTTGTGTGCAGACCCCCGCTTGGCTGTGTGCGCGGGATGGTTTTGGTTCTAAGTAGATCTGAATATTAATAAATGTGAAAGTATTGTTGAAGTATCTGTGTGATATCTGGATTTGTTAAGATTATTGTTGATGCGAACCTGTGATACAAATATCTGTTTAAATTGTGAATACATCTGTTATCTGTTATGTTGTGAAAGTACATAAAGATGTGTTTTATGATATGATATGATGGTATTTGTTGTTACGCACATGGATGCGAAAGCACTGATTAGATCCATGAATGGTAATAGATCTGTTATGGTTAATAACTAATTAAATTGTGAAAAGCCTGCGAATACACTTACTTTGTGCGGCCTGATAAGCGGTGAATGCAGATCTGCTAGACTTACCTACTCTCTCTTAAGGTGCGGAAACTTGGTTCCAGCACCCTTCCATACTGCTTCGGGTGAGACTTTGGCCTATGCAAACAGGTCACTGTCGAAAGTACCAGTAGTATAGGGGTTTGTTGGAAAACCTTAACCTCCGAACATAGGTCAGGACCCCTTGAGCCAACACAGATGAAATGTCATTCTCTTCTTTAACTTGGTGTCCATGATTTCCCATAAACTTGACCAAAATTTCCCGACAAATCGAGAATCTCAATCAGATACAATAGAGGTGGGTAATCCAAAATGAATCCATACATTTTTAAAGAACAACTTTGTAGTTTATTTAGTTGTGACCTATTTAGTACATGGTGTCAAAATACACATCTTACTGAACCTATCCACAACTACATACAAATAATCATGACCTTTTCTAGACATTGGCAATCCCCCAACGAAATCCATGGATAAACTTTCCCAAGGATGAGAGGGAATTGGAATTGGATTGTACAAGCCTTATTCTCTGTTACTTGGCTTTCTTGTAGCACACATAGTACATCCTCTAATATATCTTGAAACTATTTCCTCAGAATCCTTCAAAAAAGGAGTCTCAATCTCATTTCTTGCAGGCTATCCTTCTCCTTCTCCTTCTCCTTGGCTCTCTTCATCAATAAGAACAATCACTGTATTCTTCACATTAATTCACATTTCCTGTAAAATGAGGTCTCGAAAGTACATGATTCCAACTTCTCTAACTGGAGAACGATAACGATCCTACCAGCGATTTAAAAATTTGAAGAAAAAGTCGATATAATGGAGCATCACCTTGAAAATTTTCCAGCGTTTGACAAGTTGTGTCAACAACATTAACTGATCATCATGATCCCTCAAAGCCGGTGAAACCATTAAGGTGATGTACTCTTTAATGGAATCCTCGTATTTTTTATAGACTTGTTCTATACGTAGTATTGATTGACCAGTGCACAGATAGTAGAAAATAGTGTAAATAACCCATCTCTCCTCCAAAGTCACCTGAAAATTGAAATCTTCTTACAACCGGGTTCTTAGTTGTTCGAAGATAGCTTCATAAATAATAGGCCAACCTTCTTCCACATGAAGGTTTCTGTCTTTTATGGCCTTATTCACAATGGCCTGTCCTTCCTGCACATTTATGATACCTTTTCTTCCATTGCCACTGCTCCTCGTCATCTTCTTTTATTTTTATTTTTTTTCTTTGGGGAGCGAATTCTCTCTCGGTGATATCTGATCAACACAGTGCGCCGCCCCGCACCCCCAAGAAGGTTTTTTTTTTTTTTTTTAATTCAGAAGAAAAAAAAAACGCTGTATATATTGAAAGTTAATATATGACAGTACATATTCACCATACATTCTCAGCTGAAATACTTCCAGAAAGAGAAAATCCAAATTCCCAAATACATACAAGAATACCCTTGAAGAAAAGAGATTCGATGTACTTGGCAAACCAAATTACGGGTAGGATAACCTAACCCAGCGAGAATAAAACGAAACATCCCTGTCTACAAGACAAACAAAAACACATATATAGAAGCATCGTTATATATGTGAAACAGGGATTAATAGGACAAAAACAAAAAGAAAGTACGCTTTCAGCATAAGATCCAAATCAAAATGAGAAAACAAAGCTTCAGATGAGTCAGGCTCGCTTGTGTGTATATTCAACCAGGCTTGCTTGTATATAGCTCCAGACAGGCTCGCTTGAGATTAGGGATCAAAACATCCTGGAGGTTAAATAAGTGACAAGATCCATATAACAATCAGAGGGGCAATTTAAAAACCCAGGTAGTATACAGTTCCTTCCGCTTGATGAATTCATTGTGCACAGAAAAGGGAAATCCTGTAGATATATATACTCGATACCGCCTAAAGATAAAAAGTAATAAGAAGTTGATTCAGGCACGCTTGTGTAAAAAATACAACAGGCTCACTTGAAATATAGCTCCGGACAGGCTCGCTTGAGAAAGAAAACCAAAAACTGACCTGGAGATTGATGAGAGTGTCAGTCCACTCGTTTCTAGTCAAATTGTGACCAGAAACGAGTGGATCCCAACTTCTTTGTATATATTTATATTATCTCAAGGATGGTAAGTTATGTGGGCACTAAATTCATGTGAATGTGGTGTTCATTTTTTGATATTATAATGGTAATGTAGCCCTAGGCCCCAGGGGTCCACTCCACTGGGCATGGTTGAGTCGGCCGCTTGAGTCTTACCATTTTTGGGAGATTTCCAATATTCATCATATTTGTCTATTTCGGTGCTTTATTTCTTCAATAATAATAATACTTAAATGTTCCTTTTTGATATTTGCTCAATAATAATCATATTTAAATGTTCTTGATATTTGTTTTTATTTCTTAGATCTCAAGCTTTCTTTCAAATAATTGGTCAATAATAATAAAATTCAAAATACTATAATAAAATTCAAAATTTGGATAATAATAATAATATAAACGTAAATTTAAATTTTAAAATTTGAATAATAATAATATAGACGAACTCCTTAAATTATGATGGTGTTAGGTGATATTGAATTGTTCTATTTTGTGAATAAAAAAATATTAAAATGAGTATAATAACTTCTATTATTAGGTTAATTTAAATATTCATTATACAAGAGTTTCTTTAAAGATGTTATTATTATTATTATCTAGTTTTAAGGTCACTTCTAGACACCAAATTGGTGTATGAAACCTTCTTGTTTGTTTTATTTGATCAACAATAATAATACTTAAAAATAAGAAGAAAAAAATAACTCTATTTTCATGGATTTGTTATGCATGTTGAATTCCATTATTCCGATCTATGTAGGATCAATCCCATGTGTCAGAGCTTAATTCGTACTAAAATGTGATGTTATAAGCGCACGAGGAAGGTTGTTCTTCTTTGATTGTTATGTGGATAACCATGTAGAGAATTATCATTGAAGCTATATCTAAAAGATTTTTGAGGATATGTGGGACAATTGTTAGCATTTTTGTAAGCCTTCATCCCTCATTTCCCCATTCTCTTATGAAAATTTTCATGGGCCTCCATATTGTGTATTATTAGGCCCATCCAAAAATTATTTTGATCTCTCTTTATGCTTAGCAAACTCACCTTTTTCACCATAAACAATACAAATTATGATTGCAATTAAATGTTTAATGATTAGAAATGGTTAATTAAATGATTTATTTGTTTGAGTTCATATTAAATGCACATATTATGTGAGATTTAAACCTACATCTCAAATACATATGGATCTCTATCTAACTTGTTATGAAGAAAAGAAGGGATTTTTTCTTCTTAACCTCCTCTAGAACATGATAAACCTTCCAATACACCTCTAGTCAACTCATGTGCATTTCAAGGGCAACGAAACATTATTTGTTAAATGGAATGCTTACCAGAACCAAGGTATTTAGTTTTATGGATTTGGGGAAGCATAATCATTCTAACAAGGAGTGATCAAAGGACTGAATTCATGATAGCCTTGTATAAGAGGAACTTGAGGAACACCTTTGAAATTTTTTTCTTTCTAATAATCATTTGAGGTGATTTTGTTGATCCTTGGAGATTCATTTAGTATTTGTAATTTTGAAACTAATATTCACATATATTCTTTCAAATCCATTTGTCGTTTAAAATGAATCATGGTGTGTTTGCATATAGAAAGATTGTCTAAATAGAATTCACCATTAGAAATATTGGAAACTAGCGTTGCAATGACTTCCACTTGAGGGTTCTTTCGAGGAGCTAACATTTTGTTTTAATTCCTCACTATTGTGTTTCACTACAACTGCTTGATTTCCATTTTTGTGGGGATTTTGTTGCTTTTCTCTATTCAATCACTTTTCAAAGTGTTTGGAATTTTCCACATTGAGCTTCTTTGTTAAACAACATGAACTCGCCATGAATATATTCACAAACATAATTGACACTGACTTCAACTTATTTACCGTTTCAACAGTAGGATTCACCTAATTCATTGCCTCTTGTACAAGTTATATAACCCTATTTATTCAACTCAATTCTTTAACTTGCATGTGCGCCTTTCATTCCCAACCTCAGTGGTTGAAACTTCCTTCTTTTTCAACTGAATGTTTCCTCACTATTATTGCTTTCAATTTTTTAGTTGTAACTTGGTTGCATGATAGATTGAAGTATCCTTGAGTTGTGAAAGCTCGTCTTCTATAAATCAAAGTAGAGTGTAACATATTTATAAATCTATCATGAACATATCCTTCTTCAAATGAATTTCCATGTTATGTTCCTAAATAACGATTTTGTAGTACTATCATTAGAGTGATATACAAACTAAGTGGAGCCACAAGAATTAGACCCCTATAACCATTAGCTTCAAAATGTAAACCAAAACAAGTTACAAGATATGATTATGCAACCATTGCAGAATATCTTCTATACTTTCCTCTTTTCAACTGCCTCAAAGCACTCAACCTTGCATGTACTTGTAGAAGCTTTCATCAACAATTTAAACCTACGTCTTCAGCATTTAGATCCATATTTGGATATTCTTCTTTTTCTTCTCCGCACCTTGGAGTATTTTTATTTATTTCTGGTAGAAATATCCCCTTCTTTGGTTTTTTTAGGAAGTCATCTCATGCTACATTTGCAGTGACATGCTATATTCCCAAATTTGTGGCGTTTGTAGCATTTTGTACGATGCTTTTTTAGGCAAGTCAATGAATTATTGTTTCTACTATTATATCCATTAGGACATCTATTTTTTTTCTTCCATATATATGATAATGGAATCTAAAATCATCCTTGGCATCACCTATACAATGCCTTTCTTTATTGTCAAAGTTTGTACATGAGAAACAATGACTAAGAAATATAGTTTGATACCTAGCTAAGAACTTGGATTGCCTTGATGAAGCAACTCTTCTAAATTTGTTATGCTTGGGATAATATTCAACTCTTTGTTGGATATTGTCTCTTATTTCGTTGATGCTTGTATTGTGTAGGGATCCCTTAAGCGCATCAACATAGATTTTGAGTATATTTTCTCTTCTAAAATCATCATGATTTCTTTCCTTGTCTCCATCATGGTTTAGGCTTTGAAGAATATTAATATGAACTTCAAGATTTTCTTTAGTTATTTATTTTCATGTGATTTAACACTTGCATATTCCTTATATAAAATATCACCTACATTAACAAGACATGTTTTTTTTCATATGGTAGTATTTGATTGCACTACAAGACCTTTTTTTTTTCATATCTAATCCATACTATTTGTTCATCAGAATCCACAATTTATGTTTAAAAATCAGTGGTGTAGCCTTCTTCTAGATCTTCCTATCTCTTCTTATTTTCTTAGTCTTCTTCAAAATATTTTGCACTCGTGACTATGAATCATGATTATTTTGGGGGTTTGGAGTTACGCCTTTTCCATATGCATTTCTAATGATACCTTCTACTTTTTATGATGTATCTAAACGAACCTACTCTTTTACTAATTGTAGAAAATACTAAGAGTATGCGTGAATCTATATTTCATTATCTTTAATTAGTTTTATCTCTTAAAACATTCGATTCATATAAATCATGAAACAAAAATCCTTACATAAGAAACACTTTTACAATACTTCTTTGTAGATATTTTTTAAACTTTTTTGTGCAATGTAAGCACCAACTTAAAAAATTTGTTATAGGCACTAACCTATAGGAGATTTCATTCCCCTAGCTAAACATTAGCTCAAGAAATGTAGCCACCAACCTACATGAGACACCAACCCCCCCCAACTAAACATCAACTTACCAAATTGTAGGCACCAACTTATGTCTTCAAGTTATTCCTTGGATTTGTCATCAATAAATTTTGGTCCTTAACAAATTCTTCAGTGAGTTGTACTATAAATATGAAACCTTTACATTTGTTCCTTTAAGCTTTACCACAACCACTTGACCTATACACCTTAAATTTCTACTCTTCAATTGTGCTTCTTGACTTGGCTCTTTTGACTTAATATCCTACATGTCAATTACTTGTATTTGATAAAATAGAGGCCTTCCCACATGACACTTCAACTTCCTCAACTCTTATTGTTCACTATTCAATTTTCATGAATTAGGCGTATTATATATTCAAAGAGAAGGTCTTCCCACCTAGCATCTTCTACTCAAAATTGTAGCTTTCTTTCTACTACATAGCAGTTTTCAACACACTTGGAAAAAAATAACCCTTTACAACCTTGAAGGTTTGTTTTCTCCAACCAATCAACCTTTGAACTAAACACTCACATTATGTAGCACACTAGCCTACCACAAAAAAATTCCCTAATAATGTTTTTCTTGCTACATATTTTTCATAATAGGTGTTATATGCCATTTTGTCACATGTAGTCAATAAGCCTACAAATAAGATCGATCATCATAATATGAACATGTTGTCATCATTCATACATAAAGACTTAAACATGACCTTTCCAAATAACCGAGTTTTTGGGTCTAACTGCACCAAATCATTTCTTTTAAGCCCCAACACAACTTGGCACTTTAAAGACATGTGCTCAATAGGAGGTTGATCCTTTTACACCAGCACTAATCAACAACAGCTTTTCCCTTGTTGGGGGTGCATTGATTCTAGAAATTCCAGAAAATTAAAAAGGATCCCGAAGCTTCCTCTTCCAAAAGCTTCTAGGAGTTTTTATAACCATTTACCTTGGATAAGAAGCTCAAATCCTATATGATCCTACCTAGGAGATTTCACCTCTTATCCCTTGAGCTCATCCTCTGATATTTAGTGGATCTCAACCCTCGATTGGTAAATGGATAAGAATTCCTTAACTACAACACTCTGCTATATATTTACTGCAATCCACAACATCACGGTTGGATTTTGGAGATTGAGCATGCCCTCATGTTTTTTTCTTGAATCTAAGTGAGTCATCATATTTATGCATTAGGGTGACATTGAGGTGTGATTTGTGATAAGGAAGGAAAGGTCAAATTGGGGAGATATCTAATTGGGGAGTTATCTACAAGGTCAACACTATCTTTTTTTGTAATATCTTTTATATTTATTTTAATACAAAAAGTATATAATTTTTCTATATGTGATATGTTATGTTTACATTCATATATTTCAATGCCTCGTTGATTCATTGAATAAAGTGAATGAATTAATCTATTTAAAAACCACCTTGGTCCATGCGATGGTTGTTTTAGACTAATTCAACTCTGCAACTGTTTAAATGCAAATTTCGGTGGCTTGTTTAACAAGCAACCTGCATAGACGAACTGGTTGGCAGACTTTGGTTGAAGTCGTTGTTTAAATAACATTTTGGAGGTTGGTGGGTCAAAACCCCCGCATGAACTTCCGTTGAACCTCCAGATGGTATTGCATTGATATCTCGTCCATTATATACTATATACATTAAACATATATATTGCAATATATGTTGCGATGGTTGAATCCATATATGGTATATTATATATATCGAAATATATATGTGGCGGCATAAAAAAACTTTGATATATCCGCAGTGATACATATGATTCCGATGGTTATAGCTGCGAGATATTATGATAAATTTTGGTGCGATAACATTAACGGTTAAGGCTTGATGGTCGTGGGGTTGACCCCGACCATCTGGACCTTTTCCGGCGATAACAAACCCATCCACCATAAATACATAACCATTACATTAATTACCAAGTAATGTGTTGGCCCAACCAACGAGTACAATTTGGCTAAGTCGTAGTATTTCCGAGAGGTCAGGGGTTTGATCCTCCCTAACCCCCAAAATTTTGGAGATAAGGCCAAATCGGGCAAAATCTGGGCTGCCACGTGTCAGCCCCGGATTGTCCCATTCCAACCAATCATAATCTGACATGTCACTGATCTAATGACAACACCCTAGATAGGTGACATGTTCCTGGGATGACACGTGTCCTTCTGATGTCATTTGACCGTTGACTTTGACTTTGACTCATTTTGCCCTAATTTTCCATAAACATTGACTGGCCATATATTTGTCATACAAACTTGATTTTACGCGTCATTTGCAACATTGGAATCCTGTCTACGAGCACTTCAACTTGATCCTATTTTCATCTACATTTGAATACTTTGATCTAGAGGAAAAACTGAATCCATTTTGGATCACGCCTCCCCACTCAAAGGTTTTGGACCACCAAAATTTGCTTTTAGCTATAGATTAAGTGAGGATATGTTTCCTTTAATTTTCCAATTTCTATCCATTGTGCTTTTATTGGATTTGTACCTTTAATTCCAACTCGAAAAAACTCAACTTATCCTCATCGTGAAGTCCTTATCTTCCTGTCGAGAATTGTGTCCTCCTGCAACTCGTTGAGATACTCTGGTGAAAATTATTCGATGGAAGGTACCTGACTTTTCTCTTCTGGATCTTCAAACAATGAACGTTCATACAATCACAAATTTCAACATTTACGATAGAATAGATCTGCATATAAGCTGGTAGATCTAGGCGGAAAGCATTTTCACCAATTTTGTCAAGAATTTTTAAAGGACCATATTTAATTGGTTTCAAATTTTTACCTTCCCCTTGAAGTCTTTCTTTGCTGATGTACAACTAGACTTGATCACAAAATTAAAAACTATGCTCAACTCGACGACTGTCGTGCCTCGCTTTATAATTTCTTGGCTCTTTTCCAGCTATTCCTGTACTGCCTGGTCAATTTCTTGGATCTTTTCAATGAACTTGGTTTCTTTGTCCACATTGCTATGTCCATGAACTGCTATGTCTTTACTAAAGACAAAATCCAAGGGAGGCTTTGGTTCAAAACCAAAACAAGTCACAAATGGAGATCTTTGAGTAGAAGAATGTTTCACATGGTTGTAAGAATGTTGTACATAACACAAACGCTCATCCCAAAGCTTGGGATGCTTACTGCAATAACCTTGAAGAAATTGTACCACTATCATGTTTGTGGATTGCTAGAACAGGGTCCCCTAAAAGCTGCGAATTTTGTACAATTTTGTATATTTTTGGTATTAATTAGTCTAACGTAGGGGTTTTGGGGTGGGTCAAAGCCCCGAATGCATTGTAATGGGTGAAGGGAAGATCAAGAGTCTGAAAACCACGGTTTGCGGACCATTGGAAGCGTAGCCTAAATCGATATAAATAGACAAACATTTTGAGTCTTAAGATAGGACAGAATTAAGATTGATGCTGTGTACAAATTGTTAGATCCATCATGGGTTGTTTTGGGTAAGGAATCTTACTGTCTAGGCTGTGTGCGTGGGCTGGTTTTGATTGTAAGTAGATCTGAATATTAATGAATGCGAAAGTATTATTGAAGTATCTGTGTGATATCTGGATCTGTTAAGATTATTGTTGATGCGAACCTGTGATGCAAATATCTATTTAAATTGCGAATACATCTGTTATCCGTTATGTTGCGAAAGTACCTAAAGATGCGTTTTATGATATGATATGTTGGTAGTTTCTTTCATGCATGTGGATGCGAAGGCACTGATTAGATCTATGAATGGCAATAGCTCTGTTATGGTTAATAACTGATTAGACTGTGAAAAGCCTGCGAATACACTTACTTTGTGTGACCCGATAAGTGGCGAATGCAAATCTACTAGACTTACCTACTCTCTCTCAGGGTGTGGAAACTTGGTTCCAGCACCCTCCTATACTACTTCGGGTGAGACATTTTCCTGCGCAAGCAGGTCACTGCTGAAAGGGCCAGTAGTATAGGGGTTTGTTGGAAAACCTTAACTTCTGAACCTGGGTTAGGACCCCTCAAGAAAACAAATGGTTCCGTTGTTGGGACCGGGAGAATTTTGAGAGAGAGATCAGGTAATGGAAAGAGAACATTGGAGATAAGTGCATCTTCACTGAGGTCTACAAAATCTTCTAGGTAAAATTTGCGAATGAGCTTCAGGAGTAGCTGGCAAGGCTCGTAGATTTCCAGATGTGTTGTAAGGACAAGCAAGTCATGCAGTGGACTCTAGAATTGATCCAACAGTTAGAAAGAACTGATAATACCATCACTCGTATGGTAGATCACTGGTTGGATAGTGTGTTGGGAGGATTTGTGATGGAATTCACATTCAATCAGTTTGTGTCCTAGTCAGAAGCAGGGTGGAGGTTATTCAAACAGTTCCAAGGTAAGTTCCTAAAAACACTGCCCTTATTAATCAAAATTCTGATGTGCGAAAAAGGTATTCTATGTAGCCACACCGAGTGAATGACCTCCAATCTGGGTGAAAGCACAACACGAAGTGGTAAATACTACAGAACTAATCAAGAAGGAGATAGATATGTCTACAGCTCAATAAGAGATTTGGCTATGCATAGCCCTCCAGCTACACCACCTTCAAGCCAGTATAGGGGTAAAAAATCACCCATACCTCCACCTCCATCAGAAGAAGAAATGGCCTCGCACATGAAGCTACCTACCTTCAAGGGCATAGGGGACAAAGAAATGGATCGGTTCGGGTTTGTCACAGAGTCGGTATGGATTGCGCTAAATGTGGCCAACGATGCTGTGAAGAGGGAGCATATATCCCTTGTGTTTGAAGGAAGAGCCCTCGACTGGTATATGGGATATGTAGCTCAGCATGCCAATGCGACCATTCAAGAGGTTAAGAATTCCCTAAAACAATAGCTTCGGAAGCCTAATTCCTACTCTCAAATAGTGAATGATCTAAAATATTTCAAGCAAGGACCCTCTGAGTCTGTATGGGAAGCTGAACAATGTCTAAAAAAGGTGATCAGCAAAGGGGAATTTCTGTACGATGATAGACAACACAAGGAATGGTTCATTGCTATGTTACTGCCTCACCTGCGCGTACCTATGGGTCAGCAAGCCATTGAATCACAGAAAAAAGCTTTGGAGATTGTTATGAAGTTAGAAGTTGCACCAAGAGATGATACCTAGTTGGCAATACAACAAATCTAGGGCTAGATGGAGGAGATGCACATGGAGATCCAAAACCTACGAAAGGACTGAGGGAAATAAGCTAGCCCAGATGTATGGTGCATACGATGTAGGGTATCAGGCCAAACCAGGGATCAGTTCCCACTGCTGACAGACTACCTACAGGCTGGGGTACCTAATCCGTTGCACCTCGGACCAAGTGGACCAACATTGTGGAGTGATGATTGTCACGTAGCTAGCATGCATGATACTAACCACTGCCCTCATTTGGGTGCATATGTCACAGAACTGAAGCAACAATGGTGTCGGTTTTGCTGATCAGTAGGACATGATGAATAGAACTATCGAACTTATGATCTAATGATATACTGGGGAAACCTATATAGGGTACAATCGGACCCGTCTCCACCAAGATCCCCCTCGGGCATGGGTGGCTCCCAAGCTAGGGCCAGGGGAGGGAGCAGAGGTGGAAGCGCAGGTGAGGGAAGAGGACAACTGATTTGTTATAACTGTGGGGAAGTAGGGCACTTTGTGAGGCACTTCCTAAACCCTGCGAGGAAATCTTGTAGATACTGTAGACAATTGGAACATGTGATTGAAGACTGTCCAATTCTAATAGCAAAAATGCAGGAAAAGCAGCAGACACCTATGTAGAATGTGCAAAGGGTTAAGGCAGAACCTCGGGATGAAGGACCAAGCATTAATGTCATAACACACAGTGGCATGGCCACTTGGGGAGCTGAGGAGAAAGCTGCGACTGAGCCTCTTATCCAAAAAGCAGCCATCAAAAAAGAAGGTTTGGACCTACAGAAGGAAAATGAAACCTTTTTCACAGCTCGCCAAGACATTGCTAAGGCTGAGGCATCTACTTCTCAGGCCCACACAAACCTCAAAGCATATGATGACACCAAACCATTTTTGCAGGCATGTATGAAGCTACTGCGCAACCAAAGGGCCATAGAAAATCTTCAAGCATTAATATAAAACTGCGTAGAAAGAACTAATCCACCCCTGGAAGTTAAGGATGTGCACAAACTATACAAACATAAGAAACAAATTGGTAGGGAAATGCGGCTAATAGCAAAAATTGGTGATTATGAAGTGGATCAGGTTATTTTGGACCTGGGATTAGATGAAAACGTATTTCCCAAGAAAACTTGGCAGCGAATGGGGGAGCCTAAGTTGGAATGGTCCACTATCCAGTTGCGCATGGCCAACCATCAGAAGATCATTCTGTTGGTGAGACTATGAAAGATTGTGGTAGATATCGCAGGAGTGAAGGTTCGGGCTGACTTTGAGGTCATTCATATTGTAGAAGATGCGGACCCCTATCTTGGGCTTCTCAGATTGGATTGGGCCATCGATATGGGGGGTATCATCAACCTAAAGAAAATACACATGGTATTTGAAAATGAAGGCACGCAGGTGATAGTACCATTAGACCCTGTGGAAGGATAACGGTATACGGAGCCGGTGCTTAAAGAAGAGGATGTGGATCACATCTATAATTTAACTACATAGGATGAATATTGGATCAATCCAATGGCTGATGGTAGCTGGGAAAAAGATATCGAATGCTTCTCTGACTCCGATAGGGAGATGGAAAACTGGCAGAATCGGTTATATGATGTATCTACACTAGGATGTCTTAGAATCACCAATAACTTTCGATGTATCTTCTATGAGGTCAGAGAACTGCCCTAATTTGATGGTTATGGTAGTATTAAGGAGTTTTTGCAAGCATTTGAAGCTGACGTTTCAAGAGAGCAAACACTATGGGCCCTTAATCTAGCCATGCGTGCAACACCTGTGAGGTGGTGGGACACGCATAAGGGGGAATTCTAGGGTTGGGAAGAGTGTCGGGATATGATGATCCTGCGATTTGAACCTCTGGTTCACTTGTGCATAAAGACATTCTTTGGACCAGGGGACCCACGCGAGCATTTGTTCGCTTGGATGGTTAAATGGTGCAACCAGACTACAGAAGAATGGGTTCACTTGTTTATCCATGCCCTGGGACCAATTCCCATCGCATGATATTTATATGTGGAGCTACATCAATGCACCCGCCACTGGGAAACATTAAAGGATAAATTTGTAGGGACATTTGGGTTAGGAGGAGGAACAGAGGCACTTGACGAAGCTCTGTAGGATATAGATACCTTCGTATTTGATGAATCACGCCCTTACGCAGCACTTGGGGCACCAACATGGGAAATGCAGATACAAGATATTGTCAATTTCCGCAATATAGCAATAGAAGAGTGTGATGAAGATTCGTGCAATGTCTCTATCTTGGAGTCAGAGGGAGAGCACAGAGTTGCCGGACCCCCACTACAAACTATCGATGTTACTAAACCTCTGAAGCTGTGAGAAGTCAACATTGCACGGACGAGCAACCTACGTTGGCTAAAATTGGGGATTACTGGGATGATGATACAGTCAGAAAAGTTGCAGAACTACTCATAAAGTATCAATACTTATCCACGACGAAGTTTTCGGAGCTTAAGGGGATCACAGGGGACCTAGGGGTCATGCATATCATGTTAAAACTAGATGCGTGCCTTATGAACCAGCAGCCTTATCGGTTGAACCCTAAGTATAAACAAAAGGTCAAGGAATAAATTGACAAGATGCTCACCACAGGTATCATCGAATTGGTTGAATAGTTCGACTAGGTAAGTTTGATGGTGGTTCAGGAGAAAAAGACGAAGGGAGAGATACGGATCTGTGTGGACTTACAAAAATTGAATAATGCCTGCGTACATGATCCCTTTCCCATGTCGTTCTCAGACGAAATCCTTGACAGCATGGGAGGGTAGGAAGCGTACTCATTTACTAATGGGTTCTCTAGCTACCATCATATCAGAATCGCACCTGAGGATCGCAACAAAACTAAGTTCGCTACTGAGAGGGGATCCTTTCAGTATACTGTCATGCCGTTTGGACTCAAAAATTCCCATGCCATATTATCACGAGTAGTAGTAAAAGTGTTCAAATATTTCATCCACAAATTTTTGGAGGTTTATTTTGATGATTGGACTGTCTTCAACTTAGTGAAGAAGCACGTCTCGAACCTGCACCTAATGTTGGATTCCTGTAGAAAACACCAGATTTCCCCGAATATCAAGAAGTGAATATTTTTTATGCCCTTCGAAATCTTGCTTGGACATATAGTTTGCCGACAGGGGTTGATGGTTGACCCTATGAAATTTGTAGTTATCATAAACCTAGAATTACCTACAATTTAGAAACAACTGCGTTTGATCCTCGAACATACAGGCTACTACAAGAAGTTTATTCAAGGGTACACGCTGATCACAACGCCTATGGAGAAACTTCTTAAAAAGGATGTTTCAGTTTTTTGGGATGACGAATGTCAGAAGAGCTTCGAGCTACTCAAGGAGAAGATGGTCTCTATGCCTATTCTCATCTTTCCGGATTGGGTGAAGGTATTCCATGTTCGCGTAGATGCATCAGGGATCGCCCTAGGGGCGGTCCTTATGCAGCTTGGAGACGGAGACATTGATCATCCTATTGCATTCGCTAGTAGGAAACTCTCTGGTGCAGAATGCAACTACTCCACTACGGAGCGGGAGGGATTGCCCATGGTATATGCATTATAGAAGTATTGGTACTATCTGTTAGGGGGGCACTTAAAAATATTCACAGATCACTTGGCTTTGAAGTACCTAGTGAATAAGCCTGTATTGGGGGGGAAATCTACCGATGGCTAGTACTATTTCAGGAATATGATTTTGAGATCATTGTCAAGCCAAGAAAGTTGAATGTTGGGTCAGACCACCTATCTCGAATCAAAAGCGGCAAAGAACCAACCAACCTAGATGAGGGATTTCCTGATGCGCAGCTGTTCACCATTAAAGTATTTGATGCACACTTCTCTGACACCATTCAATTCCTAACTATGGGAATGGCACCTGCAGAATATTTGGTACAACAGAAGAAGGAGTTGGTAACCTGCGCGACAGATTTTACCATCATCGTAGGTCATCTCTATAAGATGGGGAGCTGACGAAGTGTTGCGAAGGTACATTTTGGAGCATGAAAGGCATGCCATTTTAGTAGAAGCTCATGAGGGTGTGGTAGGAGGTCACTATGCAGGGAAGGCCACGACGCAAAAGATATTGAGAGCTGGCCTATGGTGGCCTACCTTACATATTGACTCTCACAACTCAGTCGACACGCTTCTGGCTGAGCTGCGAGCTCTACTGTTGAAGACGAACATGCTGCAAACAAGTATGATTCAGGTACTAATGACCTCAGGAGCTAGCAGCACAACACTTGTTACAGTGGAAAGTTGCCTTTGTTCCATGTCAGGCGTCACCCTTGAAGTAAGTCCACCTGAATTTGGAGCGCAAGTCCAGGCCTGTGAAAAGGTATAACTGGATCTAGCTAGGTTGCCACATGAATCATTACAGGTTCTCCACACCTCCTTATTCGAAGAAATTCAACACAGGGACCGTTGAGTGCACCAGCAACTCAATATAGCTGAGCAGACAATTGAGGAGAAAAATGTTGAAGTTTCCTAGGTACAGGCTGCATGTACCCTCGCCACCGCGCAACAAATGGAGCTAGAACACCTCATTAATAGGCTATGCGCAGATGTATCCGAAGATATTCTAGCTTCTGCAACCCGCCAGGCCAAGATTGAGGGGTTGGTCGCAACATTAAAGGCCTTGAAAATGGAGATCTAGGTGGTCAAAACATAGATGAAGCAACAAATTTCGGATTTAGAGGCCAAGTTGCAGCCAGAAACACCACTAGAGGTCAGGGCCCAGAGAGCCACGCTAGTTATGGAGGCTACAAATGATATGACGAGACAAATTTCTCAAGGTGTCAAACTGTCGGACACAACAATGAAGCTATGCACCAAAGTGCAACGCGACCCACTCCTGCGTGAGCTCAATCAGGCATTGCGACAGAAGGAAGAATAGTTTGAGCAGCTGGAAGCTACGATGCCTACTCTAATCCCTGCTCAACGGTTGGCATGACTGCGTACCATCCACACCTTGCGAGACGAAATTTAAGAGCTCCGCCAGAAGAAGAAAACCATTGTTTACCATCTCAAGCCTTGAGCTGATGAAGCCATCAATCTCTCCCAAGACATTGATCTCGCACTAAAGCAACTTAACCAGAGTTTGGAAAGTGTCATGGAAGCCACAGAGGGACCAACTTCACAAAAATTTGTGGATATAGCACAAAATGTTGTTGCGCAAAGTGAAGGAGTGATGCCCACGCTGTTTGATGTGATCAAGCTACTACAAGAAAAGGTGGAGAGCCCACCACCATAGTGACTCGAGATGAGTCACAAGATTGTGTTGGGGGACTGTTGGAATAGGGTCCCCTAAAAGTTGCGAATTTTGTATATTTTTGTTATTAATTAGTCTAACATAGGGGTTTTAGGGTGGGTCAAAGCCCCGAATGCATTGTAATGGGTCAAGGGTAGACGAAAATTTTGAGTCTTAAGATAGGCCAGAATTAAGATTGATGATGCATACGAATTGTTAGATCTATCATGGGTTGTTTTGGGTAAGGAATCATGCTAGCTATGTGCATGGAGATCCTCATTCCTGTTGTGTGCAGACCCCCACTTGGCTGTGTGCGCGGGATGGTTTTGGTTCTAAGTAGATTTGAATATTAATGAATGTGAAAGTATTGTTGAAGTATCTGTGTGATATCTGGATTTGTTAAGATTATTGTTGATGCGAACCTGTGATACAAATATCTGTTTAAATTGCGAATACATCTGCTATCTGTTATGTTGCGAAAGTACCTAAAGATGTGTTTTATGATATGATATGCTGGTAGTTGTTGTTACGCACATGGATGCGAAAGCACTGATTAGATCCATGAATGGTAATAGCTCTATTATGGTTAATAACTGATTAAATTGTGAAAAGCCTACAAGTACACTTACTTTGTGCGGCCTGATAAGTGGTGAATGTAGATCTGCTAGACTTACCTACTCTCTCTTAGGGTGCGGAAACTTGGTTCTAGCACCCTTCCAAACTGCTTCGGGTGAGACTTTGGCCTACGCAAGCAGGTCACTGTCGAAAGTACCAGTAGTATAGGGGTTTGTTGGAAAACCTTAACCTCCGAACCTAGGTCAGGACCCCTCGAGCCAACACTGATGAAATGTCGTTCTCTTCTTTAACTTGGTGTCCATGATTTCCCATAAACTTGACCAAAATTTCCCGACAAATCGAGAATCTCAATCAGATACAATAGAGGTGGGTAATCCAAAATGAACCCATACATTTTGAAAGAACAAATTTGTAGTTTATTCAGCTGTGACCTATTTAGTACATGGTGTCAAAATACACATCTTACTGAACCTATCCACAACTACATACAAATAATCATGACCTTTTCTAGACATTGGCAATCCCCCAACGAAATCCATGGATAAAATTTCCCAAGGATGAGAGGGAATTGGAAGTGGATTGTAAAAGCCTAATTTTCTGTTACTTGGCTTTCTTGTAGCACACATAGTACATCCTCTAATATATCTTGAAATTGTTTCATTCATTCGTGGCCAATATTAGAATCTTTGTAATTGTGCAACTATTTTATTTACACCATAGTGACCTGAAATTAGAGAAGTATGTGCTTCTCGAATCGCATTAACTCTTTCAGCTTGTGGAATGCATAGTTTTCCCAAATGATATAAAATTTTGTCCTTTATGAAATAATCCAATTCTTTTACCTGCTTGCCATGACTTAAAGTTGCATATACATCCTTAAAATCTGTTTCTTAAGCATATTGTTCAATATAGCTTTCATGCATTACTGAATTATGCTTAAGAATTGTGGATGCATTTATGATTGGTCTTCATAACATGTTTGCAACCTTATTTTGTATGCCTTTCTTATATCTGATTACAAGATGAAATTGTTGTAAGAAACCCATCCAACGATAGTGTCTTGATTGTTGCAATTTAGTTTGTGAGTGTAAATATTATAGCGGTTGATGATCTGTATGCATGACTGTTTCTTTTCCCATTATGTAATGTTTCCACTTTTTAACACTCTATACTAATGCATATAATTCCTTATCGTATGTAGGATAGTTAACTATTGTTGATGTGAATGTCTCAGAATGAAAGCATATAGGCTTTCTATGCGGCATCAACACTACCCCCATGACATATTCACTTGCATCTGTCTCTATCTCAAATGGATGTTGAAGATCTGGCAGTGCTAGTACTGGCGCTGTATTGATCCTTTCTTTCAATGTGTTGAAGGCTTTCTGTTGTTTGTCTCCCCACTGAAACACTTGTTTCACACTTGTCAACGCATGTAGAGGAGTTGCAATCAAAGAAAATTTAGAAATAAACTTTCTCCAATATTGTGTTTCCCCTAAGAAACTTCAAACTTCTATAGTAATATTGGGCTTAGGCAAATTTATAATGAATTTGACCTTAGAGGGATCTATCTTCAATTCACCACCCCCTACAATATAACCCAAATAATTTAAAGATGGCATGCCAAATTCACACTTTGATAGTTTTACATAGAGATTTTCTCTTTTTAACACATCTAAAATCTGCTTTACATGCTTTATATGTTCATCCCATGTCTTAATAAAAACAAGAATATCATCTAAGTAGAATATTACAAAATCATCTATAAATGGCCTAAAACAATCATTCATGACACGCATGAATGTAGTTGGAGCATTGGTAAAGCCCAAAGGCATAAACATCCATTCATAAATTCCTTGCTTCATTTTGAAGGCAGTGTTCCATACATCTTGTTCTGAAACTCTGATATGATGGTAGCCGCTTCACAAGTCTAACTTAGTGAAGTAAACTTCATCTTTTAACTAATCTAATAAATCGTCGATACAAGGAAGAGGACAACGATTCTTTATTGTTATCTTATTTAATGCTCGGAAATCAATGCACATTCTCCATGAACCATCTTTCTTACGTACCAACACAATAGGCGATCTGCATGGTGAAGTTCTTGGTCATATAAACCCTTGTTCGAGCAATTCTTGTACCTGCTTCTTTATCTCTACATTCTCTAGAGATGATAACCTATACATTCCAATGTTAAGAAGAGGACCATCTAGCTGCAAATATATCTCATTTTCTATCTGTCGCTTGGGAGGAAGCCCTTTCATTAGGGGAATTTTGAGGTCTAAAATGGGCCTCCTAAGGAAATTATAAAATAATAGTTGAAAAAATCAAATAAGATTTGATGACATCATCAAATTTTAGAGGGAAAAATGAAAAAACTACTTTTTCAACTCATATTTTCAACTTATCTCCCAAAGTTTTTACTCAAATTTCGAGCGGGAGTACTTGTTGGATGCGAAATTTAATTCCTCATCCAATGAGTACCCATCTTGCATACTTTCGATGGGTCCTACTACACGAAAAATGAGAAATACATAAAAAACGTGATTGTAATCACGTTTTTTTATGTATTTCCCATTTTTCATGCAGCAAGGTTCATTGAAAGTATGCAACATGGGTACTCCTTGGATGAGGAATTAAATTTTGCATCCAACGAGTACTCCCACTCGAAATTTGAGTAAAAATTGTGGGATATAAGTTGAAAATACGAGTTGAAAAAGTAGTTTTATTATTTTATTATTTTTTAATATTTTTACCCTTTTATTTAAAAAATGGTAAATCATCCCCCATGGTTGACATCATCATCTTGAATCCTATTGGTTGTTATAAAATTTATTTTTGTTGTACATTTTTCTTAGGAGGCCCATTTTAGACCTCAAAATTCCCCTAATGGCTCTTGAAATAGAATATCATAATCAGAACAACTTTAACTAAATCTCCTTTCTGTTTAGGGTTACATCCTTGAAAAGCAACCAATTTATTAGGATCCTTTTCTTTTACAATCATAAGTAAAAATTGTTTACTTGAATTTATAATTCTTTTCATCTGTCCTGAATTTATGAGAGTGTAGTTATATTTGAGTTTATGAGCTCTTAATACATATTCAATTCCATCCTTAGTGAGTTGATACTTATTCGCCCTTCGATAGAAGACAACATCTCTATCATACAATTATGGAATCCCTAGTACAATTCCACATATATCCAATGGGACTATATCTAACTCAACCTCATCTACAAACTCCGATCCAATTGCAAAACAAAGTTTTCATTGTTTCGTAACCTGTAGTTTAGTTTTATCGCAGACCCAACCCAATGGGTATGGCGTTTTATGAGGTTTAGTTTCAATACCCAATTTCTTTACATTTGATTCAACAATCAAATTAACTTGAGAGCCAATATCAAACAAAGTATCAATTAGTATGCTTGGAAATGACTCTAATATGAAATATCTCATTTCTTTTCCTCTCATCATTTTCATTATCAATGGAATGCGAAGAAGTACTTGTAGATGCTTGAGAATTTTACCTTTTATACCAGTAGTTGTAATTGTTGTTTCATTTCCTGAATCTAATCCCAAGTCCTTTTGCATAGCAGCAACATTCTTTCGCTCTTTATTCCCGAATTTCTTAGGCTTCAATTCTGGATGAAGTGCCCAGTAGTGTGCCTCATCATGTCCTTCTTTTTTACAATGAGTGCATGTAGGCTTTTCTTTCTTCACAATGTTCGCTTTCCTTTCCTTCCATTTTTGTTTGTTCTTTTCCTTATTCTTGATTTCAATAGACTTAGATGACTTTCCAACATCACGAGATACATTTTTACCCCTACTTCTAGATGAGTTGCTTGAACTAATACATCATCTAAGCTAGTCATATTAAACATTAGTATGGTATGCCTCAAATAACTATGTAGGCCACCTATGTACTTCAATAATGTTTCTGGTGATTCCAATGATATGCATAATGTCAAATCTCTTTTACGAAATTCCTGAGTGTAACTTTGCACACTTTGACCCTTTAACTGACGCAATGTTTGCCAACTCATCATAGCTTGTTGCATATAAGCCAAAGGATAAAATTTTTTTTTAATAGCAGAAATTCCATGTCAAAATTATTTGACCATGTTTTTGAAGATCTAATTTTGTCTTACCTTCCCACAAAACAGGTGTGGTTCCTCCAAGACAAAGGTTAGCAAGCTGGATCTTCTTTCTTTCTTAAATGACTTTCTATACCCTGCTATAAACTTCAATTGTCTTATCCAAATATCAATCTTTTTAGCATTAAGTTGACCATCATAAATTGGAAAATTAAATTTTACATCTAATTTGATCAAAGGGTATTTCTTACTCTTATTTTTTTTAGAAGAGCTAGATTTATGAGAAGAAGACGATGATGACGATGATGGTGATGATGGAGGAGATGGTGGAAATAATGAATAAGGATTTTCACCTGATTCTTTGTTTGCTTGAGGTGATGAAGTGCCTTCACCTTTGTTATTTTTAAACTCTTTATACATCTCTTCTACCATCGCACGTATTGTGAGGAAGTTATTCAAGAATTGAACTTATGTTCCGAATATGTTTTCTTCTGTCATATTCTTTTGCAAAAATGCCCTTCCAATCTCTAGATTTGCTTCAAAAAGTTCTCCTTTTGCTCGTTTGGACTTTGACCTAGTAAGCATTCAATATTCACATGAAAATATCAAACCTTTAAAAATTTAACCTTAAGCTCTGATACCACTTGATCTGAATTTATGAAAAAGGTATTATTGACGTCTATGTGAGCAGCTTATGTTACTTAGTGTAATAGATCAAAAAGACCGTGAATAACATAAACATCATAAGTAATGAAGGCACATTCAAACACATTAACACAACAAGAATTTAATAATGGAGTTCACCAGACTTCCTGGCTACGTCTTCGGGTCCTTAGCTTCTAGTGCTAACTGCTTTATTTTTTCTTCAAAATGATTTTACAGGTATGAGCTCAAAAACAGAGACTCAAATGAGAAAATGTACCTCACCATTGCGACCGAATTGAAATTTCAGTCAAAATGAGTATAAACTTGCCTATATTTCGCCACAGTGACCTCTAGACCCCCTGGAGAATCCAAAACCACCTTTGCCCTACAAAAACCCACTCTCCTGCACAAAAACCACCTTGTTCCATGTGCTGGTTGTTTTGGACTAGTTTGGGTCTACAACTGTTTAAATGAAAATTTCGGTGGCTTGTTTAACAAGCACCCCGCATAGACGAACTGGTTGGCGGACTTTGGTTGAATTTATTGTTTAAATAACATCTTGGAGGTCAGTGGGTCGAAAACCTCACCCAACCTTCTATTGAACCTCAACATGGTATTGCATTGATATCCCGTCTGTTATATACTATATATGTTAAACATATATATTGCAATATATGTCATGGCAGTTGTATCCATATATGGTATATTATATATATCAAAATATATATGTGGCGACATAAAAAAACTTTGATATATCCGCAGTGATACATATGATTATGGTGGTTATAGCTGCAAGCTTTGAAATATGTGCGGGCTATCATGATAAGGTTTGGTGATAACATTAACGATTAAGGCTTCGGCGGTCGTGGGGTTGACCCCGACCATCTAGACCTTTTTCAGCTATAACAAAGCCATCCCCCATAAATACATAATCGTTATGTTAATTACCAAGTAATGTGTTGGCCCAACCGGCTAGCACAATCCGGCTAATTCGTAGCGTTTCCAGGAGGTCATGGGTTCGATCCTCCCTGACCCCAAAATTTTTGGAGAAAAGGACAAATTGGGAAAAATCCGGGCTACCATGTGTTAGCCCCGGATTGGCCCATTCCAACCAATCACAATTTGACATGTCACTGATATGCTGACATCACCCTAGATAGGTGGCGTGTTCCTAAGATGACACGTGTCCTACTAACTTCATCTGACCATTGAATTTAATCGTTGACTTTGAATTTGACTCTTTTTGCCCTAATTTTCCATAAAATTTGACAGGCCATATCTTTGTCATACGAACTTGGTTTTATGCGTCGTTTGCACCATTGGAATCATGTCGATGAGCACTTCAACTTGATCCTATTTTCATATGCATTTGAAGACTTTGATCCAGAGGAAAAACTAAATCGATTTTAGATCATTCTATATAGTACATCTGCACTTATTTGCCTTCCAGTGCCCTTCTTCTTAGCACATAAGCATTGATCTCAAACTTAGAAAATTTTGAGTTTCCCTTTTGATTTTCCAGTACATCTTGGCCTTTGAAGGAAGTCTGTAAGATCTCAGTGATCTCCTTGTTGTGTGTTTGACTTAATTTTCTTCTCTGAGCAAGTCTTTTTTCGTCTCTTTGATTTTTTTGTAAGTTTGGGAAAATTTTCACCATTTAAAACACCCTTTGTCGCGTTGTTCTTGAATTGATTCAAAGTGATTCATTGCATGCTATGGTCATCACTACATCTCTTATTTTCCCTTTGGTTTAGTGTCAAACATAGGATCACAAATTGTTTGATTCACAACTCTAGAATAATTTGTTTTTGGTCTAAATTCAAAATAAATTGGAAGTGATTTTCATTTTAGTTTTGATTTAGATTATCTTTATAATTTTTAAAGAGAGAATCCATACAGGTGAGATAGTTTATAGAAGAGAGGAATGACCTGTTCTAGAGTTTTTTAATTACCCAAGAGAATCCATACAGGTGAGATAGTTTATAGAAGAGAGGAATGACCTGTTCTAGAGTTTTTTAATTACCCAAATCCATACAGGTGAGATAGTTTATAGAAGAGAGGAATGACCTGTTCTAGAGTTTTTTAATTACCCAAATCCATACAGGTGAGATAGTTTATAGAAGAGAGGAATGACCTGTTCTAGAGTTTTTTAATTACCCAAATCCATACAGGTGAGATAGTTTATAGAAGAGAGGAATGACCTATTCTAGAGTTTTTTAATTACCCAAAAACTCTAGAACAGGTCATTCCTCTCTTCTATAAATTATCTTTATCATTTTAAGAAGAGTGAAAATTATTTCATTCGTGCGTTCTTTAAAGAAATTTTTTCTTTGTTAGATTGAAAGAAAAGTGAAAGGATTTTCATTTCTTCTTTCATTCATTTTTTTTGCTTTTGATTACATTTGTAATATTCTAAATTAGGAAAACTGGGAATATAGAACATAAAACTGGAAAATGCAGTAAAATATTCATACATCAAATATGAGCAGATCATAGATCCATTTTATTAGAGATCATAGCAGAAAATTAGTACAAGATCTTGAGGAAAAAGTCACTCAAGCGAGGCAAAACAAGCCTCAAATTACCCAGTACACCAAAACATGAAAAATTTCTGCTACATAAAATGTTGGAGGCTATGACAGCGTAGTTTTACTGGGAATAACTATTTCTGGAAAATAAGAATACATGGGTCTGTTGATATAGTGCTCAAAAAATTTCGAGATGAAAGATATAGGCCTTCTAGTACAATTCCAAGACAACCCAGAAAGGGTTTCCGGAAATACACAAAATGAAAAATGTAGCCCTAGGGCTGAATTATGCTCTTCGGCTAGGTAAATGATGGGAGGTGGCTGATCTAATGTAGAAATGGCTGATACTCCTCCCCACTAACTTTCCGGATGAAGGGTTTCTCGCCTCACTGAAAAACAAGCTCAATAACTTGGGTTCTCAACCATCCACTGCAACTACCTTGCAAAATAACGCAATTTCTAAAGGAGATTGCACTGCTGAAGATGGATGAATATTGGCCTGATGCTGGATGGTGGAATGAAGCTCAAAGGAACCTCTCCTAAGTGGGAACTCGAAGTCCCTCGAGGATGAGGGTGGGATTTCCACCCAGAAACACCCTTGTGCTAAACAACACAATGGACTCTGCTAAACAACTGAAGCATGTAGAAAGTCATAAAAGACCAAACATAAAAAATATTCAGAATGCCTTCTATGGCTCCCATCCCCTTCCTTATATTCTTGGTGAGCTTCCTCACCCTTGGTCCCACTCATTAAAGATGCTACTCTCATGGAGACTTCCTCCCATTATGATTGTGATGTCCTCCAATAACTCTCCACTACCTACATGACAACGTTGTTGATTTGGTCAACCTTGACCCCATCCACATGATTTAACTCATGTTCGCACCCAAGAGTGCTTTATCTAGTTGACACAATGATCCACATTCACATTAGAAGTGGTTTTATTCCTACTAAAGAGATTTATGGGTCTCTCTACCCTCTTATTCACCTATCTTATTGACAAAAGAAAAATTTAATATTCCAACTAGCTGAAAGCTAATTAGGAATATTAAAACATTTCAAAGTGAAAAAAAAAACAAATATTTTTGTGCATCTTAGTGAAAATAAAAGAATTTTCATTTTTCAATAAGTTGCATTTGTTTGGGAAAAGTGAATTCAATTGAAAAACATTGCATTTCGTAGCTTTGATCTAGTTTTTGGGGCATTATTGTTGCTGCATTGATTGCATTTTTGCTTGTCTCTCTTCCCTAAATAGTTTAGGCTTCATCGAAATGGAAAGCTTTCTTATTTTCATTTATTCTACACTATAAGGATTAAGGTGACACTTGTTTTGAGCCTTGAAATTAAAACTTTAACCCTTGGTTGGTCATTGTCAGACTCGTCTGAACTCTCATCCCCTTACATCCTAGCATTTTGATAAAACCTAAGTGTTCGAGAGAAGGAATGCTTTTGAGCTTTGGTGAAGGACTCAAATTTTCACCAAAGGATGCCTCTAACATCAAGGCCTCGGTTGTAAGCTCTCCTTTTGTATTTATCAATAATATCATCTAATGTTTTCTTTCTATATTTGTCTAAATGTTTATGCAAATATTCTGGTACTCTTTCATCTTCTAGATAACTAATTTTTATGTTTATTAGGTATTGCATTATGTTTCATGTTGTCTCTTGATAATTCACGGGTATTCACGTACCATCAATAGCAGGGAGTAGGCCTACAAGGATCATGGATCAAGGTCATCATCGATGGACTCAAGCATAGCATTGGGAAAAAGGTATTTATGTCTCTTTTCTTTTCACATTGTAAACATTAATTAGGAGAGCTCTGCATTAGAAAGAATCTCGTGTTGCTAGACCCACTTTAGGGCTAGAGAGATCGCCTCTGTCTATAGAGGGGATTTATCTTGACAACAAAATTGGAGAATCCATTAGGGATCTTAGCCTCTTAGTCCTCTTTTCCTGAATTTATCTTGGATCAGTTTCATAGGTTTTTGAAATCTAAATCTTCTTAGGCCTCTGTTAGATTCTGCAAGGATTGATAGTCACTTCACTATGTCAGGTATGGTATTTTTGTGAGAATATTTTTATTTTTCCCTTGTTTTTAGTGACCAAAGAGCTTTCTGTTTGCAAAGTAGCACTAGCAGCACTGTTCCATATAGTACAATCACGCTGATTTCCTTGCAACACCCTTCTGCTTAGCACAGAAGTGTTGATCTCAAACCTAGGAAATTTTGAGTTTCCCTTTTGATTTTCCAGTATGTCTTGGCCCTTGAAAGAAGTCTGTAAGATCTTAGTGATATCCTTGTTGTGTGTTTGAATTACTTGTCTAGTCTGTAAGATCTCAATGATCTCCTTGCTGTGTGTTTGACTTACTTGTCTTCTCTGAGAGATTATTTTTCGTCTCAGTGCTTTGTTTTTAAGTTTAGGAAAATTTTCACCATTTCAAACACCCTTTGTTGCATTGTTCTTTACTTAATTTGAAGTGATTCGTTGCATGCTATGGCCATCACTTCATCTCTGATTTTCCCTTTGGTTTAGTGTCAAACATAGGATCACGAATTGTTTGATTTAAAAGTCTAGAATAGTGTGTTTTTGGTCTAAATTAAAAAGGATTTTGAAGTGATTTTCATTTTAGTTTTGATTTAGATTATCTTTATCATTTTAATAAGAGTGAAAATCATTTCATTCGTGCATTATTAAAGATATTTTTTTTTTTTTCGATTGAAATAAAAGTGAAAGGATTTTCATTTCTTCTTTCGTTCATTTTTTTTCTTTTGATTACTGTCAAAGTGAAAAACAAAAAACAAAAAACAATTTGTCCATCTTAGTGAAAATAAAAGTATTTTCATTTTTCAATAAGTTGCAGTTTTTTGGGAAAATTGAATTCAATTGAAAATAATTTCATTTCGTAGCTTTGAGCTAGTTTGGGGGGGAATATTGTTGCTACATTGATTGCATTTTTTCTTGTCTCTCTTCCCTAAATAGTTTAGGCTTCATCGAAATGGAAATCTTTCTTTTTTGCATTTATTCTTCACTATAAGGATTCAGGTGACACTCGTTTTGAGCCTTGAAATTGAAACTTTAATCAAGATCAACTTAAAATGAACCCAATTTACCTTAAGGAGCATTGGAACTAATAGGAATATTTAGTGGTTTAGGCTAGAGACGCGTTCTGGCATCGTAAAATGTAGGGGTTGTTGCTAACGGTCTATGTTACAACCCAGGGTGGATATCCCATCCCACGTATGGAAGTATATTGAAGTATTATAAGTATATTTCGGACGCTCTCATTGAATGGTTATGAATTAGACAACACTACTATGGATTGGACTCCCACGTACCGTCACATATATTTGGGGAGACACCACTAGGTTTCAAGCCTGCCATAGGTAATCGAGTCGGCCACCTTGTAAACATGATACACCGAACACAAAATTCAGGGAGATTGGTTGTCGTTTGTTAAGTCGTTGGTCATTTTTCTATCATTTATCACTAAGGTGTATATTGCAGTTCACGAATACTTGGTAAACCTTTATGCCTAGCATACCCTTTTTATTATTTATTTTTGTTAATTATAAAATTAACTGCCCACGAAAAAATCTTACTCATGCAGTTCTCCAGCCTCATTATTGCTTGGTAAATTGTGGATTTGTTCATGTATTCCTTATTTGATCATACTTTGAAAGGTCATCATGGTTGAATCGCCGAATTCACCTATTCCCTCCTCTAATGTATCTCAATAATCTCCTCATGAGGTCCTTAGTTTCCGGTTGGACCCCTTGAAGTGAAAGGTGAGGAACTCGAGATTGTCATCAGTGTTCAACCCATATCATCTCGACCACTACCCGACAATTATCCTTGGATGACATCAGAAGACTCTAAGCCGGAAAGCCCCGAAACATCTACACAGTTCTCGGTCTTTCCTTCGAATCCGCTCTTTGATCCGATTGTAGTCTCGCCTCAGGAACCTTATAGCGCTTTTAATCAACCCATAATCCCCTTTCACACTTCTCCAGTAGCATCTTGCTCTACTAATTGTTGGTTATTTCCTGACGAAGTGGCATCAAATGTTGATGATATTCCATTCATGAGTGCTCCTCAAGGCACTCTTCAGGAAACCACTAGCTCTTATATCCCATAAGTTGCTTCATTGGTGTTTCCCTCTGAAAGTGAGTTGTTCAGTTTCACACCTCACGATTTAGGCAGTGGAACCTGAATATCTTCCAGTCATGTTGTGTCCACACTCTCACATACCTCTTTGGTAAACCTTATTTCTGGAGCTTCTGGTGGTACACCTTTGTTCCCAAATCCCGTTTGGTCAATGGGTATTCCTCTGTCTTCCAGCCCATTATTTTAGATGTGGTTGTTGTGTCTCAACCTGTTGTTTGACCTATGGTCACCATTGGTAAAATGATTGTGTCGATCAGATCCTTTGTCCCCTATTCGCCATCTAAAATTACTGTAGTTCCACCACTGAGTGGACAATTCATAGTTTTGTCCTTGCCTAGGCACCAGTCTACCCCTCTTTATGTACCTCCCCTTTTGGGTGGGGGGAAGCTGAGTTCTGGGTCTATTGCTGGGGCAAGAAAACCTCATTTTCAGTATTCCCAGGTTCAGTAACCGAACGTATCATATTTTTATGTTCAGCAACCTAACATCCCTTATGTTCAATAGTTGAACGTATAATATTAGTATCTTCCTCAACCAAATGTGTCTCAATAGTACGTCCAACAGTCCCAGCCTTCGGTGAGTGCTCTTGTGACTAATCCTCAGTTTGGTTCTCACACCCAAGCTGGCTCGAATCTGCTTCTGGGTCAATCTGGTCCTTTCCCCCATCAGTCTGGTACTCAATACCAACCATTTCCTCAAGGTCAATACCAACAACCCTAGTCTTAGCCTCAGCCTGGTGCTACATATCAACAGATTCCTCATTACCAGCAGGCTTAATCAAGACCTCAGGATGGACCCTATGTTCAACAAGGACCACAGCCTGGACCCTATGTCCAGTAGGGACCTCAAGCTAGACCCTATGTTCAGTAGGGACCACAGCCTAGACCCTATGTTCAGCATGGACCACAAACTAGACCTCATATTCAGCATGGACCTTACCTTGGATCCTATGTCCAGCAAGGTCTGCAACCTTCATTCTCGCAGAGGTATTATCATCAACCCCAACAAGGTCCCTACCAGCAATATCTGCAGCAAGGTCCTTACCAGCCATGGGGGCAGTATACGTATCCGGGACATAATCTACCCTATTGGGGGTAGAATCTGTATCAATCAGGTTGGAACCCTCGACCTTTTTCACCTAATAATCCTCCCTTATTATTCTTGGCTACGTTGGAATTTCCAGATGTGTCAAAGCTCACAAATGACCCCATCCAACATCAACATTAGCTGCATTGGTTGCTAGTTATAACTAAAATCCCAGGATATTGTCCAAATTTCAAAGGAAAATCTAGGTAAGACCCCAAACCCATGTTATAGTATACCACTTGTGGTGTTCCTCTAATTATTAGGTCGACGATTCTATTCATCTTACTCTTTTCTAGCATACTTTGATAAGTATCGCGGCCAAGTTGTATATTGAACTCCCTCGAGCAATTTTATTTGATTTTAATTCCTTGGATATGGCTTTCCTCACTCACTTCCAGCTACCTATCCGGTATGAAACTGGCACACATCTTCTCACTTCACTGAAGCAGCCAACTACTATGCATATTTCAGATCACATTCATGAATGGTAGGATCATCATCGCCTCATCAAATTTGAGATCCCTGATCATCTGTTGACTGAATAATTTACAAAATCGTTCATTCCTGAGATTTCTAAATATATTTCCATGGGTGGGTGTGTCACAGAAGAGGAGGTCATTGCCTAAGATCAATACCTAGATTTGGTTTATTCCGAGTCAAGGACTCTATATGAGTTATTACATAATATGTTGCAACCTTTGATTGATTCTGCATCATCTCAGTCTCTTGTTATGGCTCCGGAAGATGGTTTTTTTGGGACAGTGGCTCATACTCGTAGTAGTGAGCCTAAAAATTCTTCAAAGTATAAATCTACTACTGCTGCTGCACCTACTCCTTCCAATAACAAGAAGAATCCTGGTAAAACCTTAGAGGTAAATGTTTTTCAATCTATTGCAGTAGATAAATCCTCTAAAGGTAAGAAAAAGGGTAAAGGAAAGTATAAATCCAAAAACCCTAAACAAGATTCAAAGAAGTTGTTTGCTAATGATTCTTCAACACATAAGCCCAAGTATCCATGTCTGATATGTGATGAAAATCATTACACCATGGATTTTCCTCATTGTGTCGAAGTTTCCTATCTTCTGAAGGGTGCACCCGGGACTCCGACTTTTTTGGAAGAAACTTTCCCCTCTCAGCAGATGCAAATGGTAGATCAAGCTCAATCATCTAGAAGCTCTCAATTTTTCATGGCTAGAACACAATCTGTTGTCATTACCACGATAACTAAATATTATCCCAATCCATCAAAGGCTCCTATGGAATCAGAAGTTACAGAACACCCTTCCTCTTTCAAATCCCCTACCTCTAGTCCTCTCCAAATTGAAAGACCAAGCAGTGATTCCATCATCCGACCACCCCCAAAAGGTGTTCTTCAGAAATCATCTTATAATATGAATATGAGAGCAGCACACCATTACAATATTGTAGAAGATATGACTCAAGCTCCTTCAGTGATGTTAGCTTTCAACGTCCTTCAGTCTTGCCCATCACAATGGAAGGCACTACTCTCCACTATTGAAGGGATTGATCCTACAGATTCTAATCTGATTACTTTCGATCTCGAGAATTTCGTTCCTTGCCTCCCATCTCAGGTAGCTTTTATAATTCAAATTACCATTATGGTGAATAATATTCATCAGACTGTCATTGATGAAGGTGCTTAAACCTGCATCATGTTTGTTGCATGCTGGAAAGCCATCGTCTCTCTCCCATTGATTCTGTCCCTGAACACCTTAGAAGATTTCAATGGCAGAGGTTCTCGTCCATATGGTATTCTCAAGGAATTTCCCATCCTGTTGGAGAGGAAAATGGTAACCGTGGAAGTTGAAGTGGTAGATACCAACTTGAACTATAATCTCCTTCTTGGACGTAGTTGAAAAAATGCTATGGTTTGCGTGGTCTCCAACCTTTTTCGTGTCCTTTGTTTCCATCATCAAGGGAAGATAATGATTGTCAATTAGTTGGATTTCTTCCCCTCTGATTCTTCAGCAGGAAAAATTAAATATGTTTGGAAGACCACTACTCCTTATGAGAACATCAGGTCGGGTCTATTCAAAGACTCGTCCCTTATGGGATTTTTTCTAATCACACCTCCAAATGTCGCCTTCATTAATATGATTTCATCTGGTCACGATCCATGGATTTTTCCCAATCCTGACTAGCTCGAGATTTTTTGTGATGTTATGCATCTAAGCCCAGCTAAGAAAATGTATCAAATTATTCTCACAGCTTCTGAGGATAAATCTAAAACCAACACTCATTTGGTTTCCTCTCTGGACACTTATGAGCAGTCTCCCTGGTTTGGTTCTTGGGAATCTGATGATCCCTTGAATGAGAATTTCTCCACCAACAAGAGTATCATGGAGGTAATGTATCTCGAAGAAACTATGTGGGATGATGGACATCATCATTCCTTGTTTCTCCCAATCTTAGGTGACATCTTCGCTTGTCTGGAATCCCATGCTTCACAAGTAACGACTGACCCAATTTAGAGTCTGGATTTGATTCATGAAGTGTTTTCCGAAGGGAACATGGGAAATATCACTCCAACATTCCGATCGACATCTCTGTCAAACCAGGGATTGTCGAGAATTTTCATATCGGTGCATTTTGTTCTCCTGAGGAGATCAATATTTATACTAATATTTTTCAGGAATTTCGTGATGCCTTTGCATGGTCATACGAATAAATTCCTGGCATTGATCTGAGTAACATTATGCAATATATTCCCACCTATCTAGATTCAAACCTTGTTCATCAAGGGCTTCGTCTTGTGCACCCGAGAAAGGTTGCTACCAAAAAAGGGTGAAGTTGAAAAACTTTTGAAAGTTGGTTTTATGTACCCTATACCATTAATAGATTGGGTCACGAATATTGCTCCTGTCAATAAGAAACAAGGTAACATTCAGGTTTGTGTTTATTATCATGATATCAATTGATCATGTCCTAAGGACAATTACCCCTCTCCTTTTATTGACCAAATCATTGATGAATGTGTCGAGAGTGAGAAATTTTCCTTTATGGATGGTTTCTTTGGCTATAACCAGAATAACGTTGCTCCAGATGATCAACACAAAACCGCATTTATTTATCCATGGGGAACATTTTCCTATAAAAATCTCCCTTTTGGCTTGAAGAATGTCAGGGACACCTTCCAGCAAGCTATGTCATATTCTTTTCATGACATCAAGCACATATTAGAGCCATATCTTGATGATATTCCTATTCATTCTGTGAAAAATTGAGATCACTGGGAACACCTTATAGATATTTTCCTTCACTCCCGACACTATAATATTAGGTTGAATACTCATAAGTGTGTCTTCTGCATCGAATGCGGTCAGATCCTGGATTTTTTGGTGTCCAAAGAAGGCATCCGAATTGATCCTCTTAAAGTCGAAGAAATAATCAATTTTCCTCCTCCCTCTTTTGTTCATCAACTGCAAAGTTTGCAAGGGAAAGCCAATTTCCTCCACTGCTTCGTACTGAATTACGCTGAGCTAGCCAAAGGCTTTATGCACTTATTGAAAAATGGAATCCCATTCTTATGGGAAAAAATTTCTCAGAGATCTTTCGATGCATTGAAACGAGCCCTCATTAGTGCTCCGCTACTACATCCTCCCAATCATCACCGTGATTACTACCTATATTTGGTCATCACCTATAGCACTATTGGTATGGTGTTGGTTCAAGATGATGATGATGGTCAAGATCATGTAGTGTACTACTTAAGTTGTAATCTCTTTGATACTGAGACCCAATATGCTCATGTAGAGAAAATCACATTGGCTATTGTCCATGCTATTCAATGTTTCCGTCACTACATTCTCCTGTGCAAATCTTTAGTTATTTCTGATTACAAACCCATGAATTACATTCTCACATGTCAGTTTATTGGGGGAAACTACTCGAAATGGATCGTCATACTTCAAGAGTTTGACTTAGAATTCACTGCTACTAAGTCTAAGAAATCCCTGGTCTTTAAAGAGTTGGTGTGTGATAGTCCCGTCATGGATGATCCCAGTCCTCTTTATGATTCCATCCCCAATGAGACTCTTTTTATCATTATTACTCTTGATCCATGGTATGGAGACATCATTTTCTATCTCCAGACCCAAAATTTTCTGCCATAGCTATCGCACTCTGAGCAACGAAGGATTCACTACCAGTCCCAACCTAACCATATTGTTGGTGATACCCTCTATCACGCTGGTATCAACCTATCCTCCATTGACGTTTGACTCTCGAGGAAGTTGAGAAAGATCTCAATGAATTCCACTCCAACGCTTGTGGTGGTCACATGTCTTGTTACGCTACCGCTCAAAATTTCCTTCACGCAGGGTATTTTTGGCCGTATATTTTTAAATACTACATTATTGCAGTATTAAAATGCCATGGTTGTCAGATTAAATCTCAGAAAGAACGTGCCCTGCCCTCACCCTTGCACCTAGTTGTGACCATCGGAACTTTTGTGAAATTGGGCATATAATTCATGACATGTAACCCTCGCTCGGTCGGGAGGGCATGGTTATATCATCATTGTCATCGATAGTTTCAATAAATGGGCTGAAGTGATACCTACATACGATAATGAAGGTATAACTACGACAAAATGCTTATTCAATCATGTCATAGCTAAGTTTCGTGTCTTAAAAGTGATTATCATTAATCATGGCTCTCATTTTCGTAATCATATGATGACAAAGGTTGCTGCTCAGTTGGGGTTATGTCACGATAAATCCACCCCTTACTATCCATGGGCCAATGGCTAGGTTGAGGCAGTCAACAAAGTCTTGGTGACTATGCTTAAATGCACTATTGGGAAGCAGAAATGAGATTTTCACCTCATGTTTTTCTCAGCTCTGTGGGCATACCAAATATTTGCTAAGACTAACACTAGATTCACACCATTCCAATTGGTGTACGGTCTAGAGGCCATACTCTCGATCAAGTGTGAGATTCCTTCTATGAAGCTAGCCATCAAACTACTTCCTAGCACTTCGCCAGAAGAGGAACGGTTGTTATACCTCAGTTGTCTCGATGAGACTCATAGGATTTCTGCTTTAGTTATTGAAGCAAAGAAACGACGATTTAAGGTTCAATATGACAAATCTTTCAACCCTTGCATTTTCATTGAAGGTGACTTGGTCCTGCTTTATGGCCAAGACCGTGATAAATTATGAGTGGAAAAGCTCGAGCCAATGTGGCATGGGCCCTATATCATTCAACATGTATTGGACTGAGGAACCTATGAGCTAGCAGATTACGAAGGAAATCCATTGGCTGAGCCCCCAAATGGGCTCTATCTGAAAAAATGTTACGCTTAATCATAAGTGTGATACTTTGTACATTATTGTTTAATTCATTATTTTGCTTTGAGTTAGATTTTTGGTGTGATTGATTACCTTGCAGAAATGTTTCCTATGCTCACCTCTTTTTCCACTTGGTTTGTAGATGTCTTCGAATCATTACGGTGGTTTTGTTGATGGCGCTTTCCAGAGCACACGGAACCTGTCTTCCGCAGCATGGGCACTATTTGCTCCTGATGGCGAGTTGATTAATTTACAAGGTATTTGTTTGGGTCAAACAACTAAAAATATTTCCGAGTATAGTGTGGTGATCAAATTATTATTGGATGCCATTGATATTGGGATTAGAGATTCGGTTGTTAAGTTAGGCTCACAACTCATTGTGCTACAATTAAATGCTCATTATTTTGTGCGCAATCTTCAAATTTTGTGTATGTATTTTCCTATTATATTATTTGAAAGACATTTTGATTTTATCACATATCAACATATTCCAAGACATTTAAATACATTTACAGATACATTATCAAACCATGTATAGATAGACATTTACGCAATATGTAAAATCAAGACATTATCATGATACACAAGTAGCCGTAGAAACATACATATGTGTATATATATATATATGTATATATGTATAAATATATATATACATATACATATATATACATACATATATATACATATATATACATATATATACATATATATACATATATATACATATATATATATATATATATATATATATATATATATATATATATCTATCTGTGTGTGTGTGTGTGTGTGTGTGTGTGTGTTCTGTTACAAAAATGGCTCTTCGAGCCTACATCAGTACAAAAATGAAAAAACAGGGTTGTTATCCGCCCATATGGTGCTCATGGTAGCAGGTGATTGCTCGAATCACTCGCCAGAGTAATCGACGCAAACTTCCTTGAACTCCAAATGTATGTCTCTAAAGGTGTAGAGGAATCTCATCGAACGTAGCATACTCTAGAATGCCTCTCGTAAGGCCAACTAGGTTCCACTTCATCTCAGCTAATGTATCTTCTCCCTCCTCATAAGGAGAATCCTCTACTGGGTTGGATACCATTCGCACAATCGGTGAAATTTCAGGAGGTATCTAAGGACCCATATATGTAAATACATCATAATTTTACGTTTCAAAATACATAACAAAAAAACTTCAAAAATTAAAAATGTTAAAAGAAAAATACCTGCATCGGTCCACTGTGTTCCTGGTGGAATAGGAAGATCCAGATCTCCTCTGAATTTGATGATGGAACATGAGTAGTCCTCAACTACGATAAGTTGACACCGCAGCCAACTGAAAAATTTGATGGGGAAATGCATTTTTTGGCCCCCACCATGTCAAGTCATAATGTCTCATCATCTCATTAGCCTTGGATCTCTCGGGTTTGGATCATGGATATTTTAGCCATTGGTACTGAAAAAGGGGTACTCTCTCTAGAAATAAGGTCACCAGAATCGGCCTATACTCAAACTGTTTCAGTTCCACTGTCTTGCACTTGGTTAGTTGGCTCTTCATGTTAGCTAGTAACCCCTTGCACCAGTTGAACATCATTGGGGACAAGCAGTCCACCGCGTATTGTAACTGAGATTTTTTTGCCTCATGCAATGCCTGGGCTCCTACCACTCTCGTAATGTAATGTAGGATCGTGTGCAAGGGAAGCACCCTGATGGAAGAAATGTCTACCTTCCTGCTCTCTATTTTTCGAGCCCTAGGACAGTATCTCTAGATGAGCATGCTGGTACTCTCACCCCATACGTGAGCTCCAGAGAGTTGGATCCTTTCCCCTCTTTTGGACAGTCTAGTGATGAAATATATTTCCATCACATATAGCTCTAACTCTTGGCCCCAATGACAAATAACTGTCAGTCCATGTCCCATATACCGATCAAGTATTGGAGTAGCTCTAGTTTAGATCTTAACCCAAATGTTTGAAATAATTTCAAAAACCCGCAATTGCACAAATAGTTGATGCAATTTTGATCCTGCAAAGCTTGGTGGTCTTCCACCTCATGGCCTCGTTCTTTCTATTCGACCGGAATCTCTGACAAAAGCACCTGCGAAACATGTTTAATTGGATTTTTAGGAGTTTTCACTAGAGTAATTTTGGAAATTAACCATGGAGCTGGGTGGATTTATTTTTTAAAATTATTCTTATGGCCAATGATATTTTCCGAATTAATGCAACCATTGCAACCCCAATAGCTTGAAATCACATTGGTCACAAGAGATTTTAAAACTTGAAAATATTCTTCCCCCAATCTCCCTATTTCTGAAACAAAATGACAAATGAATGGAATGAAAATGAAAATGAGGTTTAGAGCTCTTACCTGATGCTGATAGATCGAAAAATGGTGTCCTGGATCGGTTGCACCGTTGATTTGAAATTCAGAGGGAAAATGGACAAAATGCTCTTCTCAAAATAGAAAGGTGAAAATGTTTTTTTTTTGGTCTATTGATAGATTCTTGAAAAAATTTCACCAATACTATATTATTTTTCCTTGATATCCGTGATGTTTATTGTTTATGTGCAGTACAGGACTTCCACGCTATTGATGATTATTTCTGATAAAACGAGTTGTATTCTATCTCTTTTTCAGGCTTGTTAAACATTTACGAAAAAGGAATCCCCCTGGAGTCAACTTTCATCTCTTTTCTGTCTCTCGAAAAATGAAAAGATTGTTAAGTACTTGTCATTTCAAAATCGTTAAAATGAATTAATTGGCGCGGTCTCAGTATACGTTTACCCCTTTTTTGGGCTAAGATGTACTATTTACGAAAAAGGAATACCTTGATCGAACATGGTCAAGAGGTTCTCTCAGATATTTTTTTCTACCTTCGAGAGATGACTTACGAAAAGGGACATGATGAAATTTTCATTTTGTTTCTTTTCAAAATCCTTAAACATGAAAAGTTATTGAATTACCCTTTCGTTGGTATCGTTAAACATTAAATGACGAAAGACTTGTCACTATGATGAGACTGAGTTTCTCCTTCCTAGGGCTCATTAAACTTACTAGGATGGATTCATTCGAAGAATGAACTTACATGCTCAACATATGCTATCCTCTTCAAACTGGCTATAAAAAATAAAGAGGTACTCATTAGAAATAATGGGGGAAAATTGAAAGTGAAAATCCTATGTGTATTTTGGGCAGCTTGTCACTCTTCAACATGACACTCATACGTAATTCGTGTCAGGTTGGGGACATCCTACATTAATCACTTTACCTCCATGGGTTTGGGAAATCCGTTTGTCTCTCGTTTGATTAACAATTTTTTCAAGATGACCTCTGATCCTATTTGAGTCAAATGTTGGCACACTCCGGAGTCGTGTCACCAATATGTTCAAGAGAAGTCCTTTTTTTCAAACATCCTCTACTTATATGACCTCCTTTTTTACAATACTAAATCACTCATATCATCTTAAGATATATGTTTTTTCGTGTCGATGATGTGGAAATCATCATGGCCCTCCTTCGACGAATCAATTCCTGTCAACTTCAGCTCATTATCCAGGAAGGTTATTTAGAAACTGCTTTTAGTACCTTGGAGCTTCCATGCCTTAATGGACATTTCTTTGTGTTTGATGACAGGTTCACACCATTGGCCTTCGATCGAATGATTCTGTAAGTTTTTGACTTCAACACATTCATTCACGCTTGTAGATTGTGTTTTTGTACCTTGAAGTACATCACCATTATTGGTGGTCTCTCTCGTGCATGTTAATGGTTCTCATCACTGGCTGGTAATCAGGTGGTTTCTACCATGTTTGACACCAACATATTTATTTTCATGGCTAGATTCGTACATTGGGTTGTTTTAGATCACGGTGAAGACCCCGGGTCACATATAATTTTTTATTCGAGTTGTGAGGAGTTATTTCATATTCATGATTTTATACATGATCCTATATGTATGTATGGTTGTGTCCTTACCGTGGATTCATTTCTATGATCTATTTATATGGATGGTTGCGACCATGTCGTGGGTTCATGTGTTACTTGATTCCTAGTGTAGCATTATGTGGTTAAGCATGTTCATACCAGAGATGTCATATATTGTAAAATGTTTGGTTTGGTAGGTTTTCTAGAGGTAGTATACGTTATTTGCCTTGGTTCATAAAGAATTTCAACCATCACTCCCTGTTATGCCTTCATTCTTTAGGAGGCATCTATTACACAGTAATTTCTCACCAATGCTCATGTTCCCATCCCTAATCCTAAAATGCCCCATGACAAATCTTGTTAAATGTTTCCACCATCACGAAATATGTTAACATATCACCTGAATATCCAAAGAAGAATGCCTTGGAAGATTATTGAAGAAACTTGGTCAAATTCTTAGTTTCCTAGGTCAACACCCTTCCTTGTGCCATGACCACATTGATTTCATTTTCACAATTCTAGCTTAGCACTGTCAGTGCCCTAATTTCTTGGAAAAATACGTTGATCCCATTTCTGGAAGTATTTACTCAAATGGAGAAGAAGCTTCATCCTCTAGAAGCTCAAGGGTTCCGAGTTGGGTGTTAAATAGTGGTGATAAGGTTGAGCTCTCTGATTTTAGAGCCTTGATCTCATCCATGGGGGTTCATCCCTTAGAAAGTGGGCCTTCCTACTCCTTTCATGGGATCCCAACTGTTGGGATGTGTTTGGTGCATGTATGTACGAAATCACACCAACATAAAGGGTGTTGTATACCCACTTAAGTTATTGGTAACAGGCGAAAAAGAAGTGGAGTCAAGCAAGTTAGTAGAATAAGCTAGAATCATAAGCATACTAGATAGAGAAATAACATGCATATATAAACTAAAACTAAACCAAAAACTAAAAAAAATAAACACGAGCTCTAAAGCTAGATCTGAAAAATAGATGGCTGAAATATGTCACAAGATCATATCTAAGATTGAAGGGCTGATCCCTCCTTCAGATCTACAAGATAGAAGCTCTAAATATAACTTCTAAATCCTCTAATGATCATTATAGCTATTGCAACACAACTGCCAATAGAAACTATGCTGTGAGGGAAAGAGAGGCCTTATGCCTGTTGAAATATGCTGCAATAAACTCCAGGCTAATGGAAATACTGATGGCAAGCTAAGGGAATGATCCCTCATAGGATTACTAGTTGAAATGCTAGCAACTTCCTTCCTCCTTTTTGATCTGCAAAATGGAAAGCGTAATTCCTGAAGGTATTACTGCTACTAGGAGGTCAATAACCTTTGTCCTAATGCCGGATCTAATATGAAGCTCTGGGAATGCTGATCTTTAAGCCCAAGGTGATAGGAATAAACCTTCACTAGTTCTCCAGCTAAAATAATGAAGACAACCTCCACCTTCCAAACTAATCTTCAGAAATCTGCAATATTTGAATATGAATGTTTTGCAGAAAGTAGGAAAAGATATATGGCACCAATTCCTGATATAGAATGAAGTATAATACTATTTCTAGAGCTACTCTAAGAAAGAGATGGGATTCCCGACCAGGAACACCCTGTGCTAAACAACACTTGCAATCTCTACTAAACAGCCCAAGAAATAAATGGAATGTCACATGGCAATTCTAGATCTAAACAGATCCAAAAAATCAATAAAATCAAGCATGCCTTCATTCTTGCCTTCATATTCTTTATATAATGTTTGAGACTTTCCATGTCTTGGCCCCCATATAGACTGCGTTGTGCATGTGGACAAGATCCTCCATGTTTGACTGCGTTTTTTGACCAAGTCATCCATCATGTCTAGGTGCAATGTACACCCTCTCCCTCCTGTGCGCATTAATTGTGCAACTTCCTCCATCATCTTATCATGAATGCTCCATGATCTTCTGTTTGACATCTTTAAGATCTTAGTTGACTGTATCAACCTCCATGATCTATCTCAATTAATGAGACATAATCTCCAATTTCATTCACATTAGTAGTTGCTCAACTACCTCATTATGTAGATCTAGGCTTAATTAATCCACATTCACACACAAAAAGTGGATATTTATTCATATTGAGGACTATGGGTCCCTCCACCCTTTTATTTACTTAATTCATTAAGAAAATTAAGAACTCTAATATTCCAAATATCAGGTGAAAATTTGGGAATATTACGGCCCTCCTCGGAAAAATGTTGCTTGTCCTCAAGCAACTGCCAAAGTGGATGCTACAAAAAACATCCTCCCTCCAAATGGCATCCTCATGTGTAAGGCCTTCCCATCTATCACAATGTGTCATGTATGTCCAACTCCAAAGCTGCCTCTCTAGAATTTCTAGAATGGCTTCCAACTGAAAAGTTAGATACCCTTCCTCATCAATGAATCTCCAAGTGGAAACTATATGATGACAAAAATTCTCCTCTATACATGAAATACATAAGATAAAGTGGTTCATTCCTAAAGTGGAGAGTCCCAACTCATGAACTATCTCTCCAACCCATGATACATAGAGTATATTACATACATCAATGCCCTCATCATCAACCATCTTGGCCATGTAGGAATCAAACATCAAATCAACATAGTGAAAAACAAGAAGTAGAGACATATGGGAAAACATAAAAAATGTCAAACCAGATTCTCCTAACAACAACCAACGCAGATAAGCCTTCTTTTGCCATGCTAGATCATCATGAAAATAAGTAGGAGAGCCATACTCTCTCAAAAGAAGCCACCTCAACAATGCTTCTTGTTTCCATGTCAAATCATTAATGAGAATACGTGAGCCATACTCTCTCAAAAGAAACCATCTCAACAATGCCTCTTGCTTCCATACCACATCATCATTGTACCAAATGTAGTGGCCATATTCTCTCAAGAGAAGTCACCTCAATAAGGCATTTTGCTGCCCCATCACATCATCATTATAACAAGTACAATGACCAAAATCTCCCAACAGAAGCATATGCTATAAGGCATCTTGTTGCCATCCTCCATCAATGTCATGCAATGCATGGGAATAAATCATCTTAGCATACTCTCCCAATAGTAACCATAGCAACAAGGATTCTTGCTGCCTCCTTGCATTATCATGATACAAGTCATGGAGCAACAATGCAGTAATGGACATGTGAGATGTCTCATCAACATAATTCAAACAAGCTCCATTATGCCACATCATGTGAGAGTTATAATTTCTCCCAACCCCGAGTACATACATGAATATGAGATACACCCCAAACATAAATACATGTAGATATATGAGACATATCCCAAAAAAGAGTAAATACATGGACATAATATTTAACATGTGATGTCCAAATTCTCTTCTTAACAACCAAAGTAACCATGCCTTCTTCTTATGCATTCTATCATTGAGACATAAGGCATGAGACAAGAAAATATGAACCTTTGGGTAGTAACCATACTCACCCAAGAGCAACCAACACAACCATGCTTCTTGTTGGCCTATATCATAGATCTGCAAGTGGTTTGGTAACCCCTTGCTCCATATCATCAACCATTCATCCCAATGTGGATGATGGATCTCATTCTGAAAAAACTTGGTATCCTCCCATTGTAAGACACCAACCTCCTCAAACTGATGAATATCTTTGAACTCCATGAAATTTTGAAGTGCACCTCCAATGAGATATTCTTCTCATCCATGGCCTTCCAAAACCAATGAGGTTCTAGATCTGCTGTAGGTAGAAGTCTCTCTTTGAGTTGAGAGATGCTCATTGATAAAGTGTCATCAAGAAAGGAGAAAATATTTCTCATATCTAGATGTCTACCATTCATCATCTTGTCCTCCATTGCTTCATGAGTGAAGTTACCTTTAGAATTCTCCAAGAATAATGGGGCCTTATCATTATCACTGCCACTAAGTGAAAGCGTTCTAGATCTGCAAGGTAATACATATATTGTCTCAAAGCAAGGTACAATACTGATCTCATGACCAGTCATTGTACATAGGATCATGCTCATCCCTTCTTCTAAAACTCTACACTTCAATTCAAGAGGTTGAATGTAGTCCATCCATGACAAACTGGGATAGCTTTTCATCTCCTCCTTGATTAGATCAAGGGTCCTCTGCACTGTGATAGTTTTCTGCTTCAAATCAGCATTTGAATCTAACCCTTGGTCATGCGTTGGCCCTAATGGCATGTCCCCATAAGTTTCAATAGGATCTACTGAAATAATAGGTGATGAATGTGTATGCATACTGTGGAGCAACTGATATGTGGTAACCTCTTGACAGAACACAAGAGTTCCTCCAATCGGGATAATGGTGTCTCCAACTACTGGTAAGAGAGATGGTTGCTCTTCTTTCCATGTACCAGCGCTAGAATCTTCCTCTTCTTCCTCATTTATCTCCTGAATCATGCATGGGACTCTATGTGTCAAGAGATCAAGACTACCTTGCAAGGTTGCAAGTGTCTCTTCTCTAGATATAAGTACTTCTGCAGCTAGTCGTGAATGTGGTGATCTCTTGTCTAGAGTGACAAGAATGACATCCTTATTTGTTTCCTTAGGAAATGTCTCTTTGTGGCACATCTCCTTATTCTTCACATCAAAATTCTTTCTCAACTTGTGAAAGAAATATGAATATTTAGTCACCTTTTCATGCTCCATGTGACTAAACCACCAATCATTGGCTCCACCTAAAAGATGAAATGCTGCAATTTGGACAACCTCTTTTTCATCCACGGGATGTAGCCTAAAAAATGTATACAAATCTCTCCTCTAAGCCTTAACATTTCTTGAGGAAGATCCATCAAATGTAGGAAAATAGAATCTATTGTGCCTCTTCCTTCTATTGTTGCTATAGGACCTTCTTTCTTCGTTGAGTTCAAAGAATTCTTGGAGAGTTAGGCTTTCCTTGAAGGCTTTAGACTGTTCCTTGTAATCCTTAATATACAAATTGAGAGTCTCATGAGTCTCAGGTTCTCTTCTTTCTTCATTTCTATACCTCTCAGCTTCTTCAAAGAAAGTGGGCATAGTATATCTATGAGGAGATCTATGATTCTCCGGTTTTCTTTTCTGTTGATAGGAAGTGCCTAGACCTTCATCTTCAATTCTTCTTCTTGGATCCTTCCTTTACCTTTCCTTCTTCATTTGATAGACCTCCTTGGAGAGATCTTACATAGCTATAAAGAGAGGAGTGGAAAAATTATCCTCCTTCATGATAGATCTCATCTATCTACTCCTTCTTTTGATGCGAAAGATGAAGTGTCCACAAGCTAAGCCAAAGATCATGCTCTGATACCACTGTAATATCCCAACAGGGAGAATGCAACTAAGTAAACAATAAATCTCAAGAGAACATTAGAATTTATAGAGAAGCTGAGCCATTTTATTATATTGGAGAAGATTCAATTACACAATGTACAAAATATGAGGAGATCTAGCCAAAGAGATGGCCTGGAATCACCCAAAAAACATGCCACAATAGGCACTGCGTAATTGGAGAGTTACTGAAGCAAATAATTCATTGTCCCTTCAGAAGAATATGAATATATGGCTGTAGGATGAAAAGGAAAATGCAGATCTACTCAAATCTGGAGCTTCGATGATGCAAAGATTCAAGATCTAGCCAATGTGATGGATTCCCAAGATAATCCAGAAAGGATTTTCCAGATCTACAACTTTGGAAAATCAACCTCCTAGGATTTGATCCTTGATCTACTGGGAATTACGTATATGAAGCTAGATCTGACAAATAGATGGCTGAAATATGTCACAAGATCATATCTAAGCTTGAAGGGTTGATTCCTCCTTGAGATCTACAAGCTAGAAGCTCTAGATCTAGCTTCTCAATCCTCCAATGATGATTACAGCTGTTGCAACACAACTGCTAATAGAAACTGCACTGTGAGGGAAAGAGAGGCATTATGCCTACTGAAATACGCTGCAATAAACTCTAGGCTGATGGAAATAATAATGGCAAGCTGAGGGAATGATACCTCATAGGATTACTAGCTAAAATGCTAGCAATTTCCTTCCTCCTTTTGGATCTGCAAAATGGATAGCATAATTCTTAAAGGTATTACTGCTACTAGGAGGTAAATAACCTTTGGTCTAGTGCCAGATCTGATATGAATCTTTGGGAATGCTAATCTTTATGCCCAAGGTGATAGGAATAAACCTTCACCAGTTCTCCAGCTGAAATACTGAAGACAACCTCCACCTTCAAAACTGATCTTCAGAAATCTGCAATTTATGAATATGAATGTTTTGCAGAAAGTAGGAAAAGATATATGGCGCCAATTAATGATGTAGAATGAAGTAAAATACTCTTTCCATAGATACTCTAAGAAATAGGTGGGATTCCCGACCAGGAACACCCTGTGCTAAACAACACTTGCAATCTCTGCTAAACAGCCCAAGAAAGCAACGAAATGTCACATGACAATTCTAGATCTAAACAGATCCACAACATCAATAAACTCAAGCATGCCTTCGTTCTTTCCTTCATATTCTTTATATAATGTTTGAGCTTTCCAATGTCTTGGCCCCCATCTAGACTGCAATGTGCATGTGGAAAAGATCCTCCATTTTTGACTGAGCTGTTTGACCAAGTCATCTATCATATCTAGATGCAATGTACACCCTATCCATCATGTGTGCATTAATTGCACAACTTCCTCCATCATCTTATCATGAATGCTCCATGATATTATGTTTGACATCTTCAAGATCTTAGTTGAATGTATCAACCTCCATGATCTATCTCAATTAATGAGACATAATATCCAATTCCATTCACATTAGTAGTTGCTCAACTACCTCATTATGTAGATCTAGGCTTAATTAATCCACATTCACACACAAAAATTGGATATTTATTCATATTTAGGATTATGGGTCCCTCCACCCTTTTATTTACTTAATTCATTAAGAAAGTTAAGAACTCTAATATTCCAAATATCAGGAGAAAATTTGGGAATATTATAGCCCCGCTTATTGAGCATTGGTAGGAATAAGAGTGAAGCTTTACCCTCTTTCCAAAGGGACCCTAGAACATGGGTTCTAAGTCCCGATGCAAGGATGTTTTTATCCCAAGCTTGCTTCAGTGTAGTCTCCCTCTCTCTCTAATGTGGTGGACTGAACTTGTTGGATGGGAAACAATTGAGTCCCCTCTATCTTCAGCTCCGAATCACGCACTGCTGGTATTGCTTAGCCAATTCTGGCCAGCATAACAAAGTGTTCACCAATTATTCATCTCAAGGTCACCTTATATATGAGATTTCAAATCCTCCTCCCCTCTCTTGGTACATTATGGATGGTGACCCAAGAGACGGGTATGATTCCTTTGTGTGCTTCAAATATTCCATTGTGTGCTCACTTGATGTCTAAGGAGGCGTTGGTGGTTTTCCTTAGGCGGCTTCAAGTGAGGAATCACTTGTCCTTTGATTTGTGTGGTTTTGGAAAGTGACATTTCTCCATTCTCGGGATTACGCGCATTTACGGCCATAAGGTGTGCAAAGGCGCTCTTCACGAAGGATAATGCGCGCAAAAGCATTGAGGACTTGTTAACATTTGATTTTTCCTCAGACCTTAGATATTTTTAAATAATTTCTAGATTTTGTAATGTCTTCCAGCCTTGTAAATCCTTCTGCTTGACATTAGATAATGTCATCTTATACTGTACAATTTTCCAGCGTTAACAGTTTCCCCCTAATGTGTGAGGTCTAGGAAGAACTGTATAGCCGAAATACATTATAGTTTCTTTTTTGTATATCGTGTGTAGAGAGAGAGAGAGACTTGCGTGAAGCTTGAAATTGAAAACACCTTGCACCGGTTCCAAGAATGACTGTGTTCTAAGGGACCCTTGTAATAAAATATAATACAATACATATACAAATTTTCTACAAGGCGAGCATGTCCCATGCTCATGATGTTGTGGCTAGTTAAGCAAAACTATTTGACAGATATATGTTCTATCTGTATCACTGATATGGTAGTGATCTGGTGGTTGTTGACGATAACTGTTGATGCCCTCAGGGGCATTTTTTCTTTGACAATAGGTGGAATATGGTGCCCATATGCATTAACTCGGTATGGCATATAGCTGCGCATTATGCGCATAGGTGTTGGCTGGTAACTTCCTGTGTAAGCATTGCTGAAAGAGACGCTTATGGAGGCACAGGTATTCGACGAATTTGATCAAAGTGCAATGGTTATAAGGTATGATACCATCTTGAAATCAGAGCTTTTGTTGTAGTCAAATTTCAGGAGGATCAATGACATCTATGGGCAATGATGTCTCCCATAGTGCCACCTAAGGATGCCCCTTTTTGGGAGAGGGGTAATCCAAGGTACCACTTCCTTTTTGGAAAATGGGTGTCGAAGTCGAGAAAAAGGAAGCACCAATTGAATGAGGGGCCGCCAACCTGAAGGATCGGGGACCTGGATGTGATGGGTTTAACATAGGTATGTTGGCGAGAGGTGACCGAAAACTAATGATGGGGATTCAGTGGCCCAAGGTCGGAGTATACTAAGCAGCTTGGCGATAATCATAGTTATTTTTGATGGGGAAATCCCTGGAGTCGGTAGGACTTCCAGGGTGGGTGTAAACTGACTATGAATGTCACGGTGGCTTGTGCGTGGGGGTGTAATGCTCCAACCAAGGGTGTTCAGGGACTGCTGCCATGGTAGAAAAATATGGATGGGAGGGTGAAGGGACGTAGTGCATCGTTCGACGTCTTTGTACACTTACCAAAATAATAAAATGATGGGGTTTGATTTGTACAAAACATAGAGACGGGTACCCCAAAACATGAAAGTGTTCACTCACTGATGTTATGAGGAAGGCATTTTGTTGAGGGTGGGGGTCCCATTGGTTGGTCTCATGTGTGGGGTTGATAAAGTGGATGAAAAATTATTGCAGATGGGATTATGTTGGTGGAGATATGGTGGTCCAAATGTGAGGCGCGGTAATGTGATTTTGATCTGCTTACACAACTTGATCATCAGGGAAGGGGGTTTTAGCTTGTATGGTAAACTTGAACTTATGCATGGTGAATGGATGGGCATGAGGTGCTTCCTGAACTAAAAACAGTATGGCCATGGTGTCACTTTGCTATGACATATGGTCTACTATGGGTGACGAGCGCCATGGAGGGGAGCCTCCACCAACCAATGAGGATGTTTATCATGTGCAGGGTGAGGTGATGATAAACGCGGTCGGGTATGAGGACCCTATGGTTGATTTATGATGGAGAAATGATGTCAGGATATGCAAAGTTTAATAGGACTCTATCATGCTGGGGGTAGAATGATACTTTCTCTGGAACTTTCAGTAAATGGCGTTGTGGATGGTTTTCGAGCTTTTCCTACAAAAAAAACTACCTCAAGTGAAAGCATCTTCTTTATCAAATATTATTGAAAGTCATGAGCTTTAAAAAAGAAGATGAGAGAGATCATACTTGTCGGCATTGAAAAATTAATTTTTTGGGAGTGCGATAATGTGGGATCGACTCTATCTGTTACGGAGTGCTGATCACGGCGCAGCTTACAGTTTGGCGAACAGACCTTCTAATCTCTCGTTATGCTCCTCCCAAGTTTTTGAAAAGGGCGATATATAGGTCAATATGGTCGTAAAACAATTCATTTGTACTTGCTGAGTTTTTGAGAGGTCAAAGGCTTCTGCGTAGTAGTTATTTCCATTGCGGTCAGCCTGAGCACTAGGGATTAGTGATACCATGCCCAGGTAACCTCCATGATGTCCTGCACTTTAATTTTTTTAGTGTGATGGTGTTGGGGTCCGTACAGACTAGGTTTTTACAGATTATGAGTGTTTTTTGCCCTAGATTGCGCGGGTGATAAGAGAAAAAGTGTGCTTTATTTGTGTGCATTTTTTGGGGATAAGCGCGCTAAAAGCACTCTATTCCCATTCTTTGGCGCGCCTTAAGTGCACCTATGAAAAATATAGGCGTGTGCTAAGCACGTCTGTCTGAGGGACAGGCACGCAAAGCCGAGGCGAAAAAATATTTTTGTTTTTGGCCTATTTTTGTGTTTTTTCTATACTAATGGGTACCTATTTTGATGACAGGTTGTTGTGGAGGGAGAAGGATTGGCCCGTACTCTGTACTACACTGGCTGTTGATGCTGGGGCGTGCCATCAGCTGGTGCAATGGGGGCTCCTGAAGTTCGCGGAGAACGAGCTTCTACGGTCACAAGACCGATTGCTACGCTACTTGATCCGACACTGGCACAGGAGGTGCAACATGTTCGTGTTGCAGGGGACGAACCTGGTCATCCGTCCTGAGACGAATGTGTATTTTTTGACTGGGTTACTACCTCATGGTGAGGTGTTGAGCTATCCACTCCCTTCCAGGAGAGTGGATCTGGAGAGGTTTCGGAGACGTCACTATGGTGGGGCGCCTCTTACAGAGGGGTGCATCAGCATTGCATCCATGAAATATTTGGCAGATCGATGTGCTCTGGTAGTAATTTTATGACATGCAGGGTCGTCGGCTCCACATCGGGCATCAAGCCCGTAGGTTGGAGTACTGCCCCGGTTGAGGTCCAGGAATTTATTTGATTTTGCCCGTTTTTTTTCTGACGGGATGGTGGCGCAACTCAAAGAGGTCCATAGTGGATTGAAATTGTTTGTGTATGCCAACATTTTGTGTAGCATTATGTACAAGAAGGTAGTGTTGCTGAGGCCAGTGGTGGCGGTGCCTCCTGGGGGGCCATAAGAGCCTCGTATGAGGAGGTGGTCTCTGGTGATGCCGCGAGGCAGTGGTGGCATGGTGGGGCGTTATTGGAATGCCATGACAGAGGCTTGTTTCAATGATCTAGGTGGATATCAGTGGCCACCCACCTATTCCATTTGGACCTGCAACATCAATTCTTACAGCTTTTCACTTCCAGCAGCTTACTATTTTTAGTAGGTTTTCGGGTCTTGCACGCCCGGAGCCGTTTTGGGGAATTAATGATCCAGGTGGATATCGGTGGCCACCCACCTATTCCATTTTAATCCCCAGCATCAATTATTTCAGTTTTCAAGTTACAACACAACTTACTATATTTAGCATTTTTTCGTGTCCTGAACTTTTGGAGCCGTTTTGAGGCCCTAAACGATGTTTTTTGGAAAAAATAGGAGCAACATGGATACATGGACCAATGTTGCTCACACCAAAATTTTTATTCCTCAGATAGATATTTCTAACAAGCTATTGAGTGTGTCAAACGAAGATCATATGCCAAAGTTACATCCCCGGGAAGTTGAAACACCAATTTACCCAAACAGGGCCCACAGTTTTGGTGCTTCATCTCCTAGGGTTAGGTTTTTGGACATTTTAGGTTTTACATTGTTTCTCAACAATAAATAGGCCCTCGAGCCTCATTGTAACAAATTTGGGGTTGGTATTCATCACATCTCTTCTTAGGGATACGTTGCCAGTACCCTAGATCATCTATTTCCATTGTCTGTAATAGGCCTTTGAGCCTCAATGTAACACAGCTCAGAGGCCTGTGCCTGCCACATCTCTTCTCAGAGATATGCTACTAATTCCCTAGATTGTTTCCATTATGTTTGTAAGCTTATTTCAGTCATTCTTTTATTAATAAAATGAAGCATTATTTCCGCTGCATCTCTGTGCTTATGGTTATATGTGTATTCTGTTGTGTTCCAACATAAATCCGAATCATTCGAGGTGAACCCATAGATCTTCCTGCCATTCCTACATGTGGGGATGGACTTTCAGGGGGATCCTGATATGGGTCTCCCTCCTAGTTATGTTTGGGTCCCACAGTTACGTTGTGTATTTTTTCTGCATTTATTTGAGTATATATGTACTTATGTGTTTTGCTAGTCACACTGACATAGTTTTGGTTACTCTTGCAGATGTTGGCGAGGTGGGTCGCCCTGTGGCGCGGTTGGCTGGCCATGATCCTCTACGGAGACCAAGGAGTAGTCAGGGAGGAGGTGCTAAGGGAGGACCTGGTGGTGGTTCTAGCCCTTTAAGAGAGGGCAGCAACTCGGCTACTGCAGAGGTTGCAGCCGAGCAGGCTCGTGCCGATGCACCAGTGGCACGTGCAGATACGACAAATGATCGTATTGTGGAACTGACTGCTAGGGTGTCAGTTCTAGTTGATGCTTAGGGTCGAGTGGACCGCTTGACCCAGGGGATGCCCACTCAAGGATTTATGGATGACCTCGATGAGGTCTGGTTGAAGACTGTGATGGCCCGTGAGAGGGACTATCGACCTGTTTTACGTCAGGTGGCAGTCTCAGTGGTGATGGTAGCTCTAGTGGTGGCACCGGAAGCAGTTGTGGGTCCAGGTGCCCCTCCTGCGGGGGCACCTCCCTAGAATATACTTATACATGGGGAAAACATCATGTGGATGTTTCCCCTATTTTTTGACGACTTTTTGTATCTTTTGGCTAGTCGTTGGGTAAGTGACACTATTTTTGTACTCAGACATATACATTGTGACATATATATATATATGTGAGAGAGATATTTTTTGTGGCTCTACATGATGTGTCACCTATTTCGGTTTATGTGTGATGTTATACTAATGGGTATCTATGTTTTTGGTTTTTATGTATGATGGTTTATTCGAGATGCATTCAAATTTAGAATATTGTTGGCTATGCAATCGGCTACTTGGTTTTGACACCTTGGTACATGTGTAAATATGATATAGTTAATTTTTCTTCTCAATATTTTTGCACGCAAATATTTTCTAAACATATGTATATCTCTTGTCTCAAATGTTTGGTTTAACTACGACACTAGTAACTGGGAATCGAGGTAGAAAAGCATATGGAATATACCCTGATGGAGGGCATCACACATAAGTCCGATGATGACATCATATGGTACCTGATTTTTTGTTGCTGAGCCAATGCACACACCGTTTGAGCAGAGTGGCAATCGGTCAAGGTGGTAGATGACCTAGGCAGCTGCGGCTAAAATTTGAGACCATCTTGATGCTCCATCAACAAATCTAAAATAGGGTTCAGGTTGGTGATCCATGGTGGCACTTTGAGTGCTTTTAAATAAGTCTTTTGGTAAAAATATTTCAGTTGTTGGGGTTGTGTATGTTCACTCTAGGGAAGGGCCGAGTTGGCCCTTATGGGTAGAATTTCTTGAGGTAAAGGCCATTGATGGGGTTGTTGAGGCATGTCCCATCTGGTTCCGTCAAGATATATGACCCTTTTCAGAGGCAATGTTTGATGATGTAGGGTCGTTTCCACAAGGTTTCAAAATTTCCTAGCCCTAGGGCTTCTTTTGCAACATCATAAGGGAGGACTAGCTCTCCCTCGGTGAATGAGCGAGGGTTGATGTGGTGGTCAAATGATTCTTTTACTCTTTTCTTGTGAGCCTCGTTGTGTTGCAACGACTGTCATCAAATTTATTCAATAAATTCTAGTTGTACTAGGTGTTGTTCTAGAGGCTAGGTATCATCAAGGAGTTCAATGGCAGCATGTAAATTTGGGATCTTCCGGAAATCAATGCAAAAGTGCAAGGCACCTTGATCTTTTGTGACAAGAATATGGTGGAAATCCTATGATGCGAGGGTAGCTGCAATCCTATTTTTGATATGTGATGATACAAATCGTATATGGTGGATCATGTCATTGATGTTCGGTGGGGGGAGAATCTCCGTAATGGGATTTTGTGTGAGCGCAAGGTTGGCTTCCCCACTAGGATGGTCAATTTCTTATAGGTGGAAATTGTGCCTGCCGTAAAGGCGCCTGAATGTTTCCATTAGCAGGCATACCTCTGGTGTGTGATTTTTACTAGTGTAGATAGTGTATGGTATCACGGTGCCAACATAGTAGATTGTATGGGAATCAATGCTACTCGATGTCCCAGATGTGGACGCTTGGAAGGGATCTATCGTAGAATAGGTTGTCTTCTGCTTCCATTTCCATGTTGTTGGCTTAGGTGTGTCTAACCCTTTGGGGGAGTGTAGACTCAATGCTACTCTTTCCACCTTCAGCTTAGGGAGGTATACACATTTGATCGTATGGTGAAAGTGTGAACAAATATAGAAATAGATACGCGTGATATTATCTTGGTTAGAGAGAATTTTCCGAGGGAGAGACGAGATTATGCGAAAAATGTTTGCAAGGGGCTTCAGTTCTCTACACTAGTTGACTTAGTGGTCATTCAAGTCGCATAGTTCGCATGTTATCCTCGGCTTCACCTGGGTTATGTTTGGTTGGTGTGTCGTCCTGGTTTTCCCACTAAGCCCCTGTGGGGGTGGGGTTGTTGACCCAGTGGTGTACCTTTTATACCACTTATGAAGGTCATCTTCCCTCTTCTCTATGGTATGAATCATGTCGATGTTAGGACAAAGTTGCAAGGCATAAGTGCAATGTCGCTCGTAATAGTTTCCTTGACATATTAGGAAGAATATCCTTGATATGGGGGTTTTGTCATACTTAGTTTGAGGTCTAGCGGGGACTCCCTCACATATTCTTAGTTTGAAGAATATCCTTGATCTTCTCGTCACATATTATTAGGTTGTGGAGTTTTTTGTGGACTTCGCATCCATGTCATCTTCTTGGGAGAGGAAAATTATGGCTGAGCATAAACTAGCGAGGGCTAGCCAGAATCAGGGGATATAGTGAAAATTCTCCAAAAGGTGATTGTCAGTGCATAACGGACATGTGAATTGTGTTGCCCGCAATCCAAAGTAGTAAACCCTTTCTATAGGATATCATATATGGATGAGTTCTAGGGCTGTGCATTCTTCGAGGAAGTGACCACGTTCATCGCACAATGTGCACCATATAATAGGAGGGGGCATGATTGGGGGTCTTTCTGGTGCCCTTCCTTCTTCCTCTAGGTACAGGATGGTACGAGGTTCATTTCCAGATGCCTGGGTGGAGGGATCCTCTTGATAGGATTTCTCGATGTCATGTAAGGTGTCCCTATATCGCAAGATATCTAGGAAATGTTGGGTATAGTGCTCGTAGTTGCTGCAAAGAGCGCATGTGTTATTGGTACACAGTTCTTTGCCTTTAACTTTGGTGGTAGGTTCCCTTTTACGAGAACATGGCATTGTGATGTTTGTCTCAGAATAGAGGAGTGGTTTTAATTCATCCAACTCCGGACAAATATGGGTAGGGTGATCTATTACGTCACATATGACGCAGACCGGTGATTCCCGTTGTATGACAGGGGTCACCATCTTCTTTCCTCTCTTCTCAGTTTTCTTAGCCATGATCACCAGTTTTGCAATGGGAATTTCCTTTGCAGGGGTGGTTTCGACCGTTTCTTGGATGGGTGGGCCCTCCTCCGGACTGAGGGGATTCAACCCTATGGCAGTGACGTGGGTGGCTCTTGTTCCCGTAGGGGGAATGAGGTACCAAATTGGTATTTCTAATGATATGTTTGGCAATACCAGTGTTTCCAAAACCTGCTGGGAGATGAAACCAGCTGGGGGGTAGACGAAAGGGGTTTGGGAGGTGACATAGGCTAGAGAGGTTGTTGTGGCTGATGACTCGGTGCCATTACTGCTTGTGTTTGTGTCCTGATTAACTTCAGCACTTGATGTGGACATCATGTACAACGGAGCCCTGTGACATCGGGTGATGACTCAGGGATAATGGGTGGATCTCCTAGGAATGACCCTAGAATGGATGACGGTTTGAACTAGCCTGGGCTATATTCTTGGTACCGTGAGAGAGAATTCGAGGATGTATCTACATAGGGTATAATTACATCAATGTTTGTTAGGGGTCACTTCTCGCTATGCGTCAATTGGTCTACAGTAATAATGTAGTCCTCGTGGCGGAACATCATGATGCGAAAGATGGAGGAGGCTATGGCAGACATGGCGTACATATAACTCCGCCCAAGGAGTATATTGTAGTCCAGGTGAGTGTCCAAGACTTCAATGTCTATGTGGTCCGTCTTTCCAACTAAGAAAACCGGGATATTTTGGTAGACGCCGACGGGGGTTGATGAACGACCATCGTATGCTCTAAGCGTAATGACTAAGGGTTTTAGATCAGGAGATCCTAACTTTTGAAATTTTTTTTTGGACATGATGCATGTGGATGCACCCTCGTCTATGACACATCGGTGAATTGTGATATTTTGGACTAACACTGTTATCTAGAAGGCGACCATGGAAGGAAGCCTAGGGGTGGCTTTGTCTAAGTCAAAAGCCATTAGGCATGTATCAACAAGGTCGATAGCGCCTAATGTGGATAGTAGGGCTTTCTGTTGTTTTGGGCATGACTGCAATACTTCCAAAGTTGACACAACAACAGGAGATTGTGCTAGATCGTCCACAATACTATAATTATGGGCTACTTTGGAGTATTTTCTTTCTTGCCTATTGGGTCCTTTCGCCATTTTTGGAAATGGTTCTATAGGCATATTTGAAATGGTCAAAGGTACAGTCGGTGCACTGGTACTTGCCCTTGATGTATTGGTGTCTAGTAGGGTGTCGTAATTGTGATTTTGTGTTTGGAAAAACATCTCTTCACCAATCATTTAGATTTCATGGTTGCTTTTCCTGGAGTCGTTTGTATTTTGTTGTTGAGTGCTTATAGTTCCTTGATGGGGGATTGGTTCTGGCATCATCGTTGGTTGCTGGGAAGATCCTCCTTGTCCTCGGTTACTCTATAGCTTCTTCATCTTAGGGGGATCAGGACAGTGGTGAGTATAGTGGTTGTACTCACCACATATTGAACAAGAATGGTTTGTTCGAAGAGGTAGCCTTTTGCTCTATCGTTGGGCATTAATCGGCTCCTGGTTCTGATTCTGGTTGGAGTTGCCTCCAGCTTGGGATCGTGGTGGGCATTGCTGGTTGTTTCCCCCTTGTCTAGGTTTCCCTTTTGGCTTGTTTTTTCATTTTTTCTTCACCACATTAGGAGGGTAGTTCTCCTGGTTGTGTTGGTGTGGTTGGTTTTGGAACGGCTGCACAAAGTTCACGTGTGCATTGGTCTGCATAGGTGGTTCTTATGCTAGGGATTGAGCATAACACGGTCCCTGGTTTACACCTGGATTTTGGAGGGGAGCTCTTCCATCAACGTTTCTTTCTGCATACTGGGTCCTCTAAGTCAGAGGGTAAGGTCCTCCCTGGTGATACGCTAGCGCCCTATTGGTCAAATTTTGCTGAGGCATATGATGACTTTGAAAACAGGGTTGGGGTACATTTTGGTTAGAACTGTATGTGTAACCAGGGTTTTGACTGCTGCTGCCTAGGTATCCTTAGGTCAATGACCCAGTTAGTCCGTCTGCAGAGTTCGATGCGCCTGGCAATTATTGATAAGTTTGCAGGCGTGGGGCATTAGGCAGGATGTTGTAAATTTATCTTGACTGCGTATAAATCAGCTCAAGCTATTGGGCTTTGCTGATGGCATCCTCTTCGGATGTGGGCCTTTTCTACGCCAAATACTTTTAAATCTCTGCCGTAATATTTTTCAGAAACAAATATAAAATAACCCGATTGTTGAGTTTAGCTTTACATAAACTACGACGCCGCCTCCATTCGTGGAGATGGTCCGAGATATGGATGACAGGGGTTTGTCTAAAATGTGTCAGTAATTCCATTCTGGAATCTTGGTGAATGGGTAACTGAAAATATGTTAGGAATGTGGTGGCAAGGGCGCCAAAGGTTCCATCTGAAGATGAGGGTTTCTCCACGTACCACTTCCCAGCTACTCCAGTGAGAATGCGTTGAAATAGTCTCAATCGAATAGTTTCGTCAATGATATTGTTCCATGAGCACCACAGGTGGAAGGTCATGACATGATTACCTAGATCTTCTACTTTATTTCCTTCGAACTTTGGAATATCCGAAGGGAGTTTCGTGGGCATGGGAGGCCATGTAGGGTTGTGTGCGATGGGGTCATTCATTAGCTTGGTTAAATCAGGCAGATTCAACGAATCTAAGAAAGGTGACTGAGAGTTTGACGCCATTGCAATGTGCGAAAACACAAAGTTCTGGTTAGGAAGAGGGTTGCTCTATGACGTACCCTACTGTGTATTCGGCTAGCTTCCCGAATGGGACGAAATCCTCTGCCCCCTAGGGGTCGTGGGAGGAGCGGTGTGTGGTGTGGTATTGGGAGACCGACTAGGGTTCCTAACTAAGGATGCCCCAATAAATGAAGAACCAATAATGGTGGCAGCATTCCATCTTTGATGCCTAAATGACGAAAGACTTGGAACCCCTCCCGGTGATGGGGGGAGGTCCAAAAGATGCCTAGATTGACGAGATCCTGTTGGATTCATTATGGTGTTAACCAGGTTTGGTTTTGGAACAATTTTGAGAGGATAGAGTCTATGATCAAAGAAAATTTATTGTCACATACATAAAACAAAGAGAAAATAAAAAATAAATTTTGCCTTTAAATTAATCCATGTGATCAAGAAATAAAAAAAGTGGTTTATGCTTGTTTGCATATGATACTCAAAATCCTAGAAGACCTATCATCCTCACTCACTCAAATGTAATTTGGCCTTGAGAAGATATCTTGCGAGCATTGGAACAATGTCTCGTAAGAGCCGGCGACGCCCCCAGTTAGCCGAAGAAAATCCACCAAGGTAAGGGTAGAGGGTCTGGTGCTTGATTGCACCGTCACCTATAGGGAAAGGATTCCATATTTTTGGTCACTAAGTACCACCATCCCACGTGAGAATTCGAGTCTTGGGATTCTTGCGAAGTTAGCTAATAGTATCGAGTATCATCCAAGTCAGGTAACCCTGACTGATACCTTCTCGCACTGCGCCTAAGCCTAACCCCCTCTGAAACGGATCTCTGTCACGCTCGGGTTTCCTTTTTCGTGGGATGATAGGTGGATTTGAAGCTCCCTAAATATTCAACTTCTATGTTTCAAGATGAAGAGTGATCAAGACATCTTATTGGATGGCTACCCCCTTGATCCTAACTTAAGCTATAAATTCTTTTGTGGTCCCTGTGGGGGGAATTTAATGAGTTTGGTTAAGTTGGTTTTAGGTGTCTTTGCTTCGCTTAGTGAGTGAATGTGTGTGAGAATAAAGTGGACAAGCACATATTTTGAACGTGTGGATATTCGATGATCCTTTACAAAATCCCCTATTTAAACTATGTTGTATTGTTCCTTGCTTAAAATAAAAACATGTGCAGATTATGGGCCGCTTTCTATTTTTCCTAGTTAATCTATGTGATCAACTATAGGGAGATGGCGAGTTGTGAATAGGGAGCATTTATATTCTTACCTAGGATCACCGAAGGGTGCAAAGATACCATAGATTACTTGCTCTTCTATAAACAATTCAATCCTAGTCCTGAAAATCCTAGAGCAAAAATTGAACTAAACTAAAACTTTTACACTAGTAAAAAGAAACTCACTATGCATACATGGTCTTGGGCCACTTACTTGGGCTAGTCATCTAGGTGTGTTGGTACCAAAATTTGCAAAAAATAATTTTTTTTTCGGAATGCAAGTGATTTTTCCCCCCTACTTAAACTATGTGTGAAATTTGCAAAAATCAACTTGAAATAAAAATGACACTAAGCCTACAACAATTAGCTAAGAGTGAGCTTTAGCAAGCTCCAGGGTACCAAAAATAGTGTTGGCAGGTGTATTAGGGGCTGCCAAGCACTTTGCAAGCAAGAAAAGATAGAAATAAGGGATAATTTTCTCTTTCTATATTTTGCGTGCCAAAGGCTGAAACAGGTGCAATGTTTGTGGGCGGGTCAGCTTTGAACGCGCGCCCTGTGCATCTGTCGGAAGAAAAAGAATGCAAATTCTTGCACAAGAAATTTTTGGAGTTGTTCTACTTCAGTCTGTCACTTCGGATGAACTAGGGACTGCAAGAGAAATCAGGGGAAATTCATCTCCACTCACAACACGGACAAAGGTCTTTGCAAAAAAGGCACGACCACATAAAATTGGTAATAAACGTTAGTGGAGTCGCCAATCCTGTTGGGATGTGTTTGGTGCACATATGTATGAAATAACACCAACTTAAGGGGCGTGGTCTACCCACTTAAGTTATTGGTAACAGGAAAAAAAAGAAGTGGAGTCAAGCAAGTTAGTGGAACAAGCTAGAATCATAAGCACACTAGATAGAGAAATAACATGCATATATAAACTAAAACTAAACTAAGAACTAAAACAAATAAACATGAGCTCCGAAAAGAATCAAATGACAACAATAATAGGAACAGTGGCTCTAGGCCCCTCTTATTGAGCGCTGGTAGGAATAAGAGTGAAACTGTACCCTCTTGCCAAAGGGCCCCTAGAACATGGGTTCTAAGTCCTGATGCAAGGATGTTTTTGTCCCAATCTTGCCTCGGTGTAGTTTCCCTCTCTCTCTACTGTTGTGGACTGAACTTGTTGGATGGCCAACAATTGAGTCCCCTCTATCTTCAACTCTGGATCACACATTGCTAGTATTTCTTGGGAAATTTTGGCCAGCATAACAATGTGTTCACCCATTATTCATCTCATGGTGGCCTTATATAGGAGATTTCAAATCCTCCTTCCCTCTCTTGGTACATTGTGGATAGTGACCCAAGAGGGGGGTATGATTCCTTTGTGTGCTCCAAATATTCCATTGTGTGCTCACTTGATGTCTAAGGAGGCATTGGTGGCTGTCCTTAGGTGGCTTCAAGTGAGGAATCATTTTTCCTTTGCTTTGTGTGGCCCCAGAAAGCGACATTTTTCCATTCCTAGGATTGCGCTCATTTTCGGCCATAAAGCGTGCAAAGGTGCTCTTCACGAAGAATAATGCGCAAAAGCATTTAGGACTTGTTCAAATTTTATTTTTCCTCAGACCTTAGATATTTTTAAATACTTTTCAGATTCTATAATGTCTTCCAGCACTATAAATCCTTCTCCTTGACATTAGATAATGTCATCTTCGGCTGTACGATTTTCCAGTGTTAACACCAACCTCTTCTCCCTTCCTATAAATTCACATCTTTCATTCCCCCAACTTTAGAGCTTGGTTTATGATTGTGAGACTTGTCTGAACTCTCATCCCCTTGCATCCTAGCATTGTGATAAAGTCTAAGTGTTCGGGAGAAGGAATTCTTTTGAGATTTGGTGAAGGACTCAAATTTTCACCAAAGGATGCCTCCAATATCAAGGCTTGGGTTGTAAGCTCTCCTTTTGTATTTATCAATAATAACATCTGAGATTTTATTTCTATATGTGTATAAATGTTTATGAAAATATTCTGGTACTCCTTGATCTGCTAGATAACGTTTATTATGTATTGTATTACGTTTTTTGTTGTCTCTTGATCATCCACAGGTATTCATGTGCCATCAGTAGTAGGGAGCATCCCTACAAGGATCATGGATCAAGGTCATCATCAACGAGCTCAAGAGTAGCGTTGGGAAAAAGGTGTTTATGTCTCTTTTCTTGTCGCATTGTAAACATTAGTTAAGAGAGATTTGCATTAGAAATAATCACATGTTGCTAGACCCACGTTAGGACTAGAGAGACTGCCTATGTTTGCAGAGGGAATTTATCTTGACAACATAGTCAAGACTAGGGTTGATCAAATCCCGATGAGACTGCAATGTCATATTATTGGAGTACCTGGGCATATTAGCTGACTACTTTGCAAGATGGAATGTGTAGTTTCCTTCTATCATTATAATTATTATTAGTCTACTAGGATACTGGATATATAGCCATATTTTTTCTACAATTATAATTTTTTGATATGACGGGTCGTGTGGCCATTTGTGTCTCGGGCACAAATTTTGTAAAACCAAAATTTGACATATATATATATATATATATATATATATATATATATATATATATATATATATATATATATATATTTGTTTACCTATCAGTGTTTCTTATGCATTTTGTTATCTTATTCAATGTATGTGATGTGAATTGAATTGAATTTACATATGTTGCAAATGTATGTCTAAAAAATGGTTTTATAATGCATTTGTCAATGATTTTAGTCTCCTAGATATGTTTTGATATAGAATAAATCAAATTATCTTTCCAAAAGGTAAACCCTTAAGAACATGTGAAGCATAGTTGGAATTCTAACTGAATATACATTAGTCAATTGTAGTACTACAAGTTGTGAGTCAAGTATGATAAATATACGGTAGATACCATGAGAAATGTCATCAGAGAATAGCTTGATCACTGCATTATACTCAAAAATATTATTTTAATAGTGACCACAACAAATCCATTATAAAATCATTAACTTTCCATTCAGAGCATATATATCCCATGCTACATAAGAAAGGACACGAGTATTATGACTATCGCCATCATCATAACCAATATATGGTTGGAGGGATGTTGACATATTCAAACCAAATGTAAACAATATTAATAGAAAATGTAGGAAACTCCAAAGGGAACACACTGAAAACACACTCAACACACCTATATATAGTAGCTACGCTATGAACTATGCAAAAATGACTTAAGAATAGTATTTTTTAAGGTACAACCCATATCTAGGTTGCGCCAATGGAACTCCATTGAAATAAACAAGCTCGTAAGCCCCTTTAGAAAAACAAGTTAACAATATATGGTCTTAGCCACATTGGCTTGAGCTTTATCGACCCTAATTTTTCAAAATATAGACCATATAACAAGACAAGGCCACCTTTTGAGAAGACACGATGCTTGAGGCTCTTGTCATATCACGCCTTAATGTTTTTTTTATGGGCCTCAATAACCATCGAAACATTGCACCAAGTCTCATATAAATGTGTCAGATTTAAAAGGAACTCTTCTTTTGCAGAAGTTTCAGAAGGATATCGATAGCAAGTTTCAAAGACTAAATTTCACATTCAATCGGAAGGATTTCTTCCAGATTGTATACCAACTAGAATGGTATAAAAAAAAGTAGCAGTCCAAAAAAATTTTTGATATGCCCACAACATTGCATAGAATATTAGATTTAGTTCAATTTATCAACTCCTATTATACATTGAAGCACTTCTTTCAAAACTTTATTTATGGCATCAAATTTACCATTCGCCTGAGGGTAATAGGTGTTGGTGTCCCGTGATTTAGCAGATTGGTAGAACAAATGCATAGGGTAATATCAATTCAGTATTTGGAGTCCTAGGACCTAGCCTTCCTGGACCCAAAGAGGGCTCTCTCTATTATGTGCGAAGGATATAAACTTGTTCGCTTTAGATGGCTAATTTTAGGATAGTTGTTAAGTGTAGGTTTGTTTTTTGTTTTGGTTGGGGTAAGATGATCAAGTAGGATAGGTGGAGTGAGAGGTTGTCAAATAAATGGGGCTATGGAGTCTATGAAGTCATTGATATCTCAATAATGAATCGGGGTACATCACAGGGAAAATCTAGTGTAGTTAATGGATCTTTAAAGTTTATGTTGAGGTGAAATGGACATTAAGTTTGGGAACCAAGGTAGGGCAAAGGGAAATTAAGAATCCTTTGTCAAATACCTATGAACAGAGAGATCTTAAATACTGATAAGAAAAATATACTAGTCATGAGATAGGGCACACCATTTACTCAGTGATAATACTTTTAAACAAACACACATTTAAGATATACAATCTAGTGGAACAAATAAAGTAAGACAACTTATCTAACTTCAATGATCCTAATTTCAAGATTTGAAAACATATAAGAGACAAATAGCATCAATAAATGAAGATGGAACTCCTAAACATCATTTATTAAACTATAAAGAACTTTGAGGCAAACTGATAAGCATATACATAGGGCAAGATCGAAACAAGACCTCTTTAGCTTAACCTAATCAATCATTACATCAAAGAGAGATTTCAAGACAGAGTTTAGATAGAATAAAGAAAGCAGGGCTCACCATGAATCATGTTTGTAAACTAGCATATTAATCCAATAATGAAATAGACAAGCTTAGGTGGGCCTAAGGAGCAACTAAGAATTCCTTAAACTAACCCAGTAGAAGAAAACATGAAGACAATAGCAAATAGGAGGACTGAGGTGCCTCAAACAAAATTTCTCATCCTATACTCTTCTAAGCTATTGAAATATAGAAAGAAATATGGACATATGAAAAACAAGAAAACATGAAAAAATAAGAGATAATTCACCATTAACTAAACTCAGGAATCCTGCAAGCAAGCCTTCATCATAATCAACCAAGGCAAATCATCCACAAGCTCCACAACACTAAATTTTTCTTCAACTTCCAAAAACCATGTATTTCTCTTAAACACATCAAAAGCCCAATATTAAAATGAATCCTCATGCTTCATATAACAATCAAGGAGGAGAAAAAACCTAAATAGAGCATCTAGAATTCTATTGGATAATCAGAAGTATCTCTATTGTGGTTGAGGCCTTGCAAGGCCCAAGGCACAAAAATATCTAAAATAAATATATTTCTGACCATTTTTAGCAATTAAATTGACCTTTAGGCTATGACAAGCCTAAAAAAACTTTCCAAATGCACATTCTTACTTGTCAACCATAGGAGCATAGCACTGTGTGTCAAATTTGAATTTATATGCCAGGAGCATAGCACAGGAACAAAAAATTAGGTCTTCTAACAGTAGTGTTTTGAAGACCTTCTCGATGTTGGATAAGGCTCCATGATGGCTTTTTGGAAAGCCCTTGAATTATAATTTCCATATCTATCCTTGGATTTCTGATCTGACCTCTGCAACATGTCTAAAAAGTGAAAATTCCAAGAATAGTAGGAGTGCAACACATGTCCTGAAAGGCAGGTAGAATGGCGAAAAATTTGGTGTTTTTTACCCTTTTGGAGGACCAAAACAACTCCAATTGATATGAAAATTGGTGAGCATGCTCCTCTTATGATGATGAATCCAAAAATGCAAGGCTTTTCTCCCGAAGATGCCCTGAAAAATAGCGTAGCACTAGGTGTGTTGCGTTCCTAGCCTCAAAATTTGCAAAAAACAAAAAAATGTTCAATTTCTCCCAAATTTGGTAGATAAGTGCCTCATGGGTCCTGGGAGACCTGTCAAGAAGCTTGAGCCAAAATAACAAGGCTAGATTGGTCCTTTTCCTCTAGTGCTTGGATCTCAATTTTGGAATTTTTTTCTCTTTGAGCATAATGCTTAGTCGTTCTTCTTTGTAGATCCAAGTCTCTATTGGCCTTCTCCAGCTTGGTTTCAAGGTGTATGTTAGCCCTCTTAATCCATAATTCCCTATCATGTTAAATTTCTAGTGCAAGGAGTTCTTGGAGAGAAATTTTTTCCACTTGGGCTGATTCTTCTTCTCTCTACTTTGCCAATGCTCTCCTTAGACCCATAGTTCTAGGTCTCCTTCTAGTTTGACCATCCTCATCATTACTCATCCTCTAAATTTGCAACATTATAGGTTTCTTCATCATTGATTTGTACATTTGTATCTTCATGATTTTCCTCCTCTTCATGATTTGGCCCACTGTCCTCACTTTCAAATTCTACCTCTTTATCACTGCTTTGTTCATGAGCACTGTCACGATCTTCTTCTTCACCATGGTTGTCATTTTCTGCTTCATTATGTGTGTCTATACCCACACTGATTTGGCCACTGCATTCACTTTCAAACTCTGCCTCTTTATTATGCTTACATTTTCTGTGGGGTCATTGTTAGAGGCACTTTCATTAGTCTCTCCTTTACTTTGATTTTCACTTTCTTCCTCATTATGTGAGTTTTCTTGACTTTTTTGCTCACTGTATTCTTTGTCTTTTCCACTGCAATTACCTTCAAACTCTATCTCTTCTTGACTGTTATCTTCATCTTTGTCACTGCCCCTTTTATCACTGCTATTTGGCTCACTGTTTTCTTCTTTACCTTCATCATTCTTCTCATCCAAATCTGCCTCTATACTTGGGCTTTCATTGAATTCCTCATCCTCATTTAGGTCACTGCCTTTGCCTTCTTATTCACTTTTTTTTTCATTGCCTTTGTCACTACTTTCTTCTTCATCAATACTTTCTTCACTGTCTTCTTCCTCATCACTTTCTTCACTTACATTTTCCTCTTTGTCATCACTTTCTTCACTTACATCTTTATCATTTAGCCCACTACTTTTGTCACTGTCTTCTTTACTTATTTCATCTACCTCCTCTTCACTGTCCTTGGTATTGTCTCCATGATTTTCAGTTTCTTCACTTTCATTTTCCTCCTCTTCATCACTTTTTTCTTCTCCTTAACTATCACGTTCCTACTTGTCACTGCTTTCTTCACGTTCTGAGGCTTTAGGGGAAGGTGAAAGAGGGAGGTTTGTTTGGGGAGAGGATTCATTTGAAGAAGATGAATCATGGTCAGTGGAGGGTGATGGAGGTGTGGGAGGATGAAGTTGATATGATGATGGTAAACTTCGTAGAGGAAGGGGTTATGGACTTGTGAAAACACCATGGGTGATGAAAACTTCCCATGGGATGCCTTGTTGCTCCAATTGGTGTAAGACAATCATTTTGAGGAGAGAATGGTGGAAAAGACTTGAAATTTGTTGGGAGGGTGGCCTTTTTTACATAATGGATGACATTTTATCAATAATTTTATAAAGGTAGTAGGGAAAATGAAGCAGTTTGGCCTTAGTAAAATGCATGAGTAGTCTTATGTGGTAGGACTAGATCCTAGAAAACCTACCTTAACAGGTGAATTATTTCACAATTATCTTCATTAAAGGAGCATATTTGTCCAATAAATGAGAAAAGGGTAAAATGATCTTGCAATCGGCTTGGAAACTTGGTTTTAAGAAGGGTTGATAATGGCTTAGGTCAAGATACACCTGTTTGAACAATTTTTCCCCCATGCAATGTATTCCACTAGCCATAGAGATTACATTGGTGGTCAACTCAAAATTCACTCCAGCTAGATGTACATCATGGTCATGGAGGTTAAGGAAAAAAGGTTTGGTCAATTGAGGGTGACTTTGGACTCTATGCACTTTCTCATAGAACTCATAGCATCCTACCTCTTGGAAATATGAAACTATAGTAGGAGAGGTTGTCAATTATTTAATGTTTATAGTCTCAAACCTATTTTCTTTCCCACCCTTCTTCTGATGTTCTCTAGGCCTTTGGCCTCTCTCGTCACTGTCAATACTGCCTTCTATAGGTATTTTTTCTTTTACCCTTGTCTTTGAAAACAAACCCTGATCTGCTTGGGGGATAATATGGAGAGGGCAAGTGACATGAGGATGAGATAGGTGGTGACTACAAACAAAGGGGAAGGAAGAATGAAGGAAAACAATTTGGGCCTCAGTGTGCTCTTAGCATGTAAATGGATGGGCACCCTTTGAACAAGGGAGTTGTTTAGTAGGGAATTAGGCGTTTTCCTCCTTCATAAGGGTTTTTCCACATTCCCTTTAAGTTTACCCTCCAAATTTCTCTATATTTTTACTTTTAGAGAGTAGGAAAAAGTAGGGAAAAACTCTAAATACCTCTCAAAACTTCAACAGTTGAAGCAAATACACAAGAACATAGCACGGGCTAGTCGGGCGCCTTCTGCACATTCTGTCAGGCAGCTTTTGCACACCTAGGCGCGTAGCACAGGTGGCATCTGCATGCAGTTTCGGGTCCTCCCGGGTAGCTGCTGAATGCACAAGATCACAACAGGTGTGGCGCTAGGTGGGTTGTTGTGCAGGACTAAATGGATCGGGCGGCCTCTGCACGGCCAGGAGCGCAGCAACAGAGTGTCAGTCGAGTTGTTGTGTAGGCCTAAATGGGTCGGTGCGCAGCTGTTCTGACAGGGCCGTTCGGACGGTCGTGCACGTGACAGACGTGTAGTGTGCCGCTACAGGAGCGCAACACCGTGTATAAAATTTCACTAGGAGAGGAGAAAGGAGCGTCGTGCGGCTCAATAGGAGCGTAGTGCAAAGGTTTCTTGGCCGGAACGTTTGCCAGAAAACTTCAAAAAAGTTGAAAACTTCCACTCTTTTTGCAAATGAAGAAATGGTTTGAATGATGATAGCTTTAGGATTTTTATACCCTTTGAAAAAATTAAAATGAAAACGCACTTTACTAATGTTTTTTGTTGGTCTTTTATCTCCTTTGCTAATATTTCCCTTTTCCTTTTGCAGGTGGTGTTTTAAGCAACAAAGTGATCTTTGTGGGTGATCTTTTAAAAGGTGATTTCATTCTCTCTTTGGCCATTGATTTGTCAGAAGCATGATGAATCTGTCTTGTGCAACAACCTTAGCATTTTTGGTCAATTTTATCATTACCTTCATTTAGCCATTTCTGCTTGCTGGTGGTGTCATAAGAGCAGTGTTTTTTATCCTTACACTTCCTTTGGAGTTTTGCACTTTTAAACCCTTAGCAATAGAACTTAGGCTCTATTTGATTTCTTATTTGAATTTTAACATCTTGCTCTATTTTTGTGATTATTTTGTAGACCTGTGACTGTGCTTGAGGAGCTCAAGTAGCCTTCACACTGATACTCTCTAAAACTTGTCCTTTGTTGTAGTGAAGACTATTGTTCTAACAAGCCATAGAGGTGACCATCTGACATCATCCTTGAAAACTGTGTTTTCCATATTTAAGGAGGTCTCTCAGAATAAATCTTCAATTTATGTTATGTGATGCTGTTGCATCTTTGTCTTTGTGATCTCTTGCATGGATCCCTTACTGGGCAACACTTGTTGTGCCAATTAGTTACAAAACCACTGATACTCTTCATAATTTTATCCCTTTGGTTGTAGTGACAAATAAAAAACCTCTTCTATATTATTTCAACCCTGGGGGCCTTCTTTCAAATGTCTTTTGAAAACCTTCTGTCACACTGATGGAGTATAATTACCTTTAGGTCACTTTTGCCTACCTTTCTAGATTTCTAGATTTCAAAGGCCCTTTTCCTTTACTCATTTATCATTCCTAGAAACTTTGGTTTTATGTTTGATGGTGTTGATGCATCTTTGTCCTTTTTAACCTTTTGACATGGACCTCTTGCTGGTTAACACCTTACAAAAAATTGGTCATGAAACCACTATTACTCTTTGTAAACTTAGGCATGTTGTTTCTCTTCTGATGTGGATGTCATTGGTGAGTTAGGCTTCTCACTTTGCATCTGTTCTGCTGATAACCATCATAAATAATTCTTGTAGAAATGATTTAACATGGGAAAATTGTCCTTTTGTAGACTCTATGCTCTGATCTAGGAGGTCCTTCCTTGAAGGCCTTTTGACACCCTTTGGACATTCATGAGCTCACCTTATTTTCATTTGATTTTAACTTTGATCACATGTAAAAATAGTAAGTTTTAGGAAACCAAAACAATGCATAGCCTAGGAGACCCTATAATGACCTATTGGGATATCTCTTGGATTAGGTGTTTGACTGAAAACTGGAATCAGGGTTTGGAGATGTAAAACAGGGTTTTGACAACTCTTTATGCATTGCCATCCAATAAACTAAAATATTTGATTTATTTAAAAATCCTAGAAAGGAAATTTAAAATCACCATTGCTTGAGGCACTTGGTTAGTATGGGAAAAGGTTTGGGCTACTTGGTAAACCAAGGTGTAAAGATAGAAGGCTTAGACAACCAGAAATAGAGTGGTAAAGTTAGAGGTGGCAAACATAGTGAGAATGAGGGACACAAGTCCATGATTTAGTTTTCTGGGAGTGAGAGATTGGCCATGACTTGATAGAGTAGTAGAATAGTAAAAATTTAATCCTAAGGATAATGAAGGCAATGAGATTTCTAGAACTCATGAGATTCTTGAATTTTGTTTCTAGAAATCTAGGATAAGAATTTAGTCATCTAAACAGGTAAAATTTACTAATGAATAACAATGGCTCCACTTGGGGAGGGCAGCTCCTTTTCAGGAGATGTCCATAATTTCATATCTCTTGGTTTGTGAAGACCAGTGCCTCATCCATTGGGCATATTTTTCTTCTTTTCTTTTGTCGCTGCTTCCTTGAAGTAGTGATTTTGATAATATGAAATCATGATTAGCCCAACTTCATATATACCTACCCACCCTAATTTCCTAAAATTTTATCTTCCTTGGGTGCACTTGAACTGGCAAACCCATTGACATTTTTTCTTTTGAAAGAAAAAAAAAACTATATACTTTTACACTTATTTCTTCCAAGAGTTCAGATTATTCTAGTGAACTCTTCTTATTCTCTACCTAGACTATTTGACTATCAATATTAAGCAATATGATAGACTTCATTCTCTAAGATATTGATAAGAAATTTAAAGCATGAATTGAACCAGGATTAGGAAATCTGATTCATCATGAGTTGTGCCATTGAGACAAGATGCACACAAAAATTATTTTCATAAGCAAACAAAACTAGAAGGTGTGAGGGATATGCTTCATCATTTTCTAATCATCCCTATCCTTCTCCTTGGTTTAGATTTAAGCATGTGGAACCAATATCTTTCATTCATAATCTATTTTCTTTTGACAAACCAAGCTTAAATGATTTGACTAGCATTCTTTCACTAACTTATCAATAATAAATTTAAAACATGTTCATCCATGATTAGGCTAGATGACTAAACAAGACATTATTTTTGCACCAGTAGTGGCATTTAGGCTTGCACACTTTCAATACTACTATTTTTTGGGTATGGGGTTGTACCTTATTGTTGAATCTACCTTCTTTTTCTATTTTTTCTATGTTTTTATGTTTTTTCTCTTTATGGCCTTTTATCAAACAATGGTATGTACAATGAGTGAAGGCTTAAAACTAGAAATCTTGACAAAAATAGTGTTTTAGTGTCCTGCCATTGACAGGACCTCCAAATGCTTCAGCTCCATCTAGCTCTTGTAAAAATAAAGCATTGTTTCCTCTAGTTGAACTGATAATGAATGGACCTTTCCACAAGTTTTCAAACTTACCATGTTTACCTTTGTTTTCTATCCTTGAGTCCCATTTCAACACTTTATCTCCAATATGGAAATCATTGTCCTTAGTCCTTCTACCAAATATTTTATTCATTTTTTCTTGTACTACCTGAGTCCTTTTGTAAACCTCCTCTCTTTTTTGATGTAAATGGATAGTTTGGTTCAGCCTCCTTTGCATATAATTCTCTTCTGATTGCACTTCTTGTAGCAGTTTCATCACTGGGACTCCCAAAGATGTTGGGAAAATGGCATCCATTACATACACTAGTTGATAGGGAGACATACCGATTGATTTCTTGGTGGTTATTCTATCAGCCCATAGTGCATGTACTAGTTTTCCATGCCATGCTTTTTTTTATGTTCCAGGAGCTTCTTAATGATATTGATCAAGCTTTTATTAGAAGACTTAGCTAGCCCATTACCTTGAGGGTAATAAATTGTGGAATGTACCAAGGTGATGTGATATTTATAACAAAAGTTAGCCATTCTTTTGGATGAAAAGGCAACAGCATTGTTTGTGATGATCTTTTTGGGGCAACCGAATCTAGACATGATATTGGTCTCAAGAAATTTGATAATGACTGAATCAGTGACGTTCCTAGATGGGATGGCTTCTATCCACTTGGTGAAGTAATCAGTGGCAGTGAGGATCCACTTATGTTGGGTAGATGAAGTAGGGTGGATCTCTCTGATGAAGTCTAAACCCCCTTGTTGAAAAGGAGCTTCAACAATGATATGATGCAAAGTTAAAGGTAAGAGTTTTCTCTTTCCATAAAAAATCTGGCATTTATGGCAAGTCATGACCAGTTTGTGGGTGTCAAGGAAAAGGGTGGGCCAATAGTAGCTAGCTATAAGAATTTTGTTATTTGTGGTTTTCCAGTAAATATACCCCCCACATTCTCCATCTTGCATTTCATGCATGATATTTCCTGCATCATCCTCAAGCAAACACTTAAGTAATATACCAATGGGATTTTTCTAATACAAAATTCCATCTAAAATGTAGAAATTCAAAGCTTTTTGTTTCAGGAATCTTGATTTTGTCTTTGATAAGGTAGGAGGATTATTAAGATAAAATAGTACATAAAGAATATAAGCATACCAAGATGAATTCAAAAATGTTTCTTCAACATAAGGGGTTGTGCATTCTTCTTGTTCTTCTAAAGTATCAACAAAATTCATATCCAATGCTTGGAGATTTGTTTCAGCCATAAATTTTGCAAGCCCTTATCCTTTAACCAATTTAGTGGGTCTGATTTCTAGGTCATATTCTAAAATAATAGCAATCCACTTTCCTCTTTTACCATCTGGGTCCTCATTTAAAATGTCTTTGACAATAGTGTGAGGAACAAAAGCTATGACATGAGAATGTAACATATAAACTCTAAAATCTTTCAATGCTTTAATTAATGCAAAGGCCTACTTTTCCATGATGTTGTACTTTAGGGGAGAATCTCTAAAGGCTTTACTGAAGAAGGCTATTGGTTGTTCTTGCCCCATCATGTTATTTTGTAATAAAAAAACAGCCACAGTATGTTTAGAGTCAAATGAGAAAATATAGAAGTTTTTGGTGAAATCAGGACTTATTAGGACTGGTGTTTGGGTGAGCACTTGCTTAACCAGTTAAAAAGATTGTTTGGCTTCTAAAGTCCACTTAACTCCTATTTCCTTTTTAAGCATGTTTGTAACATTTCTCAAAAGTTCAGCCAGGTTGGGGATGAATCTTCTTAAGAAGTTGATTTTCCCAATGAAAGACTGCAATTCCTTAATGTTTCTAGGATGGCTGATTTGCAATATGCCTTCAATCATTTTGGGGTCTATTTTGATTCCCTCTTCAGAGATGATGTGGCCAAGGAGTTTTCCTTCCTGGAGGCCAAAAAGTGTTTTCTTGGGGTTCAAAGACAAGCCATATTTACTATGTTTTTCAAAAACCTTTCTCAAGGGGACTAAGTGTTCTTCATCAGTCTTAGAATAAACAGTGATGTTGTTAGTATGAATCTTGATTTGAGGTGTATGAAAAAATACCACTTTAGCTACGCATAACTTATAGCCCTAACAATAGAAATGATTGCTAATATCTTCAGATCTACAATTATATGATCAAGACAAATGCTGCAAAAATCTAGATCTATGCATTAGAAGACATTAAACAATAGAAAAAATAAGATTTACTCCATAGATCCAATAGACAAGACAAGAATATATCCAATGAATAGTTTTATTAATGGAACCTGGGAGGAAAACATGAGAGGGTGTTCCCTGTTCTCCTCAATGGGATGGATTCTTGTGAGTCCTTAGCACTTCATATTTAGAACTTCTCTCTCTTGATGGTGTAGAAAACCCAGACAAAAATGGAAAAGTGTGGCTATGATTATGGATCAATAGCTAGACCAAGTGTTGAGATCCAGGGTGATATTTAGGCAACAAAATGTGACAAATGAATGGGAAAACCCTTCTATTTATAACAAAATATTGAGTTAGTCTAGAGATTGGTGCATAATTAAAATATTATTAACCAAATCTAGATCCAAATTTTATGGGATATTTTATTATATTTGTTGGAGGGAAAAGGAATTTGACTTGAGTCAAATCCCCTTATTTGTAAATAATAAATAAATAAATGATTTATTTATAATTTTAAGGATATGGTTGAGTAATAATCAAATAAATAATGATTTATTTAATTATTTAAGGGTGAATTAGTCATATTTAATAAATAATACTATTTAAATAAGATTTAAACAATTATTCTTAGAAAATAATAAGATAAATAATGATATATCTAATTAATTTCCTTGTTTTGGGTTAAATATAACCAGAAATATTAATTAAACTACTGTTTAATTAATTATTTCTTGAGGAAAATCAAACAAATGTATTCTTATTTAATATTTCCTTATGGGGTTTCCTGTTTAGACCATAAACAACTTAATAAAGGTGATTTAATAAGTTATTTTCATAATGAAAGAAATTTTACTTGGGGTAAAATTGGTCTTACATGATGTACTTGGGTCCATCTAATGATAATAGGTTAGATGACCAAAAAATGGTGTAATAGATTTCCCCCTAGTGTGCGAGCGTTAGGAGCTAATCGTATGACTGAAGTACGTTGTAAGAACTCAATCACTAGACATCGAAGGGGAAGTCAAAGAGAGAGAAGTGTAAGGTAAACCAAAGTTTTGAAAGAACTAGACCCTGAGGAGGCAACTTGCAGATGTGACAAGTCTTTTTGATAAGTGGGTACCTGCTATAGGCAGTGGGGGAGGCATACCTATTCCTGCCGAGGCAATAGGAAAAACAATAAGGCGCCCGAAAAACCATGGAATACAATAATGAAGCATATGCTAGCCTAAACATGAGCCAGATAAATAACATGATAATGAATCCCACATACATATTATGCCTGGGATAACAACCAGGACTTTGTAAAATAATATCTGAGTACATGAGATATAAATACAACCCAGATACCCTTGAAAACATGAAAGGGCTCTAAAAATCTGACTGATACATGCAAACAAAAAGGCGCGGCAAGAAGATAAGGCCGACATCATCAAATGTATGGAGCTGCATCGAAGGTTGTAATGAAGATGGCATCCAAGTGTGTGGGGGGTTACCTGTAGGGCCACCCCCTCATGAGGACTGAGACATCTCACACACACCCAAGAATCACCGATTTCAACTGCTGCATCATTGAACCATCGAGTATACGGATCTCGATCATGCTGAAAGGAGCTGGAGCTGAGAAACAATCAAGTCAAAGGGCAATAAGGAGTCCCTTTTCCTGATCCGAGGCACCGAACAAGAGTGGAAGTTGGAACCAAGGTACATCGCTCTAGATGTGTCTTCTGGAATGAATGAGCTGATGTCGACATAAGGAGGTTCGCCATAGGTGAGGAAAAAATGGATCCTCAACTAAGGCACGAGAGAAAATAGTTGAGTGATTGACAGACTGATACCAATGATGATGATGAAATGGGGGGGACTGAGTAGCGAACGGACGACTTCCCTTGTTAGAGCATAAATGGCATGGATGACCTGGCAGCGATTGACACAATATCATGAGGGATAGGGGATAGTGGGACTGAAGGTTATAATGTGCGACACGAGAGAGGGACCAAGCAATGAATGATGGAGGACTATGGCGAGATGTAAAGGGACTCGGGATAGACTCCATGGAAACAATGATGACTCTATTCGGATGCTCTAAACAAGGGTGACTCGATGGTGTTTCCACATATGTAAAGGGTCCAATGGGGACCATAAAAGTGTGAGTACGAGAGGGTGACTCACAACGAAAGTCGACACGAGCATGGACAAGTATGGAGGCAACATGGTGCCCCCAATACGAGTGTTGCAAGTGAAGAAATTCGATTTTGAGGAAGGGTGAAGTGGCGCTTCTTGGACAAAATGTGTCCTGGTGAAGTATCAAATGAAAAAATATAATAGATACCCATTTGAGGGCTTGGTGAGATCTTTCCAATAGTATATACGGTTCGTAAAATTGAGCTACATTTTGGTCGCAGAAAGCAAAAGAAAAATCAGGGGTTTTCTTTTAAGAAGGAATTTTCCTTCCAAATTCACTTATTTTCCAGTGGAGCTGTGGTGAATGTCGTGAGGAGAGGAGGCTTTAAATCTTGTGATAATTGTAGCTGATAAACCGACCATTGGAATTTGAGATCTATTAGTTGTAGATAAGAGGCCTAATCCTACTCTTTCATTTTAGTGGATTGAAAGTTCAGTTTAAGTACCCAGAGCTCGTGAGCAAGCCAGGTCACACTTTTTGGGGTTTGTTTTGTGACCTGGGTAGCAGGTTCTGGGCAGAAAAATGCGATCTGTCCCAGGAAATGACCTGAAAAGTGTGACCTATCAGAAAAAGGGGTTTTTAGTGTTTTTTTTGGCTGAGATCTGGGATTTTATGGTTGAGGGGCATAGGTTCCCCCAGGCATGTTGTGGACATGCCAAAATGTATTTAGAAAAAGGGAAATCTAAACATAGTTTAATGATGTGGTGCGCCATTTGTTTTTGGTATGGTTGCGCAGTTTGAGAAAGGAAATAGACGATTTCCAATCTCTTTTTACACTACATATATGAATCAAATGGACTTTAAGTTTCAAGGTTGGCACACATGGTGATAATATCCCAAAGATAGTATTTGGGATAATGAACTGATGTTCTCCCAGAAAACCTATAGGTTGGTCAACCATAATGTCTATGAGATTGGGTTGATGAAAAATAAAGGAATGATGAGGGGTATCATCCCTAGAGTGATCTTGAAGTGATATGGCACTCTAGAGGTTCTTCTAAACGTGGAAGAATAATGGGACTAGAGTCATCACAACTAGTTTCAATAGGAGAGTGTTGAAGAACTGCTTCTCCTGGTCTCTTCAATATGAGTGACCCCTTACACAAACATTGGGTGTCAATTTAATGGCCACATAGTGCATGTGGTTCAAATGCATGAGTTAGATGTAAGGGGGGGTAAAAGAGTACATCGGGCAACCTACAGTATCGGGGGCCGTAGGATCTAGTGGATTGAGGGTGCAACAGAATGAGGACGCAACAGCCCTTCTGGAGGACATCCATCATAGATGTGAGAGGCTTCTGACTGGTTTTTTGGAGTGCGGATGGCAAGAATTAGATGACCAGTACATAGAGCCATGTATTGGTTTACCCTTGGAATGGTGAGGGGTCATGCGACGTATGGTGATGGCCGGACAAAGTGTGTGTGATCTACGAGCTGCGGGGGCAGAGCCACTAGCTTGGGATCCTCTAGATAGTGATTAGTGTGTAGGGGCATGTGGTGCCCCCATTTTTGATTTTTTGTAACATGCTATGGGCATGTCATATGTATCAGATTTGATGAAATCTAAAACATTTTATATGACACATACTATGGATATGCATCATTTTGATATTTTTATGTTATTGTCTTGTGTTAAATGTGTGTGTTAAATGCCAATCCAGAATATGGTTTGAAATGCTATCTACATAGTGATTTTGTGCTCTCGGTACATGACTAAAAGTAATTATTTCGAATTCACACATAAAAATCTTCACTCGTAAATATCTTTTGAACAGGATAGGAATATGCACATGATATACACCATTCAATTGCATGACAAGAAGCAAGGAATATAAACGAACATGAAGGTGGAGGATGTGATGTGAAAGGGCATTGGCTAATAAACCTCGCACAACATCATATTCGGCCTGATTATTGGTAGCAATACCAATGCATACATTGTTTGAAAGAACATGCGCTTGCAAAGGGGTAAAAAAGGCCCAACCTTCCGAGGCTAAATTCCGAGAGTAGCGACTTGCACCATCGGAAAAACTGATATAAGGTGTTGAAAGGGGGTCCCTCTAAAAGGTGCCATAAGACAATAAATGGTAGGATAAAGAACAATGCTGGAAACTTGAGCGCATAGTAGCCATCGAATGTCCTCTGCAGAAGGGAGTGATTTGGGTGGGATGTCTACTTCCCACATGTCACCGGTGAGGGGAAGTGTGGGAGCTACTGGAGGCGTAGCTTGAGCTCAGGCTACATAAGTCACCAAAAGTATGGATGATGGCATCCTGTTTATGGGTGGGAAAGATGAAGTCAGGGTTGGATGTAGCTTCCATGATGTCATCATCATAATAGGGGGTGGAAGGACAGGAGGAAGGGAGACCACATGATGCGGTGAGGCTACCTGACTCATCATCATGAGAAGAAAGACTCACATGCGCATCGTCGTGGAGGACGACGTAAGAATAAGCAGATAAAGGATCTACTGATGTTGAGCCCATGATGTTTGCTAAAAGGAGGTCAGACGAAAAAACAAGAGAAGATTCAGAGGGAGCTTCTGTCAAGGGTCTCAAGGATGATGAAAGGTAGAGAATGGTGGCCGCATGCCCCGTCATGTTGACATCGGGGGGGGGGAATGTTGATGGGAGAAGGTAAATCCTTGGTTTGGCTCGCAGCATACTATGCAAGTACGGGAGAAGCGGATTGGTTCTGTTCAATCTCGTATTCCCGAACTACCTCTAAAGAGGCACGGTAATGCGTAAGGTGGAGACAATGATGAGAGTAATGCACATGGAGACCACACAACGCACAAGGGTGTTTGGTGTGAATAGTCTTGTTGTTCTTGGTAATGGTCGATGAAGAAGCTGAGGTTTTGGGGACCGTCGACTTAGGGAACGCGACATTAACCATGGGCTTGATGCGGGGCAACTTGGGACAAGTATGGGTGGCATGATCGATGACATCACACAAAGCATAGGGCTTTGGAGGCGGAGGAGGTGCAGGGTTAGTTAGGGACACTTTTTCCTTTGAGGTCCTTTTGCGAGCTTTGACCTTCTTACCTGAAGCAGTTGCAACAGGAGGCGGTTCCTGTTGAGGTGGTTGAGGCACTGTGACAACGGGAGAAGTCAGGGGGACCGGTTGAACTGGGGTCAAAGCAAGATAAGGTTTAGGTTGACCTAGCGAGGTGGCGGTTGGAGGATCAAAGTACCAAACCGGAAGCCCAATGATCAAGTTAGGAAGAGAGAGGGTGGCCATGACAGGTGCCGTATAGATGCTTAGTGGAGGGACTAGGAACGGGATCTGACCAAAGGGGTAATGGCCAGGTGGGACGGCTCCTAGATGGTTAAGGTCTGGAGGAACCGACCCCAGAGGATAAATAGGCTCATGAGTACTAGCTGAAGGGCCAGGAGGAGGAGGTCCAAGAGGCTGCATCGAAGGGCTAGGAGACGGTTGCGGAGGGCGAGAGGGATGCTGACTAGTAGAGGTGGGCCTCTTGAGAGAAGCCCGAGACGATTGCATCATGCAAACATTCGATGAGATGGGATCAGAGATAGGAGGAGGAATAACAGGGAATGTACCAAGCAAGGAAGAGTCCTTGTAGACGCCAGGTGAGACATTGGTCAAAGGGTCTACGACTTGCTTGTTGGCTACCGAAGAGATAGTGGACTCAGGGGAGGTCTGAGACTTTGGTTCGTAATACGTCAACTGGTCAATGGTGACTATCTTTCTATTATGGGGGAAGGACATCTTGCGGTTAAACGCAGAAGGGACAACAGACATCACATAAGTGTAGCTATGACCCAAAAGAAAATCAGAGCTCATGGGAGGTTGAGAAATGATGACACACACACGGCACCAAGGAAAAAGAGACCGACAAGGGCAAGGAGGTGCAGAATCAAGTGATTACAATGTCGAAACAAGGGCAAAGAGGTGCAGGCTCAAATGATTTCAATGTTTTAGAGTCTTTTCTTGGCGGTGTTAACCAAGCCCTTTTTCACTTAGGGTGTGTGTGTAAAAGTGTGTAAATTTTAATTTTTAAACCCAGACATTTGTAGAGAAAAGAAAAAAATGTGCTATAGAGATGTGAATAAACCTGCAAATGTGTTGTGTAACTAGTTTTAGTGTCACTCTAGTCATATTACCATCAGTGATCAAAATTGCTCTTTTGCATTTGCATATTAGGAGTCCCATAATAATCAATTTCGCCATTCCGTTAGGTCATGGATTCATTGATGGTAGTAATTTGTAACCAGTTTTCCCTCATGAGGTACTTGCTGATTTTCCTTCCTATGATCTTCAGTCATTTGTCACTTTCATTCTCAAAATCATATTAGTAGGTCATAGGATGGGTCTCATTAGTCTCTAAGGTCTCGCCATGGTCAAATTAATGAGTCAAATGGAAAATAAAGATCAGTGAAGTCATGAGGAAGTCAATAAATACAAAGTCATAGCACCAAGAAGATCAAATATATCATTTGTTTGGTTTGATGCAAGCTTCACCTCAAAACCATGTTTTGAGGTGAAGACATGATACTTTGCCTTTCAGCCACAATTCAGAAGCTGTTATCTCCACAAAGTGATGTCTCTGCCTTCAGAGAAGTTTTCCACAGTATGCCCAGTGCCAAATCATCTTCAAAGCAGATCCATCAGAAAGAGCCCAGAAAGAGCTTTCCAACGGTATACTACACTCTCAAAACTGGCTTCTAGATTGAATTTTGTGCTTAAGTGAAGTAAAAGCCCTCTATTCCCTAAGCCCCACCTATTTCCCATGTCTCCCCTTTAACTTTATGTTCAAATCCCTTTAAAAACCCCTTCCTTCCCCCTTCCAATTATAATATCACATTGTAAATAATTTAATAAAATATGCGATTTTATTACCCAACCACTTCCCCTCCATGCCTTTGGACTTTATAAAAAAAACTTCATATTACAAAGTCCCTCCCCTTAAACACTTCTCCGACCAATACCCCACAAACTTTATAACAAAGTTATATCATATATATAAACCCCACCACTTTAGCGCAAAATTGCAAGATCGCAAGTTTAGAGATTCAAGTGTCTTGTTGATGTGGAATTTGCGATGTGCGATGTGCGATCATCGCAAATTCCCATCGCAAATTCCCGTCGCAAAATTCCCATCGCAAATTCCCATCGCAAAATTCCCATCGCAAATTCCCATCGCAAAATTCCTGTCACAAAATTCCCATCGCAAATTCCCATCGAAAAATTCCCATCGCAAAATCCCCTTCACAAAATTCCCATCGCAAATTCCAATATTGCGATTGCGATTTTATCCCCGGGCCCACCATACAGAACTTACTCCCCATTATAATATAAAGGCCCTTTCCCCTTTGTAAGTCCCAAAATCGCATTTTATTACATTTATTAAAGGACTTACCATGGTTTAATCCAACCGCATCGAAAGTCTTATTTTGTATATATTTTCTCGCTCCTCGATCCTGATTGCGATTAAGATGCTAGTCCCGCCTCCTCTCCCTTCCTTCTTATTCACTATTTCCCTTCACGTAAGGCATTATTCTAGTTTATTCCAGTTTACTACAACGACATCTTATTAAAAGCCAATTATTCAAAAAGAATAATGGAAAGCAAAGCGACAGCTAGAGGCCGAGACCCAATTGTAACAGTCACATCTTCAGTTACGTTGTAGAGAAATCTACGTTACAATTTTTTTCCTTCTCACTGGCCAGATGTAATGCAGCTCTTCCTTTACGAAGAGACTGTTGGATTTTGGCCTTCTATCTTCAGTTGTGATTTCTCCCCTTCCATCGATTTGTATTCCGGAAAAATTCATCTATTTATTGTAAATTCTAATTATTTGCAAAAAAACAAAAGGTCCGAGGTCTGAAAACTTAGAAGTAGGGGAATAGTGTGGCAGTGAGCTCTGCGCTAAGTTGTATAGTTTGGCAGGGAATTAAATAAAGTGATGTAGCTCTGATTTATGGGATTCATGTGGTATGAGTTTTAGCATATGTTTCTCCTTTATGTTTCATATGTACATTGTTATGTTACACCATTCATTCATTAACATCTCCAGTTGAATGTTTTCAAGTTAGAAAGGTAGAATCCATTTTATATGCTCTGCCTTGGGAAATCATTCATACTCTGTGTATTTTCTTATGTTTGAAAAGGATTCATTTATTATGCCCTTTTCAACTTGTCAACAGTCTTTCCATTTCATCTTATTTAGACTTGATTGCTAAACCTCCTTCCTATCTTGCCCTATGAAATATTTTGTATCCTGATTTAATTCCTCAGTTCATACTGTCTTCTTGTCCCATACATCCCTGAAATTTCAGTAATTCATCAAAACTCTTTTTCCCATTTATATACCTAGCCTAAATTAGTTCATTACCATTTTATTGAATATCTATTCTACAGAGAGAGCCCTCTCCTGTCCTTGTAGGGCTAGCTACAAGGCTGAGCGTGGTTTAGTTGTGACCCTGATTTGGCCTTTTTCAGCCTGAGGTTCAGATTGGGTGCTAACAACTAGCTCCAAAAATAGAAGAAAAGAGATATCAACACCTTATAAATGAGCCAATTCGAGGGGGCAACCTCCAATACATTACTTAAATGAACAATTCTTGGATGATACAATTTACAAAACCTCCTTTCTATATACAGGATTCCATGTGGCCATAATGTAATCCTAGTGGGCCACAATGTAATCCTAGCCGACCTAACAATAATAATTTAAGGGCACAATAATAAAAAAATGGGGGTTACAAGGGTACAATAATAACAATAAAGGGGTTAAAATAATAAGAATAAGGGACTATACTGGTAATATAGGGACCTAACATGCCCCTCTCCTTCAAAAAAGTGTTGTCCTCAATGCTTGAGTAGCTCTGGGTGCTTCTGTATAAACTTCTCATCCTCCCATGTAGAATCTTTAGTGGGTAAGTTCTTCCACTTGATGAGATACTCTGAAATTGATCGATTAGTATTTCTCAGGAGTTCTTGTTTCCGTGTGCTCCAGAGTTTAATACCAATTTTCTTCTCTCAAGTTACGGCAATATTGTTTGGTATTTGGAAGATTTTCACCTATAACAAGCATGAAACATGGAAAAGTTTGGATGCACTACGTGACGAAATGTTGTATGCCATAGTACCAATATTTTGCAACACCTTGTAAGGACCATAGTACTTTGGCGATAATTTATTATCCTTCTTACCTTTCTTGAGGGACATTTGTTTGTATGGTTGTAGCCGTAAAAATGTAGAAATTTTGAATAACTGTTAAATTATTCACCGAGATTATCCTGATCACACACTATTTGAGCTTCATGCATAATAAATAACCTCTTCTACTATTGATCATTAATTGCGGAAATATGAACAATCGCATGTGCACATTAAAACCATAAACAATCACACATATAAACATAGTATTTATGGGAAAGCTTAAAGCTGAAAACCCCAAACTATCTGTATATTATAATGATAGAGATCATGTAACAATCATTGTACAAACTCCTCACAAGCTCTCAGTACAATCTCCAATTGTTACACACTACACAAGCTTAGATCTAACAAAACACATGCTCCAATCTGCTCCACCTGTTAGCCTGCCTCTACTGGGCAATCCAAGATGAATAATGGCCCTGACTAAGTTCGAATCCACCTGGTATGCACTACACAATCCTCATTGGCATCTCCATCAATTTGTGGTGCAAACTCATGCACCAGTATAGTCACAACTGATAGTCACACTACTCTTTCACCTACCTCTTCACTGGTCTCCACTGAAACTGTCCATGCACTGTAGTTAACTGATGTATTATTTTAGTTGATTAATAAGTTAATAATTAGTGAATTAATTAATAATTAATTCACACCACTCTCAGTAGTGTATCAATAAGTTAGACTAGATACAACTAGCTCAACTATATGTAGCGAGTTAAGCGGCACAACCAGTAACTCCTCAATCGCTCCACCAAACTATGTCCCTGAGTTCTTTTTCTAGCCAAGTCTCCAGCTGCAATAACTCCACTAAACCCTCGGAAATAGTGTAATTCCTTCGTCAGATCAGTTGCATGTGCCACGTACATAGCTTTAAATAAAGTGCTCCAAGAGAATAAGATAATGTTTAGAGTCCAAATATTATTAAGAGCTAATAATATTCGACATATCTATTTTTAGACTGGCAATCTAAAAATAGATTCCACCCAGTATGTCTAAAAATAGAAGTCCATCTATTTTTTCTGACTTGACCAACCATCCACAAATAGCATCCTGCAACTTGTAGAACATGATCCATATGTCTAAAAATAGACATAGTCTAAAAATAGACTTTGCGCCAAAAATAGCCTGCGGGCCCACTTAGTGAATGCGACTTCTTTCCACTAAGCTCATCATCTTGTTGCAATCTCAACAAAAAATACTCAATCTCCTACATAAAAACTTCTCTTGTTTTGATGTTGATTTGCCTGTTGTTTCATTCGATTTTGTGCCAAATTTAGGTTATCCTTTAAGAGTTGGAGAACTTCTTACTGATGCTTGATGTGATCTTCCACTGCTTGAACCTTTGAATTTTCCCTTAAATATGATGTGATAGATGGTGGATGATATCCATAAAGTGCCATAAATGGGGTCATCTTTGCTGCATTATGGAAGGAAGTGTTATACCACCATTCAACGAGAGGTAACCACTTGACCCATTGTGCTTGTTTATCAGATACAAAACAACGAAGTTATCCTTCCAAACATTTATTTACTATCTCAGTTTGACCATCAGATTGAGGATGATAAGATGAGCTATGAGCTAATTGAGTACCCAAACAAGAAAATAACTCAGTCCAAAAATTTCCAGTAAAAATGGGATCTCTGTCGCTCACAATAACCCTTGGGCTTCCATGTAGCTTTTGAATTGTGTCCATAAATGTAGTAGCAACTGTACTTGCTTTAAATGGATGAGATAATGCACAAAAGTGTGCATACTTGGTAAGTCTATCAACTACCACCATGATGGCACTCTTTCCTTCGGACTTAGGTAAACCCGTGATAAAATCCATTGAAATCTCCTCCCAACGTTGACTTGGAATGGATAAAGGTTGTAGAAGTCCCGGGGTCTTAATTGTCTCAACTTTATTCTGCTGGCAAACCAAACATTCCGCCACAAACTTTTGAATATCAGATTTAAGGCCATCCCAAAAAAAAAATTTCTTCACCCTGTGGTAAGTTTTTAAAAATCCTGAGTGTCCTCCTAAAGGAGAAGTGTGCAATTCCAGAAGAATCTTTTGTCTTAGTTGGGAATTCTTACAAAGATATAAGCGATCTTTGTACCATAAGGAATCATTTTTCCAACTAAATGTATCAGATGTACTAGGATCTTGCTACAACTTTTAAATGAGTGTCCATACATCTGTGTCCTTCTTCCATTCATCTCTTGCTTCAGTTATCCAATCTGGTTGGATAATAGAAATGGCACAAAGAAATGCTTCCACCTCTTCATTCTTTCTTGAGAGTGCATCTGCAACAACATTAAGCTTTCCTTTTTTGTAGATTATTTCAAAGTCATAACCCAACATCTTTGTGACCCATTTTTGCTGCTCTTCTGATGATAGTCTTTGTTTCAAAAAGTGTTTAAGACTATCATGATCAGTTTTTACCTTGAAGTGTCTTCCCATTAGGTAAGTTCGCCATTTCTTTAGTGCATGCAGTATTGCTAACATTTCCTTCTCATAAATAGGTTTCTGTAAATACTTTCCTTTGATTGGACGAATTTCAAAAGCAATGGGTCTTCCTTCCCGCATTAAAACAACACCAATTCCATTTCCTGAGGCATCACATTCCACAATAAAGGTTTTTGTGAAGTCTGGCGTAGCTAAGACCGGTGCTAGGCACATTGCCCCTTTAAGATGTTCAAAGGCCTTAGTTGCTTCAGGAGTCCATGAAAATGCATCTTTCTTCAATAATGTTGTTAGAGGTGCTGCTATTCTCCCATAATTCTTAACAAACTTGCGATAATACCCTGTTAACCCGAGAAATCCTCACAACTGCTTTATGGTTGTGGGGACTTTCCATTCCTTAATGGCTTTAATTTTGTTGGGGTCTACTTTAACACCCTCGTGAGATACAATATGACCCAGATATTCCACCTCTTGTACTCCAAAGAAACATTTGGATGTTTTTGCATATAATTGTTTCTCCTGCAATAGTTTGAGCACCCTGTCAACATGTTCAACATGATCCTTCCAAGACCTACTATAGATTAATATATCATCAAAAAATACTAGCACAAATTTTCTAAGGAAGGGTTTGAAAATGGAATTCATCAACCCTTGAAATGTAGAAGGTGCATTGGTAAGGCCAAAAGGCATGACCAAAAATTCATAATGACCCTCATGAGTTTGAAATGATGTTTTCGAAATATCTTCAGTCTTCATTCTAATTTGATGATATCCTGAACGAAGATCCAACTTGGTAAAATAAATTGCTCCATGTAATTCATCCAATAATTCATCAATCACAGGAATGGGAAATTTATCTTTAATGGTGAGCTTATTGAGCTCCCTATAATCCGGACACGTGCGCCATGATCCATCCTTCTTGTGTACCAATACTGCAGGAGCAGATAAAGAACTTTGACTAGGTTGAATTATACCCGCCTCTAACATTTCTGCAATCATACGTTCAATTTCACTCTTTTGGACATAAGGATATCTGTAAGGCCCGATGTTTGGAGGAACACTTCCTGGAATCAAATGAATAGCATGATCATGATCACGAATAGGTGGGAGTCCTTTCAGAGTTTCAAACACCTTGGAATGATTGTCCAAGACTTGTTGGAGATCTGCAGAAATAGATGATTTTGATGTTGGAACTTCTAGTGAGCATAATTGTGCAATTACACCTTGTTGTTATTTCTTTAGAAGCTTTGTCATGACATTAGAGCTTATTATCCTTCCTGGCTTCCCTGCAATACCTCGTAATTCAACTTCCTTTCCTTCTGAAAAAAATTTCAAGAAAAGTTCTTGAAAATTAAAAGCTACCGTCCTCAAAGATTGTAACCATTGTACTCCTAGTACAACATCAGCACCTCCCATAGGAATGGAAAGCATTGGACTAGTCAATACATATTCCCCCATGGTTAGCTTGATATTATGGCATTTTCCAGAGAAATTTATAGTTCCTCCATTTGCAACCATCACTTGACATTCTTGTGTTGGGTATAGGAAACAATTTAATTCCTTGGCTACCTTACAATGAATAAAATTATGGGTGCTACCTGAATCAATCAACACTATTACCTTTTTCTTCTTGATATGTCCTTCTATCTTGAGAGTTTGAGGAGTGGCAATTCCTTCCAATGCATTACACGATATGGTCAGACTCATTTCTTCCTCTTCTAGGGCTGTTTCTTGGTGTATATCCTCTTCTTGTTCATTTTCTTCTTCCTCTTCACAATCTATGTAAAATAATTTCTTCTCAGCACACTTATGACCTTTAGTGTATTTGCTATCACAACTGTAGCAAAGCCCTTTTGCTCTTTTTTCTTCCAATTGTTGTGGTGTCAACCTTGTAGGTTGTGGAAATCTAGGCGTAGCAACACTTCCTTCTTTATAGAATTGAGTGGTAGGCTTCCTTGTCGCCATAATTTTACATTCAATTTTTCTTGCCAACCTGAATGCCTTCTCCAATGAATCAGGTTCCAAAACACGAAATTCATGTTGGATGTTATCCTTTAAAGTGCCTATGAAGAGATCAATCTTGTGTTCCTCTGGAATATCAGTTACCCTTATATTCAATTTTTGGAAGTCCTCAATGTGCTCCCCCACTAAACCTTTTGTTTGAGATTTATCAATTGGCTAAAGAAGGTGTTGCTCTTTGTATCCTCATAATGTGCTATCATTTCCTCCATAAAAATTGACCAAGTGACAATTTTTTTACGGGAGCAAAGCCATCGATACTATACAAATGTATTTTGTTCTAAATGTAAAGTTGCAATGCGTACCTTTTGTGTGTTTTACACATTATTGAGATCAAAATATTGCTCCATCTGTAGTATCCATGTTACGGGATCCTTGCCATCAAACTTCCTCATATCCATCTTTGGAATATGGTGGTTCTTCCATTCAACATTAGAGTTTATGAAATCACGATTAACATTTATTTTGTTCTCATCATGAGTTTCCTCTACTATCTTTTCACCATTAGGAAACATTTCTTGTATCAACTTTGTCAAACCTTCTATGTCTGCTTTTAGATCATTCTTCATGTTTTCCATTTTAGATTCCATGCCATCTTCCATGTCATCTATCTTAGATTCCACATCTTTCTTCAAACCATCCATATTATTATTCACCCCATCCATATTTTCTTCCATGCCTTTCTTCAAAACTTCCATTTCATTTTTTTGTTGTTCTTTGCGAGAGCGAAATTTGGTGCACTTGCTCTTGTAATTTTGATAGATCATGTTGCAATTCTTCATCTTCATGAGTCATAGTAGAGCCTTCTGAAGGCTTAATGGGTGTTGAATTATTTTTACTGGGCATTTTTTAGAACCCAATACTGATATCTATTCTACAATATGCCCTTGGAATCAATTCAAATTGATTCTTCAAATAAGACTTATGCAATTCGGAAAAAAAATACACACCTTTTTCTTGCTTTTGAGGAGCTCGATATTGAAATTTGATTATCTCTGTGATTGCGGCTCTTCAATATCTGAAATTCAGCACTGAAGTAGCCCTATGAATTCTCTTTTGAATGCCACAGGTCTGACCTGATTTGGATTCTCCAAGACAAAGTTATGTCCAATCTGCCAAAATGACCTAATTATGGACTGGTTCAGTAGAGCTAACTTGTACGACTTGCCAAGTGTCACTGTTTCATCCTTCTGCTCTGAAATTGATAGCCAAGAAACTACAGTCTGTGTACTTGCAACCAATTTTTATGTTACTCCAATATGATGCTCAGAGAGAGAGTTATTAAACTTTTCCCACGATCACCTCTTTGAGATGAAATTCAGGAGCCTGAAAAAGCACTACCTTCCAGAGATCATATCTCCAAAAATGTTGTGAATCAATATCTGAAATTTTTTGAAGAGTTTCCTCAGGATTTCAGCTTCTCGCCCTAGAAATTTCAGATTCTGAACCTTCGTATAAAGAAAGTTATAGAAAAAATTCCACGATGACCTGTTTAGGAGCCTAAAAAAAGACCTAACATCCACAAATAATATATCTGAAAATATTGCGAACCAAGATTTGAATTTTTTAGATGATCTTCCTTAGGATTTCAGATTTGCACCCTAAAAATTTCAGATTTTGAAACTTTCTAGAAAAAAAATTATAGCTAAAATTCCATGATGACCTGTTTGGAGCAGCGAAGCCCTAGAATCCAAAGCTCTGATACCAAATGTTGTATAACCAGCTCCAAAAATAGAAGAAAAGATATATCAACGCCTTAGAAATGAGCCACTTTGAGGGGGGAATCTCCAATACATTACATAAATGAACAATTCTTGGATGATACAATTTACAAAACCTCCTTTCTATATATAGAAGTCCATGTGGCCATAATGTAATCCTAGTGGGCCACAATGTAATCTTACCCGACCTAACAATAATAATTTAAGGGCACAATAATAACAAAATGGGGGTTACAAGGGTACAATAATAATAATAAAGGGGTTACACTAATAACAATAAGGGACTATACTGGTAATATAGGGACCTAACAAAATGACAGTATAGGCCTGAAAAATAGAAAATAAACAACTAGAAATACAATAATCTAAACCCAAGGAGGAGGGTCTCTCAAAAATTAGTCTCTAGGTGAGAAAAAAACTAATTTAAACACACTAAAAAAAGGCTAATAGATCTTGGGTCAAGAGGGATAGAGATCTAAAATACAAAATCTACTGGAAAGTGGTGCAGAAAACAACAACAAATCAGAGGAAAATTGTTGTAAAAAGAGGTGGAAAAAGGCTATCTCCAGGAGGGAAGCAGAGTGCCCCCTAATTGAAAACCCAAACAAAGCTAAATAGGAATATTTTGATGGCTAACAAGCCAATATGAAGTGGATCTGAAAATGAGGTATCAGATCTGAAAAAATGGCTGAAGACTCTGAAATTTCAGACAACTTGCAACAACAAACACTCTCCCACAAAAAGTGGAGGGTACTGAAGCCCTAGGGGGCTAGGTTCCCCTTAGTTGAGCGAAACAGAACAAGTACAGGTCCAAAACGGGTAGATACGGAGGTCAAACAACCCTGAACAGAGGCTTGGAAAAACCCAGAAAACTTTCAGAAAAATCCCTGCAGAAAGTCCAAGTTGGAGTTTTTTGCCTATTTTAAGCAGAGGTTTCACTGTTTAGGCTGTAAAGTGTGCCCTGGAGGTCCAGGTCACAGGTTTTGGGTAGAAAAGTGAGACCTGCAATTTCGACACTTTTAGTGGTAGGTTTCAGAAAAATTTTTCGTCTCAACTGCGGCTGATGTCATTCACCTATGTAATGGGTCCAAAAACACACGAAAGTTATAATTTTTATTGTTTTAGGGTTTTATGGGTTAAAAAAAACATCAAGAATAAGCAAAACAAGGGGCTGAAGAGAAATCCTATGGTTTGAAGCAACTGGATATGCAAGGATCAGAGAAACGACAGTGGTCGTAATGGTAAACCCGTGTGGAGTCGCCTGTTGTTAGTATGAATCTTGATTCGAGGTGTACGAAAAAAGACCACTTTAGCTACACATAACTTATAGCCCTAACAACAGAAATGACTGCTAATATCTTCAGATTTGCAATTAGATGATCAAGAAAAATGTTGCAAAAATCTAGATCTATACATTAGAAGACATTAAACAATGGAAAAAATAAGATTTACTCCATAGATCCAATAGACAAGACAAGAATATATCCAATGAATAGTTTTATTAATGGCACCTGGGAGGAAAACACGAGAGGGTGTTCCATGTTCTCCTCAATGGGATGGGTTCTTGTGAGTCCTCAGCACTTTAGATTTAGAACTTCTCTCTCTCTTGATGATGTATAAAACCCAGACAAAAATGGAAAAGTATGGCTATGATTATGGATCAATAGCCAGACCAAGTGTTGAGATCCAGAGTGATCTTTAGGCAACAAAAGGTGACAAATGAATGGGAAAACCCTTCTATTTATAACAAAATATTGAGTTATTCTAGAGATTGGTGCATAATTAAGATATTATTAACCAAATCTAGATCCAACTTTTATGGGATATTTTATTATATTTGTTGGAGGGAAAAGGAATTTGACTTGAGTCAAATCCCCTTATTTGTAAATAATAAATAAATAAATGATTTATTTATCATTTTAAGGATATGGTTGTGTAATAATCAAATAAATAATGATTTATTTAATTATTTAAGGGTGAATTAGTCATATTTAACAAAGAATATTATTTAAATAAGATTTAAACAATTATTATTAGAAAATAATAAGATAAATAATGATTTATCTAATTAATTTCCTTGTTTTTGGTTAAATATAACCAGAAATATTAATTAAACTACTGTTTAATTAATTATTTCTTGTGGAAAATCAAACAAATGTATTTTTATTTAATATTTCCTTATGGGGTTTCCTGTTTAGACCATAAACAACTTAATAAAGGTGATTTACTAAGTTATTTTCATAGTGAAAGCAATTTTACTTGGGGTAAAATTGGTCTTACATGATGTACTTGGGTCCATCTAATGATAATAGGTTAGATGACCAAAAAATGGTGTAACAGATGTCATAGAGGTAAATGACTATGAAGTAGCCTATGTCTTCTGCAAAGGCTATGTCCATGGCCCTTTGGAAAGTGGCCCCCGCATTCATCAACCCAAATGGAATTTTAACATATATGAATGTACCCCAAGATGTGGTGAAGGTAGTTTTGCGCTGATCACTTGGGAATACTAGCACTTGGTTGTAACCAGAAAAACCATCAAGCAGTGAGATTCTCTTAGAGCCAACTACCTTTTTAAGTATGTGGTCCATTTTAGGTAAGGGATATTTATCTTTCAAGGAGGACCTGTTCAGATTTCTAAAGTCAATGCAAAGTCTAATATCCCCGGTCTTATTCCTAACTGACTTAAGATTGGAAACCCACTCAGAGTATCTAAGGGGAACTATTATCCTGGAATCATACATCTTTTTAATTTCTTGTTCAACTAAAGGTAGTAAAACAAGGTTTATTCTCCTTAACTTTTTCTTGAAAGGTTTTTGATTTTCCTTGAGATGGATTTTGTGTTGAATAATGCTTGTGTCGTAAGATTTTAAGTCTTGATATCCCCATGAAAACACATCTTTAAACTCCTTAAAAAGCTCAATATACTTCTGTTTTATGTGAGGAGGAAGGGTCTTGGAGAATTTAATCATTTTGGGTTCATTTATGTTTCCTATGTTGAATTCTTCAACATTAGTCTCAGTAGACTCTATCTTTGGTTTTTTAGCCACATCATTAAATTCGAACAGTTCTTATAATGGTGCAAGCCCTCTTGGTAATGTGTCATTTTTGCATTGTAAGGCTTCCAAGTCCTTTTGTTCTAGATATTTAAACATTTCATCCTCATAAGGATATGTGAGCAGATTTATATCATTAAAAGAGGGTAACTCTGATTCATGATCTTTATCTTCAGTAGGACCATCTTCCTCATGTTCTAAGCTAGGTTTAATCAATGTAAATCCATTCCTAGATTGCAGGGAATCATCAATTTGTTCATCACCCTCAAACACCTACCAAGGGTTAACTTTTTCAGATAGTATAGGATGATGTTTTACTTTGATAGGGTATTGTTCGTTTGCAGGTGGTATTTGGAAATTGTTGGCAATAAAGGCGAGCTCATTGGCGAGGCTATTTTGGGCTCTAGGAATGAAAGTGAGCTCATATTTCTCGAAAGTTTTAAGGAGGTCTAGGGCTGCATTTCTATACTCCCTTAATCTTGGATTCTTGGCTGAGTATTCACCTTTGATTTGTTTAATGACAAGTTCTAAATCTTCTTGGGCTGATATTTTCTTAGCTCCTAAGTCTTCAAGTAAGTGTAAACCAAGGAGGAGAGCCTCATATTCTGCAATGTTATTAGTACATTGAAATTCTAATCTGTAAGAATGACCCTCATTTGTGTTATGTATCCAGACACCGGCTCCTAAACCGGCCTTGCCACATGAGCCATCAAAGCTCATGTTCCAAAGTGTTTCTACTTCATGTTTGTCACTGAGTTGTTGATCAGGGTTTTTAGAGTTTTGGTTATCATTTTCTTCATTTGAGGGTGAGTGTGAGTGTTTTAGAGGACATAGTTATTTCTCACTTCCTTTTACTTTTCCACTAATCTCATTTTCATTATACAAGATAAAAGAGTCCAAATCTGAATGAATGGAATAAACCAGGGTTTTGTTGGGTTTTTCTAGGTTACTTACCATATACTTCATGTGAGGCTCCTGATACAATCTCCTAGTTTGGTTAAAAATCGGAATGGTAGCATAAGACATGTCAATTTGGAGGTTCCCCAGCAGCTTGGCTCCCTAAGATCGGGACAAAAGCATGCCATAATTGGGGGGAATTTCAGCCACTACTATGTCCATGACTAAGCTCTTAGTAGGGATTTGTGTCATATTGACACATAAATCCTTGATTAGGCCCAAGCACTTAACTCTGCTTGAATCGAAGGAATACAGATCTTTGTAGGGCCTAGTTATTTCTAGGCCTAATTTCTCCATTACTACCTTTGGCATGAGGTTGTGATAGGCACCAGATTATAGCATGGAATTATGTAGGATTTTTTCATGTATGTTTAGGCTAACATAGAAAGGGGGAATGGCTCCTTCTTGGTATTTTCCATCTACTTCAGGTCCAAACAACAACTCTGGTTTGTCATTTGTCAAATTCATAGTATTGGTATCATTTCCTATGTTTAGAACTTTCAGAATTTGAGATTTGTACAAATCCTGAGCTACCAGTTCAATGAGAGGTATGGTTATTTTGATTTTAGCAATCTCTCCTTCAAAAATGAAAGGTACTTGGGTTTTAGACATATTTACATCAGTTTTATCAGCCATAAATTTTTCTACATTTTTAATTTGTTGATTTTGATTTGGGGCTTTGGTTACTAAATTTTTTTAGGGCCACTAGCAGTGGTACTAGGGCAGTTGGTGTCACCACTTGGTTGGCTAATTTTTCCTTTGTTACGATCAATTTTCTTAGCCATGGTGTTGGTATTGTCTGCTGTTCTTTTAAGAATGTTTTCGGGGGTTTTCCTAACAACAGTGTCTGTTACACCATTTTTTGGTCATCTAACCTACTATCATTAGATGGACCCAAGTACACCATGTAAGACCAATTTTACCCTAAGTAAAATTGCTTTCACTATGTAAAATAACTTAATAAAACACATTTATTAAGTTGTTTATGGTCTAAACAGGAAACCCCAAAAGGAAATATTAAACAAACCTATATTTGTTTGATTTTCCTCAAGGAATAATTAATTAAACAATAATTTAATTATTATTCCCGGTCATGTTTAACCCAAAACAAAGAAATTAATTAGATAAATCCTTATTTATCTTATTATTTTCTAGGAATAATTGTTTAAATCTTATTTAAATAATATTCCTTGTTAAATATGACTAAATCACCTATAAATAATTAAATAAATCATTATTTATTTGATTATCTTTTAACCACCTCCTTAAAATGATAAATAAATCATTTATTTATTTATTATTCACAAATAAAGGGATTTGACCCAAGTCAAATACTTTTTCGCTCCAACAAATATAATAAAATATTCCATAAAAGGTGGATCTAGATTTGGTTAATGTTATTTTAATCATGCACCAAGATCTAGAATGACCCAATATTTTGCTATAAATAGGAGGGTTTTTCCTACCATTCTTCACCTTTTGTTGCCTATTAGATCACTCTAGATCTAAACTCTTGGTCTGACTTTGAGCCATTATCATTGTCATATTTTCCATTATTTGCTGTGTGAGCTCCCTTTGAGTTCTATCTTTGTCTGGGTTTTCTACACCAACAAGAGAGAGAAATGCTAGATCTGAAGTGCTGAGGACTTCCAAGAACCCATCCCATTGAGGAGAATTGGAAACACCTTGTTTTCCTCCCAGGTGCCCTTAATACAAAAATTCTTTCAAAAATATTGTTCTTGTCTTGTCTATTGGATGTATGGAGCAAAACCTTATTTTTACTGCTTAATATCTCTTTATGCATAGATCTGGATTTTTGTAGCATTTGTCTTGATCAACTAACTGCAGATCTGAAGATATTGGAAGCCATATTTGATGTTAGGGCTATAAGTTATGCGTAGCTAAAGTGGTCTTTTTTCGTACACTTCGACAAAAGATTCATACTAACAACTGGCGACTCCACACGGGTTTTCAATTACGACCGCTGTCGTTTTTCATATTCCTACATATCCAGCTACTTCAGACCCTAGGGTTTCTTTTCAGATTTTTTTTTTCCTCTTTTCATGTTGTTTTTCACCTATAAAACCCTAAAAAATTAAAATTTCTAACTTCCGCGTGTTTCTGGCCCTATTGCGCAGGTGACAGACATCAGCCGCAACTGAGATGACAACTTTTCCGGAAATCTGCCGCCGGGACACCCGGAGCTTTAGGTCACACTTTTCAGCCCAGAAACTGCGACCTGGACCTCCAGGTCACACTTTTCAGCCCATTATCTGCGACCTGCACAGAAAACAGGTCTGAACCTGCGACTTGCCAATTTTTCTGCAATTTTTCTGGGTTTTTCTGAAGCTTCTGTCAGGGTTTTCTAGCCTCTGTCTCATCCCGTTTCGACCTATTTCTGATCTGTTTTGCTCATCTAAGTCGGAACATAGCCCCCTAGGGCTTCAGTACCCTCCACTCTTGGTGGAAGAGTTTTTATCTGTTTCAGGTGTCTGTTTTTTCAGAGTTTCAGCTCCCCCTTTTCCAGATCTGATACCTCCTTTTCAGATCTCTTTTAATCAACTCTTCTCCCTTTCAAATCACCTCCTGAATATTTGTTTGGATCTACCTTTAGGGCCTCCTCCTTGCCCCATTTGCTTTTTGCTGATTTCCTCCTTTTTTCCAGCCACCTTGCCTCTACCTCTTGGCTGTGTTCAGCCCCTCTTTCCAGTAGATTTCTCCTTTAGATCCCTGTCCCTTTCGACCCTAGATATATTGGCCTCTTTTTAGTGTGTTTTGACTAGTTTTTTTCCCTCTGTTAGACTAGTTTTGAGAGCCCCGCCTTTTTGGGTTAGATCGATGCATTGATTAGCTGTCAATTTTCTGTTATTTCAGCATTATATACTGTTTTATGCAGCATTATTTTCAGTTACGCAACACACTTTTTCTCTTGCTCTCAAAAGAAAAAGGGTTTAAAAATTAAAATTAACACACGCCACACACTCACCCTAAGCGAAGAAGAGCCTGGTTTACACTTACAGGCAAAGACTTTAAAATAAATTGAAACTGAACCTATCTGCCCTTGTTTCGACATTGTACTCTCTTGATTCTGCACCTCCCTGCCTTTGTTGATCATTCTTCTTCCCCCTGTGTCGTGTTTGTGTTGTCACCATTGCGCCCCCAAGGTGCGCATCCCGGAGACTTCTTGGCCTTCACCCTCAGTTTCCGGTCGGTCGACCTACTCCCTCCCGTCATCGATGAGTTAGTCCTCCTCCGAGTCTACACTCCGACTCCTCTTCTGATTCATTGGGTTCTCCTTTTGCTTCTGGTTCTCCCCCTGTCACCTTCACCATGTCTGGTCCAGGGCCTAACGCTAGCGGTAATCCTGGCCCTAATTCTGGGACTACTACTAGCGGAACCGCCACAGGAACTACCTCGGCTGCACCTTTGCTCCCTTACATGGCAAGCCTCAGCCTCCCCGATCTCAATCAATTGATCAATGACCCTATCCGCCACGATGTTGGTTGGCCTGCTATGCCAACCAAGCTCCCCTCCGACATCCCTAAGTTTGAAGGCCTTGCTGGAGAAGATCCAACCAACCATGTCCGATCTTTCCACATGTGGTGTTCCTCCAATTCCATTACCGATGATTTCATCCATCTTCGGTTGTTCCAACGCACGCTTACCGGTGAAGCTTCTAAATGGTATGTTGACCAGACCACCTCTTCCCATACCACATTTGCGACCATTTCCCAATCATTTTTATCTTATTTCTAGCTCCCTTTCCGATACGATACTGGTATAGAGCTTTTGACTTCTTTCAAGCAAACCTCTTCAACCTGCCTTTCCACTCATGTCCAGGAATGGCAGAGAAGAAGGAGCTTATGTCGAGCTCTCACCTTCGAAGATCGGGTTTATATAGACTGGTTCCTTCCCACTCTCTTACCTCCCATTGGCAAAGATGTCGCTTCCCATTTCCCTCAAACCGAAGAAGCCACCCTCCAAATAGCCTTGAAATATGACCTGATCTACGCTCAGTCTGGTTATGTTTATACCGTCCTTCCTGACCTCCCCAGGCCTGGTGGCGCTAACGCCTCGGGGGTGTCTCATTCCGCCAACGGTATCGTTGGAGCCCTTTCTCATCCGTATGCTCAACCTCCTATGGGCTATGGTCTCCCTCCGGGAGGGGCCAGCACCTCTAGCACTTTTCCCCCTCGAGGTAGCATGTATCCAGGATATGACATGCCTCATCCTGTTGCCCAACCTCCTGCTTACCTCAATGTTTCCCAACCTAACCATTATCCTTATCCACAGCCTGGTGCGCCAGCTCCTCCAGCATATGCACTTCCACCTCGCTTGCCTCCTCCACCCCTGCAACAGCACCTACAGCCCCCTCCAGGGCAAGTATTTGCATAGTAGGGCGCGACTAATCCCCCTTCTTCTCAAAGAAGGCGGAGAGGCAATCCAAATCAATCGGCCCCTAGCACTCATGGACCCAATCCTCAAGGTACTGACCCTAACACTGCTAACCAGCAACAGGGCACTCAGCCCAAGCCAGACAGGCCTCTTCGCACAGATAAGCATTGTTCGTGTTGCAGTGTTTACGGTCATTACACCCACAATTGTCCCCTCTTACCACAGATGCAGTAGATGTGGGAGTCTCAAGCCACATTACGAGGAAAACATGCCTCCCCTCATGCTCCCCCTAATGTGACCACTACTCAACCAGCCGTGTTTACCGATCCCTTCCCCCAGCAAGGATTCGTGGCTGCCCAACCAACTGATGGACAGGTCGCCACTCAAACTTCCCCTTCTGGTTCCTTCGATTACCAGATCCTCATGATGAACTCTGATCCATCCCCACCCATCGACCTTCACTTTCAAACTCGGTCTCGCCAGTACCCCAAGCCTTCCGCTCAGTCTACCCCCGAGTCCCCTTCTCCAGGTTCTACAGAACCTCTTTCGACATCCAATGGTCCCTTACATATCCCTCAACCCAAAGTTGAGGTTCATACCAATATTCCTAAGGGACCCTTACGCCAAAATGCTACTTCTGGTTGAGCCGCTCATTTGTATAGCATAGTAGATGATTTAGCGCAATCTCCTGCTGCCATTTCCACATTGGAGCTCCTCCAGTCGTGCCCTTCCCAAAAGAAGGCTCTGCTATCTGTTGTAGGCGTTGTAGATCTTGCCGATGACCAAATGATTGTTTTCGACACCCATCAATCAGAACATCCTCCTCTTCCTGCTTCCTTCGCCTTCCAAATCCCAGTCAAAATCCGGAATGCCAACGTTTCTCGGTGTATAATTGATGAGGGGGCATCCACCTGTGTGATGTCTGCTTCAGTTTGGAAGCGAATCGGATCTCCTGAGTTGGCCCCTTCCACGATCACCCTTCGAGCATGGGACGGCCATGCCTCCCAGCCCATTGGCCTTTTCCGTAATTATCCTATCACCCTTGCAGGCAAGACTGTTTGCGTTGACGTCGAAGTCATTGACGCCCCTCTAGACTACAACATTCTATTGGGGTGAAGCTAGACCTATGCCATGTCTGCTGTCCCATCCGCGGTTTTTCGCAAGATGTCTTTTCCTCACAATGGAAAGATAGTCACCATCAAATTGTTGACTTATCATGAGCCAATGTCTCAGACCTCCCCGGAGACGACCATCTCTTCTGTAGCCAATAAGCAAACCGTCGATTCCTTGACTAGTGTCTCTCCCGGCGTCTACAAAGACTCCTCTCTGCTTGGAACTTTCCCTGGTCTCCCTTATCCTCATATCTTTTATCCCAGCTTATCGAATGTTTGCATGATGCAATCATCTCGAGCTGCCCTTAAGCGACCCGCTTCGGCTAGTCAGCAACCTCAGACTCAACCTTGCCCACCGCAACCCGCTCATATCCATTCATCTCAGCTAGCCAGACCTCCTCCTTCTGGCCCTTCTCCTACAGCTGGTATCCCTGAACCCCTCTATCCTCCTGGGTCGGTTCCCCCAGGCCTCAACCATCTTGGAGCCGTCCCTCCTGGTCATTATCCTGCTAGTCAGATACATTTCCTGTCTCCCCCTCCCGGAGTCTATACGGTCCCTGTCATGGCCACCCTCTCTCTCCCTAACCTGACCCTGGGCATACCCGTCTGGTACCTTGACCCTCCAGCCGCTACCTCACCTGGTCACCCCACACCCTATCTTGCTTTTACACCGGTTCAACCGGTCCCCCTCACTTCCTCTATTGCCACCATACCCCCCGCACCTCCCTAATACCCTACCCCTGTGGTGACAGCTCCAGGAAAGAAAGGCAAAGCTCGCAAGGTAGCATCCCAAGACAAGGTCACCCTGACCGACTCGGCTCCTCCTCCACCCGCAAATCCTTGCGCCTTGTGTGATGTCGTCGGTCACGCCACCCATACTTGTCCTGAATTGCCCCACATTCAACCCATGGTTAAAATCGTGTTCCCTGAGTCTACGGTCCCTGACCCCTCTCTCCCGTCCTCGTTCGTAACCAAGAAACCAAAAACTATTCGCACCAGCAAACCCTGTGCTTTGTGCGGTGTCCATGGCCATTACTCCCAGCATTTTCCTCACCTGACACATTAACGCGCCTCTTTAGAAGTAGTCCGCGAGTATGAGGTTGAACAAAATCAGTCTGTCTCTCCCATACTTGCGCAGTATGCTTCAGGTCATCTTGAGGATCCCCCCGCTCCCATTGACATCCCCCCCCCCTGATGTCCAAATGACGGAGTCTACTACCACCATTCTTTACCTATCATCCTCTGTGAGACCCTTGGAGAACATTACCTTTGAATCCTCCCCTGTTGTTTCACTTGACCTCCCTTCAACGACCACCCTGGGCTCAACATCATTGGACCATTTGTTTCTCTGTTCTTCTGTCACTCCCCGTGACGATCTGTATGTGAGCCTTTCTTCCTCTATGGATGATTTAGGTAGCTTTGCCGCGTCATGTGGTTTCCCTTCCACTCGTCATCCCCTCTTTTCCCGTTCGGATGCCTCCTTGGGAACCTTTTCCACCCTTGACCTCATCCTTCCCACCCATACACGAGAGAACACCACCCGTATCTCTGTTGACCTCCGCAGCCCGAGTCCCAGCCACCCCTCCTATAGCCCTCATATACCACCATCTAGTTTGTATATGTGTCCTAGCCATCTTTCCCATCACACTCCCTCCAGTAGTTGTCGCTCGATGTCTACTATACACTCACGCTGCCGTCATTGTTCCTCCTCCCCCCATTTTTTGTCTTGTCACACTATTCCGCAAGACCTCTCATCCCTACCCTATATCGGTTACGCCGATGGTGCAAGTCATTACTCCCGGAATCTAGCCTTGGCAGGTTGGGCCATTTTTACCCCCTTGCATGCCCTTGTTCTCTCAAACAGGGTCTGCATTGGTACTGCCACCAACAATCAAGCCGAATATGATGTAGTGCGCGATCTCTTAGCCGATGCCCTCTCTCATCGCATCCTCCATCTGCATGTTCGTTTAGATTCCCTACTTCTTGTCATGCAACTAAATGGTGTCTATCGTGTGCGTAATCCTGTGCTGTTTAGACGATATTTACGAGTGAAACTCTTGCTACATGAATTTGAAACCATAACTTTCAACCATGTACCTCGAGAACAGAATCACTATGTAGATAGCATTGCAAACCATGTTCTAGATTGGAATTTATCACATGCATTTCATACAAGACAATAACATTCATAATCATTAAAAAAGATGCATATCCATAATATGTGTCGCAAAACATGTGTTTAGAGTCCATCTACTCTGATACATATGACATGCCCATCGCATGTTACAAAAAACTTAAAACTGGGGACACCATCTGGCCCTACATACACACTAGGGGGCACCACCTATCCCACACCTAATCACTATCTGGCAGATCCTGAGCCAATGGCTCTGCCCCTGTAGCTTGTAGATCACGTATCCCCTGACCAGCCATTCCCATGCGCTGCATGACACCTCGCCATTCCGAGGGTAGACCAATACATGGCTCTATTTACTGGTCGTCTAAGTCTTGCCACCCGCACTCTGACACCCCGGTTAGCAACCTCTCGCATCTATGGCGGATGTCCTCCAGAAGGGCGGCCGCATCCTCATTATGTGCTGCTCTCGACCCACTTGGACCTGCAGCTCCAGATGCTGTCGGTCGTCTCATATATCCGGTCGGCTTTACTGGAGCTATATCTTCATACCAAAAGTACATGAATCAGTACCCTATCTACGATTCACTAACTTTAACATGCCCAAAAAAGAGTAGTTACTTGTCACTTACCATCGGGTCCCCATACTCGACCAGGTGGAAGTGGTAGGTTCGGATCCCGACAATAACTCATCCCACTATAGGGATAGTCGTCTATGTATAACGACATCTGATCCCAATGGGCAAAGAACTTAGGTCGAAACACTCGTTCGACCGCCCCTCCTCCTCCTCTACACAGTAGCCACCCCCACCGGTGCATCCTGGGCTCTCTCGGGCCCCCATCTGGGAGCTGTATACGAGGTCGTAAGGTCGAGATCTTCTCAAAGAAGAAGGCGCACAATAAAGTCCCATACGAGCAATCATGGTTCACTTGCCGCTTGCAGAGCGACAACTGTCATTTTAACGACACCAACATCATTTGGGCCCACCCATAGTAGGTCCCACTCAACACACTCTCCACAATCATCATCTTCCCCCCTGTGATGTGATGGAGCGCCTGGTTGCCCAGGATTCGCGGCACCACTGCGGCCACCGCACGGGTCTCTAATATCTCTAGGTCCCTGTTCGGTATCCGAGTCCCTTTGACTTGGAGACCCGGTCGGCAATGTCACTCCACAAACTCCATGATATGTTGCCCCCACGGTAACACTAGCTGCATATTTCCCACCATCCCAAGTGGCGGGAGACCCGTCAGGAAATATAGATCCTGGACTGTCAATTCGATCTTGTGCCCCTGCACTATAAAGACCTCATGATCTGGATCCCAATAACTAACAATCCGGGCCAACAAGGGCTCCCCAGCTCTCATCAGAGGGTTCTCCAAAAACTTCAGAACCCCAAACCTGGCCAGTACACGGTGGAGATCCTGATCTGCCTGGATCTCTGACCGCAATGTACCCAGGTCTCTCTCTCTCCAGTGGACCCGTATATCTACCATATCTGCACAAAAACATCATCTTTGTCAGCATACAGATAGGAAACACTATAAACATCCACAAAAACCAAAATCTCAGCCCTAACATAGCACTAAAATCCCCTCCATCTTCAGGTCGCACTTTTCTGCCAAATCTTGGGACAGGTCGCACTTTTTTGCTCAAAACCTGCTTCCCAGGTCGCAGATTTTGGCCCAAAAAGTGCGACCCGGCCGTAGGGATCAAAGAGGGTCTGTTCCTGAGATTTTGGGCCCTAAACTGAACTTTCAATCCATCAAAATGAAAGAGTAAGGTTAGGCCTCTTACCTGCAACTAACGGATCCCAATTCCAACGGTCGGTTTGTCCGCTACACTCACCACAAGATTTAGGGCCTTCTCTCCTCTCTACATTCACCACATCAACACTAGCAAATGAGTGGATTTGGAGGGAAAAATTCCTTTTTAAAAGAGAACCTTTGTTTCTTATTTCACCTGCTGTGACCATACTATATTTTTTGTGATTTGATACTTCACCAAGACACATTTTTTCCAAGACGGGTCACTTCACCTCCCCCCAAAATCGAATTTCCTCACTTACAACACTTGTACTTGGGGCACCACTTTGCCTCCATACTTGTCTTTGTTTGTGTCGATTTTCATCATGAGATACCATATTTTACTCATGTTTTTCGGGTCCCCCATGGGATCTTTTCTATGTGGCAGCACCATCGAGTCGCCCTTGTTTAGAGCATTCAAGTTGAGTCATCATCGCATTCATGGCGTCTATCCCGAGTTCCATTGTACCCCGCTATAGTCCTCCATCCTTCCTTGCTTGGTCTCTCTCTTGTGTCGCACATTATGGATTTTAGTCCCACTGTCCCCTATCCCTTATGATATTGTGTCAGTCGCTGCCATGTCATTCATGCCCTTTATGCTCTAGCAAGGGAAGTCATCCATTCGCTACTCAGTCCCCTCCATTCCATCTTCATCATTGGTATTAGTCTATCCGTCGCTCTACTATTTTCTCTCATGCCTTAGTTGAGGATCTCTCATTGCCTCACCTATGGTGGACCTCCTTCTGTTGACATCAGCTCCTTCATTCTAGAAGACAGGTCTATAGGGCGGTGTACCTTGGTTCCAGCTTCCACTCTTGTTTGGTGCCTCGGATCAAGCAAAGAAATCTCTCATTTCCCTTTGACTTGATTGTTTCTCCACTCCAGCTCCTTTTAGCATGATCGAGATCCATATACTTGATGGTTCAGTGATGCAGCAACAGCTCTTGGTGATTCCTGGGTGTGTGTGAGATGTCTCAGCCCTCATGAGGGGGTGGCCCTGCAAGTAGTCCCCCACATGCCCGGATGACCTCTTCATTGCAGCCTTCAATGTAGCTCCATATATTTGATGATGTCGGCCTTAGCCGCTTGCAGCGCCTCTTTGATTTGCATGTATCAGTCAGATTTTGTGAGCCCTTCCCTGCTTATAGGGGGCATTTGGTTGTATTTTTATCTCATGTACTCAGATATTATTGTATAAGTCCTAGTTGTTACCCCAGGCACAACATGTATGTGGGATTCCTCATTGTATTTTTATCTGGCTCATGTTTATGCCGGCTGTAATTTATGGTTCGGTCCCTTGTTTACTGGATACACTATTCTTTGGTACTTTGTCTTGGCGGGCATAGGTATGCCTCCCTCGCCGCCTTTAGCACAACTACCCTCTCAAAAAAAGAGACTTGTTACACCTGTAAGTCTCGTCTCCTCAGGGTCTAGTTCTTCAGCACATTAGTCTACCTCACATTTCTCTCTCTGACTTCCCTTTTGATGTCTGGTGATTGAGTTCTTACAACGTACTTCGGTCATACGATTTTCTCCTAACACTCGCACGCTGGGGGGAAATATGTTACACCATTTTTTGGTCATCTAACCCACTATCATTAGATGGACCCAAGTACACCATGTAAGACCAATTTTACCCTAAGTAAAATTTCCTTCACTATGTAAAATAACTTAATAAAACACATTTATTAGGTTGTTTATGGTCTAAACAGGAAACCCCAAAAGGAAATATTAAACAAACCTATATTTGTTTGATTTTCCTCAAGGAATAATTAATTAAACAATAATTTAATAATTATTCCTGGTCATGTTTAACCCAAAACAAAGAAATTAATTAGATAAATCCTTATTTATCTTATTATTTTCTAGGAATAATTGTTTAAATCTTATTTAAATAATATTCCTTGTTAAATATGACTAAATCCCCCATAAATAATTAAATAAATCATTATTTATTTGATTATCTTTCAACCACTTCCTTAAAATGATAAATAAATCATTTATTTATTTATTATTCACAAATAAAGGGATTTGACCCAAGTCAAATACTTTTTCCCTCCAACAAATATAATAAAATATCCCATACAAGGTGGATCTAGATTTGGTTAATGTTATTTTAATCATGCACCAAGATCTAGAACGACCCAATATTTTGTTATAAATAGGAGGTTTTCTCCTACCATTCTTCACCTTTTGTTGCCTATTAGATCACTCTGGATCTAAACTCTTGGTCTGAATTTGAGACATTATTATTGTCATATTTTCCATTATTTGTTGTGTGAGCTCCCTTTGAGTTCTATCTTTGTCTGGGTTTTCTACACCAACAGGAGAGAGAAATGCTAGATCTGAAGTGCTGAGAACTTCCAAGAACCCATCCCATTGAGGAGAATTGGAAACACCTTCTTGTTTTCCTCCCAGGTGCCCTTAATACAAAAAATTCTTCTTATCTTGTCTATTGGATGTATGGAGAAAAACCTTATTTTTACTGCTTAATGTCTCTATATACATAGATCTGGTTTTTTGCAGCACTTGTATTGATCAACTAACTGCAGATCTGAAGATATTGGCAGCCATATTTGATGTTAGGGCTATAAGTTATGCGTAGCTAAAGTGGTCTTTTTTTGTACACTTCGACAAAAGATTCATACTAACAGTGTCTAAGTTGTTTTTCTTGGAGTTGTCTTGGTTTTTCTTTCTCCTAAGGGCATATTTCCTGTGGACTTCCATTATGGAATTTTCAAATCCCCACTTGTAGTCTTCAGAATCTTCATGGCTTGTTTCATCTATATTCAAGGAGAAGAAACCTTGTTCTTTTCTTGTGAGAAAAACATCACCCTTGTTATCAGAGCCTCTTAAGTTTAGGTGATTTTCATCTGGCTGTTCAATATCTCTTTCCCCTTCATCTACATAGTTATCTTGGAAGGGTGGCCTGATTTGTTGATCATTTTCCCTTTGTCTGATTTGGGGTGGGTCTCTTCTGAAGTTCTGATTCCAGTTTCTGTTTTGGGGATTCGGTTAGTTCTCCCTAGGAGGTGTTATTTCATTTATGCTTATTCTCTCCATCATTCTTTCCATGGTTCTAAGTAGGTTGTCAATATTGGAATCATATGAGGAGGTTGAGGGCATGGTTTCATCTTTGTAGGTTACCCTCTTTTTTGATCTTAACCTAGCTCTATTTTCAATTAAGTTGGCCTCTACACTTATAGATCCCTTTTGCATGTCTTCTAAAGTTAGGGGCTCTCTTTCTCTTAGATGATAGGCCATGTCGGGGTCAAAACCTTTCGGGAATTTAGCTAAGGCTAGGCCTAGTGGGGGTTTCATGTTTGGTGGTTGTAATATTCCTAAATTAGCCTTAGCTAATGGGAATATTATTTTTTCTCTTAAAACTTAGATTGATGAATAAATGGGCAAGGAGGCTCATAATTTTCTCAAATATGAATAAAAATCCCTCCTAATGTGAAAAGGGATCATGAAATAACCAGATCAAGCATCCACATTTGTGAACAAGGTTTAGAATATGTGGACAAGGTCAAGTTTGACCAAGTCAACATGATTTATTCTCAAATAAGTGGATCCTAAATGAAGCCAGCTCAATGTGAATAGAGATCAATCCAACTAGTCAAAATGAAGGCGCCTTGAGTGTGAAAAGGGACAGGGCATGAAGATTCAGTCAAGGTTGACTAAGTCAACAAATATGTCTAGATACATTGAATCACCTTGATGGACAACACAATTTTAGTGGAGGAGCCTTTGCATGGAAGCAACCTCATAGTGGGTGGGACCCTTGGTGAGGAAGTTCATCAATTGTACAATGAAGGAGATGGAAAGAATATGAAGAGATTGAAGACTATATTTTTATGTGGTCTACTTAGACTTCCTGCATACTTGGCTGTTTAGCTAAGTTGCTGCACTGCTTAGTGCAAGGGTTTTCCCAGGTGGGGATTCCCTACTCTTTCTTAGAGATCTTGTTTGAGAAATCTAAGAGGAGATTTCTGATCTAAATTTCCCACTACCTGTTGTTGGGCCAAGCACTTACCTTCAGCAAAAATGCAGTCCCTTCAGAAAACTGTGTTATTTATCAAGGTGTGCAGTGGGAGGGGTCAAAACCCCATTTTGACGAGCTAGTTTCCCAAGAAGAGGATCAGCCTTTCTTTGGGAAAGTTGGAAAAAGCATCTACAGAAATTTATTTGCATGTTCAGCCATTATTATGTAGAGCTTCAGCCTTACAGGGTGATTCAACCACAGATTTGTAGCAGCTTTTTCATGTATATCATTTTTGTGAAGAAACCCTTGCTGGGTCTTCTTGGATCTGTATAAAAGAGATTAGATCTATGTTTTTATGCCTCATTGAGAAATTTAATAAGAAGATATGATTTATTTCTCTATTTTATAAGTTTTACCTCCATTAGACTGCGCAATGTCTTATGCAGCAACTTCGGTATTTTGTAGTCTTGGGGTTTTGTCAATTTTAAGTTGTTTTGAGCATGGAAGGCATGTTTAACTAGGCTAAAGGCATTTGTTTCTAAAAATATTTTGCATGCATGTCCTATATTGTCTACTCTAAGGGACACAACCATTATTTTTCACTGTTATAACTTCATATTAAGAAAATAACGTTTTTGGGGCCTAAACTGCTGCTTTTCCCCACTTGGTGACATTGTATAAATGCATAGTTTGTTGATGTGATTGTTATATGGAAGCTATGTGTTTAAATACACTATATGATGTTATCACTTTCTACTCTCCATCTTTGTAATACCTTAAGGTATTCTTATTGTTGTAGAAAATCTCGGTTTTGGGATACTACAGTGGTATCAAAGCAACAATCTTGGCTCAGCCTGTGAGCTTCAAGAATCATGGGGTCTTCTCATGGGGAGGAGGAGATTTGCAGAAGAAATTAGAGAAAATCCTTGTTTTCTAGAGAAAGGAGTGTCTCAAATCTTCTTTTTCCAAATCTACAGGGTAGAAGCAAGGGCATCAAAGAAATCAGGAGGGAAAAGTCTGAAAATCCCTCAGCAAGATCTATAAAAGAGGAAGATTATAAGTCATCATATTATGGATATGATCACTCAGACATATCATCAGATCTACCATGTTCTATCAGCAATTTCTTCATGAAGAGGAAGAAAGGAGATATGCCAAAGAGAGATACTCTTGGTGATTATTTGCAAGAATATGAAAATCAATCCAAGGAGTTCAAATATCACTTGAATTTCCAAAGGTTTTTCCAAATGGAGGAAAGGAGCACAAGGAGCAAGAAGCAGGGTGAGGATAGATTTTTTCTATCTACTTTTGATGGATCACCTCTCCAGCTAGGGCTTGGGTGAAGGAGCAAGAAACATTTGTGCAACAACATCAAGTTTTAGAAATTGAAGCCATCAAAGTAGTAGCGCTGCATTTTGAGGGTATGGCCTATGCTTGGTGGTTGTTTGAATCATTTTCCTTAAAGAATGCAAATAAATCTACTTATGCAAGGTTCATTAAAATATTATTAGAGAGGTTTGATGATATTTCATGTGAAACATCTTCTATTGGAACTATCAAACCACATCAAACATAAATTTTGCATGAGTTGGGAGGTTCTATAGATCCAACTTCGTTTCTGAAAACCACTGAAGAGGAGGTGAGCTTTTTTGATATTTTTCCAAGGGAAATATCTCCTTTGGATGAAGGGATTTCTTCTCAAAAGGAAGACATGAAGATTCCTTCTTCAAAAGAAGACCTAGATCTAAGGTCTCTTGTTGGAGGTAAGGAAACTTCAACTATTGAAGAGGAGAAAGGGGAGACAGGAGAAGATAATGCAGTCATGAAAATGGTACCTCAAGCACCTCATGAAGAATAGGATGGAGCACTTGCTCCAAGAAAATAAACTCTTGCACTCTTGCAATAAGTTCCAAAAGGTCTCACACATATAGCTCTTGGCATAACACATGAGCAGCATGTACCATCATTGTCAAATGATGAGATATTGAGGATAGAAGGAGGAAAAGAGGAGGAAGGGCATCACAAGATGAAGAGCATGTACCCTTCTCTATTTCAAAGTTTGAAAGAACAAAGAAGGAAAGAGGACCTATGCAATAAAGGTAGGGGAAAATCTATCCACCTACATCCACATCCTACTCTATGCCTTGATGCCTCTTTGCAAGGAGGCATTTCAGCAGGAAGACCTCCTGATTGGAGGAAAACTAAAGTTTTCTCTCAACTATATGCAGTAGCAACATATTTTTCTAGAGAGGGAACCTTGGAAGGAGCCACTACAATGCTGAGAATAATTTATGGAAGGCTAAGAAAATTTCTGAAATTGACCCTGTTATCTTCCATTCATCTATTTGCGTTGGAGGGAATAGATTCAGAAATCTGTGTTGATATGAGCATAGTATCAAAGGGATACTCCATAGATTTGGAGCAGCAAAGGATATTCCAATATATAATGAAAATTTCTAAACATAACAGAAATATATTTTCATTTTTGTATGTAGGAGCAAAATTGTGGAAGTTTTGGAGAAAGAGAACCTTTCAAAAGGAGGGTGATTCTCCTAAACTTCAATCTTGTCTTGAGAAAGATCAGCTGCAAGAGAGGCAGCAAAAGAAAGTTGGGGATACTCCAACATGTGACTTTGACATCAAGCATGTTAAGGCGGAGAGCCATCATATGAAAAATGCATCATGTCATACTTCTACAGTGCTGTAAATGTTGGGAAGCCTAGACCCTTATTGGGAGTCCCAACTCTTGATGGAGTATTACAAGGACCTATTCACATGTAAGGTTCTTGATGGGCAAGCAATGGATGGAAAATATAAGGTAGTTAATGGAATCATTTATGTTCATGATCAGATCTACTTAAATAAAGATTCCAAGCTCAAGAAAAAACTACTTAACAAAACCTATGAGGTCTTGCTTTCAAACCCCACTGGTTTCATTAGAACATATCATACTATCTTAGATGGATTCATGTGGGAAAATTTGAAAGAGGAGATGCACTCTCATATGAGTAAGTGCATGGATCATTTTTTGGTTGAGGAGGAACATAGCTATTGGGAAGAGTTATCATTATCACCTCCTTATTCATTGAGTGTGAGAGGGAGCTCATCCATGAGCCACCTTGCTGATTTTAATAAAGTGTATGATAAACATTTTATTTTTGAACCTCATGATGTATTTATTTTTTACTTGCATTTTCTTAACACTCATGTGCAAGTCTTGGCTCCTAGAGGGGGCACCTTTTCTGATGGGCTTCATGAGCCACGTCGGGCCATGAACAATGGTAATGTTGGCCATTCCTTGGGAGATCTTGGAGAGACGATGTACTCTTCATGGTGTGATTCATCAACACCAACCATCATACACCTTCTCCAAGCATGCAAGTAGGATGAGACAACAAGCAAGTGTTGGGAAAAACACTTGTCATATCATATCCTATGGCAGTTAGGAATAAAACTGCGCTGGTTTCACTTGAGGGACCATTGTCCTTCTCCATTATTGCATATGGCAGCTAGCATGACTCTAATTCTGATTCCATTAGCTAAAGATGTTCTTATCTTTGTTGGGAACATGGTTGGAGGAGAGACATATTTGTTGGGTGTGTTCTTGGGGGAAGAAAGTCCCTACATTTTCTTCACTTCATGTTCTAAGGGGAGCATGAAAAACTATATGGTCACTATTGTATACCACTTGTTTCTTTATGATGTGGACCATATGTTTGGTTGGAGTACTTGGAGCATGCCTCTCATGAGCCATTGGGATGAGCCTTTCTATGAATTACAAACCTGGGAGGTAGTTCATTTCCTTTGGATGATATCATGGAGGTGGGAGGCCTTCATTGATGATGAAATTCCCCATGATTCTCACCACTTCTATCTTGAGAAGGTCGTGGATCAGCAAGGAGGTTTCGACATAGAACTTCCATTATTTTATAAGGAATGCCCCTGGGGTTATTCACCGAAGGCCAAATTGCACACTTGGGAGGAGCCATTGGGAGATGAAATTTTTGCAGAAATTCTGAAGCAATGGAGGAGATTATTGGATGAAAGGGCCACAAGAGAAGGAGGGGAGATTTTGCAGCACCCTTGTAGTTGCTTGAGGACAACAAGATTTGGGAGGGGGAGACTGTAATATTCCTAAATTAGCCTCAGCTAATGGGAATATTAATTTTTCTTTTAAAACTTAGATTGATGAATAAATGGGCAAGGAGGCTCATAATTTGATCAAAGATGAATAAAAATCCCTCCTAATGTGAAAAGGGATCATGAAATAACCAGATCAAGCATCCACATGTGTGAACAAGGTTTAGACTATGTGGACAAGGTCAAGTTTGACCAAGTCAAAATGATTTATTCTCAAAGAAGTGGATCCCAAATGAAGCCAACTCAATGTGAATAGAGATCAATCCAGCTAGTCAAAATGAAGGCACCTTGAGTGTGAAAAGGGACAGGGCATGAAGATTCAGTCAAGGTTGACTAAGTCAACAAATATGTCTAGATACATTGAACCACCTTGATGGACAACACATTTTTAGTGGGGGAGCCTTTTGCATGGAAGCAACCTCATAGTGGCTGGGACCCTTGGTGAGGAAGCTCATCAATTATATAATGAAGGAAATGGAAATCATATGAAGAGATTGGAGATTATACTTTTATGTGGTCTACTTAAACTTCTTGCATACTTGGTTGTTTAGCTAAGTTGTTGCACTTCTTAGTGCAAGGGTTTTCCCAAGTGGGGATTCCCTACTCTTTCTTAGAGATCTTGTTTGAGAAATATAAGGGGAGATTTATGATCTGAATTTTCCACTACCTGGTGTTGGGCCAAACACTTACCTTCAGAAAAAACACATTCCCTTCAAAAAACTATGTTATTTCTTAAGGTGTGCAGTGGGAGGGGTCAAAACCCCATTTTGAGGAGCTAGTTTCCCAAGAGGAGGATCAATTTTTCTTTGGGAAAGCTAGAGGAAGCATCTACATAAATTTATTTTCATGTTCAGACATTATTATGCAGAGCTTCAGCCTTACAACATGATTCAGCCACAGATTTGCAGCAGCTTTTTCATGTATATCATTTCTGTCGAGAAACCCTTGCTGGGTCTTGTTGGATCTGTATAAAAGAGATTAGATCTCTGTTTTTATGCCTCATTGAGAAATTTAATAAGAAGATATGATTTTTTTCTCTATTTTCTGAGTTTGACCTCCATTTTACTGCGCAGTCTCTTATGCAACAACTCCGATATTTTGCAGTCTTGGGGTTTTGTTAATTTTAAGTTGTTTTGAGCATGGGAGGCCTGTTTAACTAGGCTAAAGACATTTGTTTCTGAAAATATTTTGCATGCATGTCCTATATTTTCTACTTTGAGGGAAAAAACTGTTATTTTTCACTTTTATAACTCCATATTAAGAAAATAACATTTTTGGGGCCAAAACTGCTACTTTTCCCCACTTGGTGACATTGTATAAAGGTATAGTTTGTCGCTGTGATTGTTATATGGAAGCTATGTGTTTAAATAAACTATATGATTTGATCACTTTCTTCTCTCCAACTTTGGAATACCTTAAGGTATTCTTATTGTTGTAGAAAATCCCGGTTTTGGGATATTACAGTGGTAGTGCGTTGTAAACACTATTGAACCTAGTGCAATAGTCTTGGAAACTTTCCCCTGTGTTTATTTTAAGATTGTTGTATTCTGAGAGGATCTGGAGAGGTTTTTTCTTAATCTCCCATTTGTTTATGAAAGTCTGGTAAAGGGAAGGGATATCATGTATGTTGGGAGTTAAGTTCTTAAACCATTTTTTAGCTTCTCCTCCTAGGCTTTGAGAGAACATCCTCATCTTCATGGTTTCCTCTTCTAATTCCATGTATTCAAAAGCATCATTTATTCTATCTACATACTTTTGGGCAGTGGTAGATTCATCCTCGGTAAAGTGAGGGATTCTGGACTGGTAATCATTTGGTGAAGGGATCGATGGGTGTGGTAACACCAGGGGGCATACCAAGCTGCCATGATAGGAGCTAATGGTAGATTTACAAGTGGATGATTTGTGATATGAGATGGATTGGTTTGCACAGTGGAGATGTGAATGGGTATGGCGGAAGTACTTCGACCAACAGAATGATTCTAATCATATTTGGTATGGAAAGAGCTGAAGTGGTGGAGAAGATGAAAATCAGGTGGGGTGGAAGGAGAGGATTCTCTACTAGAAATCTGTTGCAAATATATGGGCTCGAGGTCAGTATGGTAAATCTCACTATGTGACTTGGTTCTGAAAAGGTTTCTCATATGGTGAAAGTCAAACTGTGACTCTTACAAGGCTGTGAGTTGTTCAGGGACAGAGCTTGCGTTGTGAATGGTCCTAAGAGCGGTTAAGTTTCCAGTTTCAGAAGTTTTCCACAAAATCCTTTCTGAGTCATCAACTATAGTAGGAGGGTTTGGGTCCGGATGAGATCTGGTACTGATTCTTCGTGAAGCCAGATTTCAAACTCAAAATTTAGAGAGGCTGAATTTTTTTTGAAAATTTTCGAAAAGTTTACCTCTTTTTGTGTTTACTAAACTCACACAGTGTGTGAATAGGATTCTATACTTCTCAGGGTTGATTCGACACAATCCTATAGGTTTCTATGGACACTAGTAAAGTTAGAAGGCCTACTAGAGGGTAGTGGAGTCGCAAGGTGGATATTTTTAGTTGTTTTGAAGATATGTGTCTATGGTCCACCACCAATACTGACAAGAAGCCAATCTAGGAATGTTTTGGGTTTTTCTAAGCTTCTATATGTATCCCTAAGGTTTGTAAGAGTGTACTATCGCTGAGTCATCATTTTGCTAGGATGGTGAGACAACCAGATTATACTCTTTGGCTATCAACTTGAGTTCTCTATGATTTAATAAGGTTTTCTGAAGTCTTAAGGGATTCTTAGATTTTCACTGACATCAGAGGTTGCATCATGATCGCCATTGTGTTAGTGATAGTGATGAGGTGGCGCTAAATCATTAGATACTCTTTAACAAGGTATTTTGGAGTCCTAAGTGGTACTTAGATTGTCACTAACTTAGAAGGTCCCAACGTGATTTCCATTGTGTTAGTGATAGTGATGAGGTGATTACAAATCACAGGATTTCAAAGTTTAACTGAGGGTTAAGAGAGTCTATAGAAGTTTCTTAGGCTAATATGTACTATGTCCCACCGTGATTGCCATTATGTTGGTGTCCCGTGATTTAGTAGATTGGTAGACCAAATTTAAAAGGTAACATCAGACCAGTCTTTGGAGTCCTAGGACCTAGCCATCCTAGACTCAGAGAGGGCTCTCTCTATTATGTGCAAAGGATATAAACTTGTTCGCTTTATATGGTTGATTTTAGGCTAGTTGTTAAGTGTAGGTTTGTTTTTTGTTTTGGTTGGGGTAAGATGATCAAGTAGGATAGGTGGAGTGAGAGGTTATCAAATCAATGGGGCTATGGATTCTATGAAGTCATTAATATCTAAATAATGAATCGGGTTACATCACAGGGCAAATCAGGTGTAGTTAATCGATCTTTAAAGTTTATGTGTGAGGTGAAATGGACATTAAGTTTGGGAACCAAGGTAGGGCAAAGGGAAATTAAGAATCCTTTGTCAAATACCTATGAACAGAGAGATCTTAAATACTGATAGGAAAAAGATACTAATCATGAGATAGGGCACACCATTTACTCAATGGTAATACTTTCAAACAAATACATATTCAATATATACAATCCAGTGGAAAAAATAAAGTAAGACAACTTATCTAATTTCAATGATTCTACTTTCAAGATTTGAAAACATATAAGAGACAAATAGCATCAATAAATGAAGAGGGAATGCCTAAAAATAATTTATTAAACTATAAATAACTTTGAGAAGCATATACAAAGGGAAAGATCGAAACAAGACCTCTTTGGCTTAACCTAATCAATCAATACATCAAAGAGAGATTTCAAGACAGAGTTTAGATAGCATAAAACAAGCATGGCTCACCATGAATTATGTTTGTAAAATAGCATATTAATCCAATAATGAAATATACAAGCTTAGGTGGGCCTACAGAGAAACTAAGAATTCCTTAAACTAACCTAGCAGAGGAAAACATGAAGACAATAGCAAACAGAAGGATTGAGGTGCCTCAAACAACATTTCTCATCCTATACTCTTGTGAGCTATTGCAATATAGAAAGAAATATGGACATATGACAAACAAGAAAACATGAAAAAATAAGAGATAATTCACCATTAACTAAACTCAGGAATCCTACAAGCAAGCCTTCATCATAATCACCCAAAGCAAATCATCCACAAGATCCAAAACACTAAATTGTTCTTCAACTTCCAAAAACCATGTATTTCTCTTAAACACATAAAAATCCCACTATTAAAATGAATCCTCATGCTTTATATAACAAGAAAGGAGGATAAAAAACATAAATAGAGCATCTAGAATTCTATTGGATAATTAGAAGTATTTCTATTGTCCTTGAGTCCTTGCAAGGCCCAAGGCACAAAAATATATGAAATAAATATCTTTCCGGCCATTTTTAGCAATTGAATTGACCTTTATTCTCTGAAAAGCCTACAAAAACTTTCCAAACGCACATTCTGACTTGTCAACCACAGGAACGTAGCACTATGTGTCAAATTTGAATTTTCATGCCAAAAGCATAGCACAAGAACATAAAAAAAAGGTCTTCTAACAACAGTGTTTTGAAGGCCTTCCTGATGTCAGATAAGGCTCCATGATGGCTTGTTGGAAAGCCCTTGAAGTTTAATTTCCATATCTATCCTTGGTTTTCTGATCTGACCTCTACAACCTGTCCAAAAAGTGAAAATTCCATGACTGGTAGGAGCGCAGCACATGTCCTGAAAAGCAGGCATAATGGTGAAACATTGGGTGTTTCTAAACCATTTTGGAGAACCAAAAAAACTCCAATTGATTTGAAAATTGGTGAGCATGCTCCTCTCATGATTAGGAATCCAAAAATGCAAGTCGTTTCTCCTGAATATGCAATGAAAAAGAGCGTAGCACCAGGTGTGTTGCTCCTAGCCTCAAAATTTGCAAAAAACAAAAACTTGTTCAATTTCTCCCAAATTTGGTAGATAAGTGCCTCATGGGTCCTGGGAGACCTGTGGAGAATCTTGAGCCAAAATAACAAGTCTAAATTGGTCCTTTTCGTCCTTTAGTGCTTGGATCTCAATTTTGGCCCTTTTGAGTTCTTGCCTTGCAAATTGTTCTCTTTGAGCATAATGCTTAGCCATTATTATTTGTAGATCAAAGTCTCTATTGGCCTTCTACAACTTGTTTTCAAGGTGTATGTTAGCCCTATCAACCCATGATTTCCTATCATGTTCAATTTCCAGTGCAAGGAGTTCTTGGAGAGAAAGTTGTTCCGCTTGGGCTGATTCTTCTTCTCTCTGCTTTGCCAATGCTTTCCTTAGACCCATAGTTTTAGGTCTCCTTCTAGTTTGAACATCCTTATCACTACTCTCCTCATAAGTGTGTTGAAAAAAAAATACTAAGAGGGGGGGGTGAATCAGTATTTAGAGCTGTCTGACAATTTTTATTTTTCCTTCCCTTAAAACCATATGTTACATTACAGCATCCATCTTGTAGGTCCAGAGATATTATTGTGACTTTACTTAGATCATTGCATCATTCATAAGTAGTAAGCATGAACAGAAATAACAAAACATAATCAACACATATGAACACCAGAATTTAAGGTGGAAACCCAATTCGGGAGAAAACCACCGCTGCCGTTGTCTCAGCCTTCAATATTTTATTATCAAGAAAACATCTTAAAACTATGTACTGGCGCAGACTCATACCAGTACACAGGCACCCACCTGCGCTCGTTTACCAGCCTCTCCTGGAAGGGAGCTACAACCCCCTGCTCTCGTTTACCAGCCTCACCTAGAAGGGAGCTACGACCCCCTGCTCTCGTTTACCAGCCTCACCTGGAAGGGAGCTACAACCCCTTGACTAAAGATTACAACCCTCAGCTCCACTGTGGACCACAGTTCATCAATTTTCATACTGGATCCAATAGCTTCCACACAACATACCTTGCAGGCCACCAAATTTACTTATTTTCTTCAGAGGTGCATCCTTAATTCAGCAATCTGTTACCCATTCGAAACAGATATACTTTAGAGTGAAGTATTCATTCCCAACCCTTATACGTTCTTCATGATTGAACCAATAATTAATCATCATCTGATCTAAAGATCTTGATCAATCATCAAATTCACAGGTGTGCCATAGATTCAGATATATCAGAGTTTATTCATATAGATATCTCTAAAAGAGATTCGTTTATTATCGACCCTTTCGCACGCCCACTTCTTCATGATTCTCATCACCTTATATAGTTTTTGCTTTTAATAAAACCTTGGGTCAAAACCACGAACCGCTAATGGTATTCCTGGACGGGGTCAAAATAGATAATCAGGTCCAATAATCTACTATAGTCATGACCTCCCCAAAACATACAGAATTTCTTTTACAACACGAAATGACCCAAAAAGGAAATTTATCTCAGCCATATAAGTTTATGATTAATAAATAATTTACAATGGATTGGCGTGGTCATAATATTTAAAACTTAGCTCCGGACCCCCACCTATATGGTTAACAAACCAATCAAATTCCCACACCGTATGCTAGATAATCCTTCGTGCATCTTCATCAAGCGAACACCGTCTGATGACCCCTTCCCAGATCAACGATGCTCATCAATTTCGCTAGACATCCATGGTCGAACAATAACGCGCGATGGCGCGTAGTGACAAGCAATTATGTAGAGTCGTACAGGGACGCGTGTCACCCGATCAATGGAATCGCTACCCAACCGGAAATTACCGCTTATCCCCAAAAGGCAGTGCGAAATGGGCAAACCGGCTTCATAAAACCCGCTTTCACTATTTATTCCGCACGTGATTCCTTTCCTTCGCTTAGTGCCGCTGACTCAGCAGTAATATATATTCATATAACCTTTCAGTTACTTTAAAACTTTACACTGCCCCCGTAACATTACTTTTAATCAAATTTAAATGATTTTTTAACCCGGACTTCAATCTTCAAACAAACGGGATTTTATTCTTTGACCCTGGGCCCACATCGTATTCGGAACACTTGAATGTGCGATATTGCGATCGTGCGATGGCGCAATGATCGCACGTCGCAAACAACGGAACTTGCGATGGCGGAAATAACAAATGTGTGATATTGCGATAATCGCATATCGCAACAATCAACAAACTCTGGCTTGGGCGGAGGGTGATTTTACAACATTGCGATGTTGCAATGGTGCGACGGTGCGATGATCACACATCGCAAATATCCACATCAACAAGACATTTAAACTTCAGAACTTGTGATCTTGCGATTTGCGCTAAGGTGGTGGGGACCACTTGATCTTTCCTTTTCAGAAACATAAAGGACCTCCGCTGTTTTAATCAATTTTCTTCATACTTGGTTGTTGAGGGCTTAAATGCCCGAAATGACTATTTTTAAATAAACTCTGCTCCTCCGGAGTCTGGAACTACGAATGTCTTCATTCCACTGTAAAACGGCACATCATCATAATGAAAATTCATTCATCCTTACATTTTTCCCATCCTTCTTGAATACATGTTGTTGTTCACCACAACTCTGCTGCGCCTTTGTATTCTTTTCTCCCATTCTGTCGCTGCTCCTTCTGTTCTTCTTCTGTTCTTCTCTGCCGACCTTTGCCAATTCCTTTGCCATCAATGACAATATTTCCAACAATCTCCCACTTTGGCATTGATGTCAATACTCTTCCTCTGTAATACTCGTCAATATTCTTTTTTTTGTAATACTCTTCCTCTATTTGTCTTATAGAAGCCCTTCTTTACTTATAGAAGCCCTTCTTTGCTTTTCCTCCCCCTTTGACATCAATGGCAAAGGGTTGATGAAGACCATGCTCCCCAGAAATCATATTGCATCTTCATAATATAAAAAGATAACTTATAAATGCCAATAATGCATCCTTTTCATATAACCAATGCTCCCCCTTAGCCTGTGCATTCAGAGATGCCCAACAACACCTCGCAACAAATTTAATCTTCTGTAATTAAGTAGACCTGATTTGCTGCATGGCAGAGACTACTCCCAGTTTCTGTCTGAGATATTCGAATGCTTCCCTGGGTAGAGGTTTGGTAAATATGTTAGCAACTTGTTCTTTGGAGGAAACATACTCCAATTTCACCTTTTGTTCAAGCACTTGTTCACGTAAGAAATGATATTTGATGGGAATGTGCTTGGTCTTGGAATGCATAACAGGATTCTTTGAGATACTGATGGCACTTGTATTATCACACATAATGGAGATAGGAGGTGAACATTTGATTTGAAAGTCTTGTAAGGTTTGCATCATCCAGAGAAGTTGAGTGCAGCATGATGCTGCAGCCACATATTCTGCTTCTGCTGTAGATAAGGCAATGGAGTTTTTCTTCTTGCTGAACCAAGATACTAACCAGGGCCCCATATAGAATGCACAACCACTAGTGCTTTTCCCATCATCAACACTTCTAGCTCAATCTGCATCAGTTTATGCATGAAGAGTAAGATCAGCATTCTTTGGATACCATAGTCCAAAGTCTTGAGTTCCTTGTAGATATTTGAATATTCTTTTCACAGCCTGAAGGTGGGACTCTTTTGGATTAGCTTGGAATTGTCCAACAATCCCGACTGCATGCATGATGTCTCGTCTTGTCCCAGTGAGATAAAGTAGACTTCCTATCATAGATCTATATTCTAGTTGATTTACGACGGGGGAATCATCATTAGAACTGAGATTGCATCCGGTTATCATTGGTGTACTTACAGGTTTGCAATCTTCCATGCCATACTTCTTCAGGATTTGCTTGAGGTACTTTGCTTGTGATAAGAATATACCATCTGTTGCTTGTTGCACTTGCAAGCCAAGAAAGAATGTTAGTTCCCCAAGTAAAGACATTTCAAATTCTTGCTGCATATTAGAAGCAAATTTCTGACTCATAGACTCTTTATTACTTTCAAAAATGATATCATCAACATATACAACTACAATAAAAAAATTTTCATTTTCAGTTTTTGTGTACAAGTTGCTATCAGCAGACCCTTTTGAAAATCCTTGTTGATGAAGATATTTGTCAAGACGGTAGTACCATGCCCTTGGAGCTTGTTTGAGACCATATAGAGCCTTTTTAAGTCTACAAACAAGTTTTTCATCATTTCCCAAAATGAATCCTTCTGGTTGTTCTATATAAACTTCTTCTTCTAGATCACCATTGAGAAAACAGATTTAACATCCATTTGATAAACTCTGATTTTTTGGAAGCTTGAATAAGCAAGAAACATTCTTATGGCTTAAAGTCTGGCTATAGGAGCAAAGGTTTCTTCAAACTCTATACCTTCTTGTTGAGCATACCCCTTGCAAACAAGTCTAGCTTGATTTCTTATAACATCCCCATTCTCATTTAACTTGTTTTTGAATATCCATTTAGTTCCAATGACATTTTTGTCATGAGGTCTTGGTACTAATTCCCAAGTGTGATTCTTTTCAATTTGTTCAAGCTCTTCATTCATGACTTGAATCCAACAGTCATATTTTCTAGCTTGACTAACACTGTGAGGTTCAATAGTGGACAGAAATGCCAGATTGCTAGAAGATCCCATAAGAGTTCTTCTTGTTTGTACACCTGATCCCTTTTCTCCCAAAACTTGAGATTCTGGATGATTCTTTTGAACATATCTGGAGGGAGCCTTTTCAGACAAACCATCTTCGGGTTCTTCACTAGGTTCACTGTTTGTATCATTACTATTTGATGTAGAAGGATATGTGTCATCATCATCTTCATCTGTAGTTTTCTTTTCTTCTTTTGGAGCTGCAGAAGACTCATCAATAAAAACATCAATACATTCAACAATATTCCGAAGTCTTTTATTGTAACATTTATAGGCCCTACTCCTAGAGGAGTAACCAAGAAATATCCCTTCATCTGCTCTGGGTTCAAACTTGCCAAGTTTTTCATCATTATTCTTGATGAAGCATTTGCTTGCAAAAATTCTAAAATGCTTTATAGTGTGAGGATTACCATACCAGAGTTCGTATGGAGTTTTATCACTATTTATACGAACATGTGCCTTGTTGAGAATGTTTACTACTATATGTGTTTCTTCTCCCCAAAATGTGTCAGGTGTTCCAGAATCATCCAGCATAGCTCTAGCCATTTGTTGAACTGTTCTATTCATTCTTTCTGCAACACCATTTTGTTGTGGAGTGCCAGCTACAGAAAACTGTCTTTTTATGCCATGTTGTTCACAAAATTCAAGAAATTCATCTGATGTATATTATCCTCCTCGATCAGATCTGAGACACTTGATTTTTAGATCTAATTCATTCTCAACTAGTGCTTTGAAGATCTGAAACTTCTCAAATGCTTCATCTTTGTGTTTAAGCAGCCCAATCCAACACATTCTAGAGAAATCATCAATAAATAAGATATAGTATTCTTCACCACGTGGTGAGTTTTTCCTCATAGGTCCACATATTTCAGTATGGATGAGTTCAAGAGGCTTACTTGATGATCCTTCCTTGGCATTAAATTGTACTCTGGTTTGCTAACCGAATTGGCAAGATTTACATATGATATTTTCAGGTAGAGAAATATTGGGAAGATCAAGAACAACTTTAAGTCTGCTTGATTTGTTGATTTGCGAGAAGCTCAGATGACCCAACCTTCTATGCCATAGCCAATTTTCTGAAGATTTACTCAAATAACATTGTTCTTTGCAGTTCTTCAATATATACAGGTTGTTTGGAGTTCTTTTTCCTTTTATGATTGCTTTACCTGTATCAAGATCACGTACCACACATTCTTTTGAACTAAATACCACTTCAGTTCCTTGATCACACATTTGAATTACACTTAACAAGTTATGCCTTAATCCATCCACATACATGACTTCATTAGCTTTCACATTTTCTTTTAGAAAAACAAACCCTTTTCCTTTAATGACCGCAGGAGTATCATTTCCAAATGTAACCTTCTTTTCCTTTTCTAGAGCACTATATGCAAGAAGTTTGTCTTTATCACCTGTCATGTGTCTTGAGCATCCATTATCAATGTACCATTGGTTCTCTTCATCTTCTGCAAATAACGCTATGCCACAATTTTCAACCTATAACTCCTTCTTTTTCCATACTTTGGATCTTGAAGGAACATGTTCTTTTGGCTGAGCTTTGCTCCTGCATTCAGATTCTTCATGGCCAAAGTTATTGCAATAAGTGCATTCAACTTCATTTTGAAGAGGAGAAAAGTTGTTATAAGTATTCTTCTTTGCTTCAATATCAGTCCTTTTCTTTCTTGCTTCTCTTTTCATAATAGTTTTAGATGCTACACACTGAATAGCTTTATGACCAAAATTGTGACATGAGAAGCATTGTTCATTGAAGAAGAAATTTTTGTGATCATAAAATCTTCTATATGAATTTACTTGTTGATTGGTGTTTCCATGAAAGACATTCCTGTTAGTGTTCTTTGAATTGAGATGATCATGCTTTACTTGTAAATATTCTTTATTCCCTTGCTGAGTGGTAGCATATTGTGAAGTAGCTGTAACTGTTTTTAGATAATTTGGTGCTGAAGGCTGAGAAGATTCTCCGGTATATCCAAGTCCTGTCTTTATAAGAGGAGAACGTTGTACCTTGATAATTTCATCTAAGGTTTCAGATCCTTTAGAAAATCTAAGATTCAGAGTCTTTACTTTCTCAATTTCTTTTCTCAGACTTACTACTTCACACTCTAATTTCTCATTGTGTTTCTCCTTTTCTTCAAGCTGATTTTTCAGAGTTTCTATGATTATTTTACTCTCTTCTAGGAAGATTTTGAGTTTATTGTTTTCATCAAAAAAATCACTGTCTTCTAGAGCATCCACAAAAGTGTCCTTTTCTTCTCTAGATTCTTTTTCAAAGGCCATGAGAAGTCTAAGATCTTGTTCACATTCTTCCTCACTATCAGATAATCCATCACTATCTCCATGAGTATAGAAACTCTTTCTAGAGCTAAAATGATTTTTATTTCTTCTTGCTACTTCCTTCCCCTTTTTATGTGTTTCTTTATAAGGACACTTAGCAGCATAATGACCAACTCTTCCACAGTCAAAAAATTTGAAAGGAAGCTTACCTCTGAACCGTCCTATGCCAAGTTGAAGTTTCTTTACGAAGTTTATCTCATCTTCCTCTGAGATATATCCTGATCCTTCTGTTATTTGTACTTCCTTCCCTTTTGTAGAAGTTCTAAAGACTGCTTCTTTAACTTCAGATGGTCCTCCTCTTCTCATTTCATATGCAGTTAGTATGCCATGAATTTGTACCACAGTAAGATTTTGAAGATCCTGCTTTTCTTCAAGAGTTGAAACTTTTGACTCAAATTTTGCTGTTAGAGATCTTAAAATTTTCTCAACCAAAGTAGATTCAGTTATTTTTTCTCCCATATTTCTCATGCGATTTACAATATCATCAAGACGTAGAAAGAAATTTGCAATGCTTTCTTCATTAAGCATTTTTAGATTCTCATATTGAATTCTGAGAGTTTGAAGTTTAGCACTTTTTACCTTTGCATCACCTTCATAGCTTAGAATGATTTTGTCCCATATTTCCTTTGCTGTATTCAGCTGCATGACTTTGACAAATTCTGCTTCAGTTAGACTTCCCAATAGAGCATTGACCGCCTTTGCATTTGTTTCATAGTTCTTTCTTTCAGTCGGATCCGTTGGCACTGCAGCTGGATATTGATATCCTTGTTCAACAATTGCCCATACATCTGCTCTCAAAAACTGAAGATAGGATCTCATCCTTGTTTTCCAAAAGATTAAATTGTTTCCGTTAAAAAGTGGAGGCCTGATAGATGTTGTTCCATCTTGATTGCTCATCTTTCTTGATCTTCCTTCTAGTGGCTAAGCTTTTTCAGAAGGACCTGCTCTGATACCAATTGTTGAAAAAAAAATACTGAGAGGGGGGGGTGAATCAGTATTTAGAGCTGTCTGACAATTTTTAGTTTTCCTTCCCTTAAAACCATATGTTACATTACAGCATCCATCTTGTATGTCCAGAGATATTATTGTGACTTTACTTAGAACATTGCATCATTCATAAGTAGTAAGCATGAACAGAAATAAAAAAACATAATCAACACAAATGAACACCAGAATTTAAGGTGGAAACCCGATTCGGGAGAAAACCACCGCTGCCGTTGTCTCAGCCTTCAATATTTTATTATCAAGAAAACATCTTACAACTATGTACTGGCGTAGACTCATACCAGTACGCAGGAACCCACCTGTGCTCGTTTACCAGCCTCTCCTGGAAGGGAGCTACAACCCCCTGCTCTCATTTACCAGCCTCACCTGGAAGGGAGCTATGACCCTGCTCTCATTTACCAGCCTCACCTGGAAGGGAGCTACAACCCCCTGACTAAAGATTACAACCCTCAGTTCCATCGTGGACCGCATTTCATCAATTTTCACACTGGATCCAATAGCTTCCACACAACATACCTTGCAGGCCACCAAATTTACTTATTTTCTTCAGAGGTGCATCCTTAATTCAACAATCTGTTACCCATTCCAAACAGATATACTTCAGAGTGAAGTATTCATTCACAACCCTTATACGTTCTTCATGATTGAACCAAGAATTAATCATCATCTGATCTAAAGATCTTGATCAATCATCAAATTCACAGGTGCGCCATAGATTCAGATATATCAGAGTTTATTCTTATAAATATCTCTAAAAGAAATTCATTTATTATCGACCCTTTCGCATGCCCACTTCTTCATTATTCTCATCACCTTATATAGTTTTTTCTTTTAATAAAACCTTGGGTCAAAACCACGAACCGCTAATGGTATTCCTGGACGGGGTCAAAATAGATAATCGGGTCCAATAATCTACTATAGTCATGACCTCCCCAAAACATACAGAATTGCTTTTACAACACGAAATGACCCAAAAAGGAACTTTATCTCCTCCATATAAGTTTATGATTAATAAATCATTTACAATGGATTGGCGTGGTCATAATATTTAAAACTTAGCTCCAGACCCCTACCTATATGGTTAACAAACCAATCAAATTCCCGCATCATATGCTAGATAATCCTTCGTGTATCTTCATCAAGTGAACACCGTCCGATGACCCCTTCCCAGATCAACGGTGCTCATCAATTTCGCTGGACATCCGTGGTCGAACAATAACGTGCGATGGCGCGTAGTGATAGGCAGTTTTGTAGAGTCGTACAGGGATGCGTGTCACCCAGTCAATGGAATCGCTACCCAACCAAAAATTACCGCTTATCCCCAAAAGGCAGTGCGAAATGGGCAAACCGGCTTCATAAAACCTGCTTTCATTGTTTATTCCGCATGTGATTCCTTTCCTTTGCTTAGTGCCGCTTACTCAACAGTAATATATATTCATATAACCTTTCGGTTATTTTAAAACTTTACACTGCCCCCGTAACATTACTTTTAATCAAATTTAAATGAATTTTTAACCCGGACTTCAATCTTCAAACAAACGGGATTTTATTCTTTGACCCCGGGTCCACATCGTAGTCGGAACACTTGAATGTGCGATATTGCGATCATGCGATGGCGCGATGATCGCACGTCGCAAAAAATGGAACTTGCGATGGCAGAAATAAGAAATATGCGATATTGCGATAATTGCATATCGCAACAATCAACAAACTCTGGCTTGGGCGGAGGGTGATTTTGTGACATTGCGATGTTGCGATGGTGCGACGGCGTGACGATCGCACATCGCAAATATCTACATCAACAAGACATTTAAACTTCAAAACTTGTGATCTTGTGATTTGCGCTAAGGTGGTGGGGACCACTTGATCTTTCCTTTTCAGAAACATAAAGGACCTCCGCGGTTTTAATCAATTTCCTTCATACTTGGTTGTTGAGGGCTTAAACGCCCAAAATGATTGTTTTTAAATAAACTCTACTCCTCCGTAGTCTGGAACTACGAATGTCTTCATTCCACTGTAAAATGGCACTGCCCATCACCATAATGACAATTCATTCATCCTTACATTTTTCCCATCCTTCTTGAATACGTGTTGTTGTTCACCACAAATCTGTTGCGCCTTTGTATTCTTTTCTCCCATTCTGTCACTGCTCCTTCTGTTCTTCTTTGCTGACCTTTGCCAATTCCTTTGCCATCAATGACAAAATTTCCAACAAAGTGCCCATGAATTTTTCCAACTTCACCTATTCCCTTTGAGCCTCTTTCCTGTACCTGAGTGTTCTTGTTTCATGGATTTATTTTTGGGCACTCATTTGCTTGCTTTGCATATGATAAAAGTGAATGACATCCTTTGATCTTTCTAATTCAGCCTCCAAGTCCTTGATTTGTGCATTCCTGTCTTGGAGGAGGGAGTTTGAAATTCTTGTTTCATTCTCATCATCACTATCTATGAGTTCAAACTCTCTTTCTTTTTCATGATCTTCCTCTTCTTCTTTCACTTTTTTCTTACCTTTGTCCAATGGTTGAGCTGAAGTAGATGGAAAGGTCCCTTTCCTCTTAGAGGCAGAAAACACTTGCCTTGATCCTCTTTGGTAAGTGAGAGTACAAGTTTTAACATGTTTCACTTGAATACCTTGATCATTGGTGACCTGAGGGCTGTTTGTCTTCTGATTGATGATTTATGTATGTGTGTCTTCCTCACTTTGCTCTTGGCTTCCTTCTTAAGAGGCATTTTCATTTTCTCTCATGCTAGTATCACTGTCAAGATTTTCATGATTTTCGTCCTCTATATTTGCAACATTAGAGGGTCTTCATCATTTCTTTGTACATTTGTAGCTTCATGGCTGTCCTCCTCTTCATGATTTGGCCCACTGTCCTCACTTTCAAATTCTGCCTCTTTATCACTGCTTTGTTCATGAGCACTGTCATGATCTTCTTCTTCACGATGGTTGTCATTTTCTGCATCATTATGTTTGTCTATACCCACACTGATTTTCCCATTGTATTCACTTTCAAACTCTACCTCTTTATTACTGCTTGCATTTTTTGTGGGGTCACTATTAGAGTCACTTTCATTAGTCTCTCCTTTACTTTGATTTTCACTTTCTTCCTCATTATGTGAGTTTTCTTCACTTTTTTGCTCACTGTCGTCTTTGTCTTGTCCACTACAATTACCTTCAAACTCTATCTCTTCTTGACTGCTATCTTCATCTTTGTCACTGCTCCTTTTATCACTTCTATTTGGCTCACTGTTTTCGTCTTTACCTTCATCATTCTGCTCATCAAAATCTGCTTCTGTACTTGGGTTGTCATTGACTTCCTCATCCTCATTTAGCTCACTCCCTTCGCTTTCTTGTTAAATTTTTGTTTCACTACCTTTGTCACTACTTGCTTCTTCATCAACACTTTCTTCACTGTCTTCTTCCTCATCACTTTATTCACTTACATCTTCCTCTTTGTCATCACTTTCTTCACTTACATATTTATCATTTAGCCCACTTATTTTGTCATTGTCTTCTTTACTTCTTTCATCTGCCTCCTCTTCACTGTCCTTGGTATCTTCTCCATCATTTTCACTTTCTTCACTTTCATTTTCATTTTCCTCCTCTTCAGCCATTTTTTCTTCTCCTTGACTGTCATGTTCCTTCTTGTCATCGCTTTCTTCATGTTGTGAGGCTCTAGGGGAAGGTGAAAGAGGGAGGTTTTTTTGGGGAGAGGATTCATGTGAAGAAGATGAATCATGGTCAGTGGAGGGTGATGGAGGTGTGGGAGGAGGAAGTTGAGTTGATGATGGTAAACTTCATAGAGGAAGGGGCTGTGGACTTGTGAAAACACCATGGGTGATGAAAACTTCCCATGGGATGCCTTGTTGCTCCAATTGGTGTGAGACAATCATTTTGATGAGGTAATGGTGGAAAATACTTGACATTTGTTGGGAGGGAGGCATTTTTTTCACAATGGATGACATTTTATCAATACTTTTACAAAAGGTAGTAGGGAAAATGAAGAATTTTGGCCTTAGTAAAATGCATGAGTACTCTTATGTGATAGGAATAGATCCTGGAAAACCTACCTTCACAGGTGAAGTATTTCATAATGATCTCCATTAAAGGAGCACATGTGTCCAACAAATGAGAAAAGGGGAAAATGGTCTTGAAATTGGCTTGGAAACTTGGTTTTAAGAAGGGTTGATAATGGATTAGGTCCAGATACACCTATTTGAGCCATTTTTCCCCCATGCAAGGTATTCCAGTGGCCATAGAGATTTCATCGATGGTCAGCCCAAAATTCACTCCAGCTAGATGTACATGGTGGTCATGGAGGTCAAGGACAAAATTTTTGGTCAATTGAGGGTGACTTTGGACTCTCTTCACTTTCTCATAGAACTCATAGCATCCTACCTCTTTGAAATATGAAACTATAGTAGGAGAGGTTGCTAATTCTTTAGTGTTTATAGGCTCAGACATATTTTCTTTCCCAACCTTTCTCTGTTGTTCTCTAGGCCTTTGGCCTCTCTTGCCACCATCAATACTTCCTTCTCTAGGCATTTTGTCTTTTACCCTTGCCTTTGAAAACAAACCCTGATCTGCTTGGGGGATAATATGAAGAGGGAAAGTGAGATGAGGATGAGATAGGTGGTGACTGAAAATGAAGGGGAAGGAAGAATGAAGGAAAACAATTTGGGCCTCAGTGTGCTCTTAGCATGTAAATGGATGGGCCCCCTTCGAACAAGGGAGTTGTTTAGCAGGGAATTAGGCGTTTTCCTCCTTCCTTAGGGCTTTTCCACATTCCATTTAAGTTTACCCTCCAAATTTCTCTATATTTTTACTTTTAGAGAGTAGGGAAAAGTAGGGAAAAAATCTAAATACCTCTCAAAACTTCAGCAGCTGAAGAAAATACATGGGAACGTAGCACGGGCCAGTTGGGCGCCTTCTGCACATTTTTTAGGGCAGCCTTTTCACGTAGGGTCGAGTAGCTTTTGCACACCCAGGCGCGTAGCATGGGTGGCCTCTGTACGCACTATCGAGTCCTCCCGAGCAGCTGCTGAATGCACAGGAGCGCAACAAGTGTGGTGTTGGGCGGGCTATCGTGCAGGCCAAAATGGGTTGGGCGGCCTTTTCACGCCTAGGAGCGCAGTAATAGGGTGTCAGGCAGGCTGTCGTGTAGGCCTGAACGGGTCGGTGCACAATAGTTCTGGCAGGGTCGATCGAGCAGTCATGTACGTGACAGATGCATAGCGCGCCACTACAAGAGCACAACACCGTGTAGAAAACTGCACTGGGAGAGGAGACAAGAGCGTAGCGCGGGTCAACAAGAGCGTAGCACAAAGGTTTCTTGGACCGAACACTTGCCAGAAAACTTTGAAAACCTTGAAAACTTCCACTCTTTTTGAAAATGAAGAAATGGTTTGAATGATGATGGCTTTAGGCCTTCTATACCCTTTGAAAAAATTAAAATGAAAACCCACTTTACTAATTCTTGTTGTTGGTCTTTTATCTCCTTTGCTAATATTTCCCTTTTCCTTTTGCAGGTGGTGTTTTAAGCAACAAAGTGATCTTTGTGGGTGATATTTTAAAAGGTGATTTCATTCTCTCTTTGGTCATTGATTTTTCAGAAGCATGATGTATATGTCCTGTACAACAACCTTAGCCTTTTCGGTCAATTTTATCATTACCTTCATTTAGCCATTTCTGCTTGCTGGTGGTGTGATAAGAGCAATGTTTTTTATCCTTACACTTCCTTTGGAGTTTGGAAATTGTAAACCATCAACAGTAGCACTTAGGCTCTATTTTATTTCTTATTTTACTTTTAGCTTATATCTCTCTTTTTGTGATTATTTTGTAGACCTGTGACTGTGCTTGAGGAGCTCAAGCAGCCTTCACACTGATACTCTCTAAAACTTGTCCTTTGTTGTCGTGAAGACTGTTGTTCTGACAAGCCATAGAGGTGACCATCTGACATCATCCTTGAAAACTTTGTTTTCCATATTTAAGTAGGTCTCTCAGAATAAATCTTCAATTTATGATATGTGATGTTTTTGCATCTTTGTCTTTGTGATCTCTTGCATGGATCCCTTACTGGGCAACACCTATTGTGCCAATTAGTTACAAAACCACTGATACTCTTCAGAATTTTGTCCCTTTGGTTGTAGTGACAAATAAAAAACCTCTTCTATCTTATTTCAACCCTGGGGACCTTCTTTCAAATGTCTTCTGAAAACCTTCTATCACACTGATGGAGTATAATGACCTTTAGGTCACTTTTTCCTACCTTTCTAAATTTATAGCTTTCAAAGGCCCTTTTCCTTTCCTCATTTATCATTCCTAGAAATTTTGGTTTTATGTTTGATGGTATTGATGCATCTCTGTCCTTTTTAACCTTGTGACATGGACCTCTTGCTGGTCAACACCTTACAAAAAATTGGTCATGAAACCACTGATACGCTTTGTAAATCAGGCATGTTGTTTCTCTTCTGATGTGGATGTCATTGGTGAGTTAGGATTCTCACTTTTCATCCGTTCTGCTGATAACCATCATAAAGTATTCCTGTAGAAATTATTTAACATGGGAAAATTGTCCTTTTGCAGACTCTATTCTCTAATCTAGGAGGACCTTCCTTAAAGGCCTTTTGACACCCTTTGGACATTCATGAGCTCACCTTCTTTTCATTTTATTTTACCTTTGAGCACATGTAAAAATAGTAAGTTTTAGGAAACCAAAACAATGCATAGCCTAAGAGACCCTATAATGACCTATTGGGATATCTCTTGGATTAGGTGTTGACTGAAAATTGGAATCAAGGTTTGGAGATGTAAAACAGGGTTTTGACAATTATCTATGCATTTCCATCCAAGAAATTGAACTCTTTGATTTATCTAAAAAGCCTAGAAAGGAAATTTAAAATCACCATTTTTTGAGGCACTTGGTGAGTAGGGGAAATTTTTTGGGCTACTTGGTAAACCAAGGTGTAAAGATAGAAGGCTTAGACAACCAGAAATAGAGAGGTAAAGTCAGAGGTGGAAAACATAGTGAGAATGAGGGACACAAGTCCATGATTTGTTTTTCTGGGAGTGAAATATTTGCCATGACTTGATAGAGTAGTAGAATAGTGAAAATTTAATCCTAAGGATAATGAAGGCAGTGAGATTTCTAGAACTCATGAGATTCTTGAATTTTGTTTCTAGAAATCTAGGATAAGCATTTAGTCATCTAAACAGGTATAGTTTATTGATGCAAACAATAGGGAGTTGAACTCTCATGGAAGAGGCCCAACTTGGCAGTCAGTTTAGACATCATGTAGTTACGGAAATGTTTCCCATGATATGTAACTATGGCTTGTGGTACACGAAACCTTGCAATAACATGATTGAAAAATAAAAGAGCATTTGTTTCACCGATATTATTTTATTTAGGCATTGCCTCAACCCACTTGGTAAAATATTCCATTGCCACAATGATGTAGCCATGCCCCCAGATTGAGTGAGGGTTACATGTCATGGAATCAATGCCCCATTACATGAAATTTCCAATGGTAATAACAATGTGGAAAGGAGTGAGTGGGACACAAGATTTATGATCATATATCTAGAAGGTGCAACACTTATGGACCACTAGGATGCAGTCGCAAAACATAGTAGGCCAAAAGTAACCAACACATAAAATATTTTATGCAATGGTGTAACCAGACAAATTTCCACCACATGCCCTAGCATGGCATTAATTTAGGACTTTCTTGTCCTCCTCATGAGTGAGGCACCTTCAAAAAACTATATCAATACCACGGCGATAAAGGGTGTCACCAATTGTAATATAATTTTTAGCTTGATATCATATACGTCGTTGGTCAAAGTGAGAGGTATCAAACTGGAAATTTTGGGTTTAGATATATATGATAATGTCTCAATACCATGGGTCAGATGATAAAATTAGGAACATCGACTTGTTGGGAATAAAATCGTCAGATGTTGCTTCAACATCTATTATGAGAAGCTCACATATCAGCCCAGAAAAAACTAAGGATTTATTCAACTTGGATTTAATAAACTCCAAATTTAAATCCTAAAGGATGACAATCCATTTAGAGTATTTCCCCCCTAGAAATTAGCATGACAAGATGTATGTCATTGGGTTGCAGTAAAAAACGGCCATAGTCTTACGAAGCAGGATATAGTGGCAAAACCTTCGGACAACTTGGACAACTGCCAAAACTAAAGTTTCGACGTGATTTTATTTGATCTCGGTATCATTCAAGTTCTGACTCAAATAATAAATAAGATTTTCAATCCCTACATTTTCCTCTTGGACTAATACACTAGTGATGGGATTAGTTGCAATGAAGAGATAGAGGAAGTAATTGCATTATTAATCTATGGGATACAACAAGGATGTACAAATCCGAACATCTTTCAAGGCATCAAATTCCTTTTGGGCCATGTCATCCCAATGGAAGGGAAATCCTTTCTTTAACAAGCGAGTAAATCCGTTGGTTAATTAGACATAGATGGGAATGAACATCCATAGAAAGTTAACCTCCCTAGTGGAGTTTCCAATTTGTTATACGATATTTATGATTGCGGAAAAAAATATCTCCCCTAGACTTAGTGGACTGGTCTAGAATGACAGAAAGTAAAGAATATAGAGTTTCCCTTAGAGAAATTGAGAGATGGAAAGATGCCTACTTGGAATTCGTCTTAAAATTTACTTTCATCATTGATTGTAAGCTCCAATCCTAGCTATGATTGCTATAATTAGAACCTGCACATGCAATCAAAACAAGCCAAGTATTTACAACATATACATAGTATAATTCATTCACTTTATTCAATGAATCAACGAGGCATTTAAATATATGAATGTAAACATAACATATCACATATAGAAAAATTATATACTCTTTGTATTAAAATAAATAGAAAAGATATTACAAACAAAGATAGTGTTGATCTTCTAGATATCTCCCCAATTTTACCTTTCCTTCCTAATCACAAATCACACCTCAATGTCACCCTAATGCATAAAAATGATGAATCGCTTAGATTCAAGAAAACAACATGAGGGCATGCTCATTCTCCAAAATCCAACCGTGATGTTGTGGATTGCAGTAAATATATAGCAGAGTGTTGTAGTTAAGGAATTATTATCCATTTACCAATCTAGGTTTGAGATCCACTAAAGATGGGAGGATGAGCTCAAGGGATAAGAGGTGAAATCTCCTAGGTAGGATCATATAGGATTTGAGCTTCTTATCCAAGGTAAATGGTTATAAAAACTCCTAAAAGCTTTTGGAAGAGGAAGCTTCAGGATCCTTTTTAATTTTCTAGAATTTCTAGAATCAATGCACCCCCAACAAGGGACAAGCTGCTACTGATTAGTGTTGGTGCAAAATGATCAGCCTGTTATTGAACACAGGTCTTTAAAGGGCCAAGTTGCGTTGGGGCTTAAAAGAAATGATTTGGAGCAGTTAGACCCAGAAACTCGG
>CM076584.1:566731413-566961815 GCA_034641835.2 Pinus albicaulis | reverse complement strand
ATCATTACATTCACTTCATTATTGGGTCATAACTATGTTTTTCCAAAATTTATTAATTCTTAACATTTTAAAGTGAATTTATGGCTAAAACTTAGAAAATAATATGCTTATACTTATGCCTAACAATTAGCATGAGTTTGTTGACATGTGTAGGCTCAAACGAAGCTTCCAAGACACCTTTATGTGGCCTTGGATGATCAAATTCGAAGTTAAGAAGATAAACCTCATGGAAAAGATCATGGAGGAAATCATGGAGGATAAGGTTATGTGTCTAGATGGTTAGAGATATTAGTGGATGATCATTATGAGTTTGTTACTCCTCTCATTGTATAAATAGGAGTACCTCCTCCATTCCAAGGGGAGGACTCTTAGAGCATTGTATCCAATTGATGATGGAATAGAATAAAGCTTCATTTTTCATATATTTCCATTATGTAGTTTTAGATGTAAGTTGTGTTAATGTAGAATATGAATTTATGGAATTTATGTAGTTTTAGATATAAGTTTCCTTAATGTAGTATATGGAATAATTTGTCTTGTTCTTTGAAGAATTGAGCTCACTTAAAAGGATGAGAGAAACATTTTATTTTGTTGATTTGTTTCATTTCTATCATGGATGTTTAAGGATTTGTGTGATTTTTGATATTAAGATGAATGAATTATAATGGAATACTTTACATGTCTCTTAAGTTAAGAACTTCTTTCATTAATAATTTATCCATCTTAAGTTCTTGGTTTTAATCTCTGATTCATTAAGTGGTAATTGAGGTGAAAGTGGATTTCTTGAGTCAAGAACCATTTCAATATTATTCCTCTTTTTAAACTAATCGAGTTAGAGTTATAGAATATATTACTTTCAGCTTTTGAATAGCCTTGTCTTTATTTCAAGTTTCTGGTTTTATGAATGATTTCTCTATGATACTGTAGGGAAGGACAACCAGGACCTCCTAAGTTAGGAGCCTCTTCCCTTGCATATTATATTGCATCATAAACAATTTAGTTAGACATAGAGTTAGTTGCCTACTCCTGCATATATATTGCTGGCACCATCACAAGCTCACGAGTTTCCCTGGTCGATAATTTAATGCAACAATTTGTTCAAATAAATTGCCCAACATTTTGGCGCCGATGCCGGGGATGGTGCTAAGGGATTAGGCATTAGAAATTTAATTTAGTACTAGCATTTTTCTTTAGACAAAATAATTTGTGAACCCTGGTGACAGCAGGATCTTCACAAAGGAGTTTAAGTTTGAATTTTCTGATGTTTTAATGTTTAGCTAGTTTTAAATTTTGTCATTTCAAAAACACCCCCCTGCATAAATAAAAACAAATCAAGCGATGAGTATGCTCTCTTCCTGCGCTTCGTGCGATCAGGAAGATCAGAAAATCAATTGATTTATTCAAATAAAAAACTCTTGCTGAAAAATTGATCTGCGTACCGACCTTAACTGGAGACTGAAATCCTCCAATAAGAAAAGCTGGGTGGAGTAGAATGGATGCAGTAAATAGTGGGTAATTGCCTTAAGAGTTGTTAGTTCTCACAGAAAAATCACAAGTCTGAATTTGCTCTTTCATTGTAAACACATTGTCAAGTTGTTGGCGTGAATGACAATCAAATATAGATCAAAAGCTTTATTTAATTCCTTAAATTCTTTACCTTCGTATGCTGGACTCCATTACCATGCACAGCAATTGATTTCTATTGCCGAAAGCTTCACGAAATCGCACCAGTTTCAACACGCGATTTTAAAATGGATTTTCTGAGCAAACTAAGATGAATTAAAAAAAACTGAGACATGGGTTTTCTCCAAAACGGGGGTAATTAGGTGACACGTGAGAAATTTCCTGAAATTTGCAGCGGTTTAGGAGAAAATTGAGGTTCTTTCAATCCTAATTTAACATATTGAGCCCAGATCCGTTTTTTTTTGCATTTCTTTTGGTTTGTTTTATATTTTTAGATTTAATTTGTTTTTGTTATAAATCGTATTTATTTTGTTTTGATTTAGTTATTTATTTTTAGTTATAATCTATGTTAATGTTTGTTATTATAATTATATTAATATATTAATATGTTAATATAATTATAATTTGTTATGTTTGTTATTTGTTATATATTGTATATTTTTCATGTTGTAATTAATATAGTTGTAAATTTTTATTTTATTTATTAAATTAAAATTTGTTGTATATAATTGTAATTATGATTTGTTATATATGTTTGTTTGTTATGTTATTTAATTATTAATTAATGTTTGTTATAAAAATTGTATTAATATATTAATATATTAATTATATTAATATATTAATATGTTATTATAATTCCATTAATTAATAGTTATAATTTCATATTATTTGTTGTATATAATTTTTATGATTGCTATGTATTTTTCTTATGTTGTTTTTTACTAGATATGATATTATGTTTGTTATCATTAAAAAATAAATAAAAAATAAAAAATTTTGTTATGTGTTTTGTGATTGTTTTGAAGGATTTGAGGGGCGAATATTGGCATTTTATAAAGTGAAGAACATTGGCATAAAAAAAAAAAAAAAACTTTGGTGATATGCATATTGAGAGAATAATGGAATTGGATGAAACCGCAACAGTTGGTACAAGGGAAAAATAAAAAATAAAAAATAAACACACTTTTCACAAAATTCACACAGATTTGAAAATAAATAATGGAACACTTGGAAACAAATTTTAAAAATCAATTGGAGGATTCAATTCTATTTCGATAGCATCAAGATGGTATAAACTCATCACATGGTTCTTGTATGCTTTACAGAACAGAATTGCGAAGCACATTTCATGAGTTATCTGACAAGGAGTATTATTTTTCATGGTTATTTTTAAAGAATGGATTGATTTTAATGTCATGATTAAGTCAATTTCAACACCTTTGATTGTCCTTAACTTGTTTTATTTGGTATAAAATTTTTGCGTAAGAATCATGAAGGAACTGGCCATTTCTTCTAGAGCACACTTATGTTTTCTTTGTACCAAGTTTTTTTTACAGGTTACAGGACGACAAAGCGATCATTACGGAGACTACATTGTGACGACAATTAGTCTTCCAAAGACTAAATTCATGAAAAATTCTCAAGACAAATCCATCTCCACAACCATTATCTTCCACCTCCCTTTCTGAAAAGATTTTGAATCCCATCAATTGTACATCTATAAAGCATACCATTTCCATGTCCATTTTTCATAGCAAGAGTTCTTCTTCATTCACCATGTTTCCTAACTCATCAATAAAAACCATTTTCCATTTCCATTTCCCTTTTCATACCATTTTTCATTTCCGCCAATAAAACCCTGCTTGAGTCAAAGTTCTAGAGTCTAAGTATCATTGAAAAACACCTAGAGGCTTGCATGCCTTAATGGCAAGTACTCTTGCCAATGAACAATGGGAGTACATTAATATCCCTTGTTCGTTGGATCTTGTAGGTGACTTGACCACGACAAATTTATTCGTACCTACAAAGATGTGTTAGGCATCCTGACTCCCATTGGAATCAATGGTGGGAGCTCTTGTGTTGGCTAGGGGCATTCATTAACGGCCACTAAGTCAACAACTTCTTGCTATGTTCGACATCGACACATTTAATCACATAGCAATATTTGTGCCATCGAGCGTTGAAGACTTGAAGACCCATATTTTGCAGCAGATGAAGCCAATTTCCATTCATTGTATTTCCATTCATGGTATTCATTGTATTTCACTTGAGGACAAGTCAATAAATAAGGCTGGGAGGAAAATGTAACTTCTATATTTTGTATACCTTCCAAGCCTTATAGATTTTCAGCCATATTCAGCAAATTCATCGGATTCATCATCCAGCAGCAGATACAACTTTCAGCCATGTTCAGCAGACTCTTTAGATTTTTCATCTAGTAGCAGCGGATCCAGCAGCTGATACGACAATACAGATCCATCTTTCATCCACCATTTTCACAACAGTTTGCAGTCACACATGCACGACTCTCACCTATTTTTGGAAGGGTAAGTTAAGGTATGCTATTTTCTAACTTTTAACCATTAAATTTCTTGAAATGTTAGAATAATAATTTTTGGAAAAAAACTTCACTTCCTTTCCTTTCATTCCCAAAGCCATCCGTTTAATGGGAAGGATACATTTACATACATGCTTTGTCACATTCATATCCACAGTTATATATCACATTCTAAACCCACTTACCTTCAAAGTATATTTACTATTACATGAGCATACAAATGGCTTTGTCTAAAGTATTTAAAAGTTAATTGGATGCCAATAGAATCATGGTTGTTACACAAGAACCAACCATGATGCATTCCAACAAAAATACTCTGCCATAAAAAGTACATTATCATTATGCAAAGATCATACAATGAACGCAACAAACAAAATATGGTTGAAACACAAGAACCAACCAAGTTGTAGTTCATCAAAATAACGCTTTGCAAAAGTTAAGTAAATGATCTCATGAAGAGTTTAAGCCAAAGCTCAAGTACCAAAAAGTAATGTAATAGATTGCATGAGGACATGCAATACCTTCAGTTTGGGGGTATGTTGGGCCTCAAAATAGTCCCTATTTTCACTCCATTATTCATCAATATCTTCACATTTTACCTTCATGTCACCTCCATTCTACCTCCATATCATTACATTCACTTCATTATTGGGTCATAACTATGTTTTTCCAAAATTTATTAATTCTTAACATTTTAAAGTGAATTTATGGCTAAAACTTAGAAAATAATATGCTTATACTTATGCCTAACAATTAGCATGAGTTTGTTGACATGTGTAGGCTCAAAGGAAGCTTCCAAGACACCTTTATGTGGCCTTGGATGATCAAATTCGAATTTAAGAAGATAAAACTCATGGAAAAGATCATGGAGGAGATCATGGAGGATAGGGTTATGTGTCTAGATGGTTGAGAAATGTATGGAACTAAAAGAGAGATTAGTGGATCATCATTATGAGTTTGTTATCTCATATCATTGTATAAATAGGAGTACCTCCTCCATTCCAAAGGGAGGACTCTTAGAGCATTGTATCCAATTGATGATGGAATAGAATAAAGCTTCATTTTTCATATATTTCCATTATGTAGTTTTAGATGTAAATTGTGTTAATGTAGAATATGAATTTATGGAATTTATGTAGTTTTAGATATAAGTTTCCTTAATGTAGTATATGGAATAATTTGTCTTGTTCTTAAGAGAATTGAGCTCACTCTAAAAGGATGAGAGAAACATTTTATTTCATATTAGATTTTGTTTCATTTCATTGCTTAGATGTTTAAGGATTTGTGTGTGATTTCTTTTGATATTAAGATGAATGAATTATAATGGAATACTTTATATGTCTCTTAAGTTAAGAGCTTCTTTCATTAATAATTTATCCATCTTAAGTTCTTGGTTTTAATCTCTGATTCATTAAGTGGTAATTGAGGTGAAAGTGGATTTCTTGAGTCAACAACCATTTCAATATTATTCCTCTTTTTAAACTAATTGAGTTAGAGTTATAGAATATATTACTTTCAGCTTTTGAATAGCCTTGTCTTTATTTCAAGTTTCTGCTTTTATGAATGATTTCTCTATGATACTGTAGGGAAGGACAACCAGGACCTCCTAAGTTAGGAGCCTTGTCTAAAGTATTCCCTTGCATATTATATTGAATCATAAACAATTTAGTTAGACATAGAGTTAGTTGCCTACTCCTGCATATATATTGCTGGCACCATCACAAGCTCACGAGTTTCCCTGGTCGATAATTTAATGCAGCAATTTGTTCAAATAAATTGCCCAACAATGTTTGATAGAAAACAACTGAAGTCTTATGTTGCTAAAGAAAGCATATATGAGTTGTCTAAAACAGTGTCTTCTATGATCCCATAGTTGACTACATGGAAGAGTTCTACAGTCCAACTTTTCAATTATGTTTTCACTGTGAAAATCAGGCCCATTTTCTATTACCTTTGTCATTCCAGTATACAGCTTGCTTTTGGTTTAAGCACAATCAAGGAGTTCATGTATCAGATCAGCTCATTGACTAGCTAATTTATTGGAGGTTTCATATCGCTTGAATCAAACATGAAGATTGTAGATGTTAGGGTATGTAGGAGTATGTGTGAATAAGCTCAAGTATTCTTAGCATCTTTTCAGCATGTACGAATTTAGTCTTCAGCTTGGATTGCAGTTTTCAACAAACTTGAGCCCGAGGAGAAGGCCATAAGAGCTTGGCGAAGTCTTCATCAATTTCAAAAATTTTCAGTTTTTGAAGGAAGGCACTGGAGCTACAAGTTATTTTTTGTACCATAGGGACACACCATCCCCATTGGAGCCATTGTTATCACACATAAAATTTCAATTTTTTATCAATAGGGTTATTAGCCTAGGTCTCATTTTGTCTCATAAAAATTGGTTCAAGAAATTAATGAAAACTCATGAAATAGTCATTATCCTAAGTCTAAAATAGCCCATGGGTCATGTCATTAGATTCAAATCCATCAAAATTTACCTTAGTTCACATGTATTGGTTTAAAGTTTGATAGTGGCCACATGTCTGATTTTTCCCGATTCTGCAATGAATATAACTGCAAACAAGTAGATTTTGCTACGAAATCACCTGACCATTTCGTAGCGAATCTACCAAGTTTATAACTGAAAATGCTACGGAATCATGTTTTTCTGCGCCAATAAAGGGGATGATGAGCTATCAATTTTCTAGTGGTTTAGGGTGAAGGTGAGGTCTTATGATCAGTTATTATAGTCATCAAAGCATGCAAAATCGTAAATATCATTCATCGTTACCTTTCACTCCTCCATTTTTCATTATTCTCTCCACATTCGAAATTCATTTTTTAAAATCATCTCCAAATCTCCTCTCTGTCATTTTCCTTTCGATATTTGCATGCAGGAGTTGATTAGCATCCTTGAAGAGTCCAACTCCACTGCAAGCAACTTGTTGTTCATTTGTTTTCTTACAGGTGTCACTTTTTCAAGAAAGGCGTCATACTGTAAAGGAAGATGGCCATGAAAAAGAAAAAAAACAAAGGAGGATTATGTGTAGGATATGAACTTATGGACCTAAAATTGGTCATGGAAGACCTTAGTGTTGTAGAGGACTTCTTCAAAGCTGGGTGCATGAGTTTTTACAAGAAGATACAAAGGGATTTCTCTGTTTTTTTACTGTTTGAGTAGTCAAATTCAAGAGAAGTTTCTGGGAAAACACAGGATAATTATAAAAATCTGAGAGAGGTTATTGTCAAGCACAGAATAAAGAAAACTAAACTTTGTCAATTTTCTCACGGGTGCTACAAATTGGGATATTTTAAGATGACTTTGGGATCTATTTTCAGAATGTGTTTTTTCCTATTTTAGACATGTTTTTTCAAATGCAGATTCTAGACACCTGGAGATGTTTTTCAAAAAAGAAAGAGAGGTTTTTCTTCAAAATGAACTGATTTACAAAAATTCCTCTCGTTTTGCAACAGCTATCAAGGATTCAGAGATAGGAGCTCATTTCTGAGCTCTATTTTTCAGGAAAAACAACTCCATTTTTATTAATAGATGAACTTGCTGCACGTGAAAATGTTGCTTCTTGAGGAGGGTAAGAGGTATTTTGAACCAATTTTGCCTTATCATGCTTCATAATATCCTCTTGCAGAGCCATAGGAAATTTTTTGAAGAAATAAGCACAATCTTTTAGTTTTCTGTCAATTAGGCAATTTCATAGCGAATCCTAGGCTTGAAGCCCAGATTTCGCTACAAAATCGTTGTAGGTGACTTTTTGCTTAAAATCAGGGATAAAGTCAAAAGAAAGGTGGGAGAAATTTTGTATTTAGCTCATTTAGTCCAAAAAACATGTCCAAATCAGAAAAGAGGGCTAACAGGTGGCATAAGTGGGTGAAGTAAATTTGCTACAAAACCTCGCTACAAAATTGCCTTAATTCCCCTGTTTTTGCAACGAGCAACATTTCGTAGAAATTTTGTGTTTTTAAAGTTCATTGGAGGTCAACTAGCCACGTGGAGAGTTTAAAGAGTATCAGTGGAATATTCTGGTGTATGTTTAGTCTTCGACAAGGCTGTCTAGTTCACCAGCTCAGCATGAAGACAATCAGCAAATATCATGACACAATTTCCTTAATAATAGGATGATCAGTTTCTTAATTTAGTGGGGGTATTTATGCCTTGATGATGGTTAGTGCCACTTAAGAACTTAACCATTTATGATGTAATTATGCAATCTTTTCAGTTAGTGAGTGTAATAAATAAGTGGAAGAGTCCTAGTAGGTCTCCAAGTCATAAAGTAAGTAGGTGTCATTTTCATTCCCATGTATTTTTCTTTTTGTTAAGATAGGTGTCAGCAAAAGTAGTTCGATGATCTAGCCATGTAGGCAGATCCAATGTAAGGTGACTTAAGCCTATTAATAGGCAGAATTTTGAAGAATTTAGGGTTGGAAGATGCTATTTTACACTACTACTATTGTAAAATTTTCTGTTCAGTGATATACAGTGGTTGTGAGCTTTCTTCTTCACCTGAGATTCATCTGATGTTTTGATGAGCTTTGTCCTATGTATCTTGCTATTTTGCTTTCAATATCTTAGTGTTTAATTCCTCATAATTCATGTAAATCATCCTTTGGCTTCCTTTAAGCATTAATCTATTGTATATATGTGTGTGTTTTCCTATCATTAAAACATCCACATGCCTCAGCTTCCACAAGGAGAACCATGACACTAAGTTTCCTAGCACTGACTCCATAAGCCCAATGGTAGTAAACCCTATACATTTTTCACATGCATACAAACACATTCAAGACACTATTACAGAGTTAGCCATTTGATTGAATTATATTTGAGCAAATCATATTTACCTCTGAGAGAGCCCTCTCAGGATGAAAAAGGCTAATTTTCAGTCATAAGTTAGTTTGAAAGAGTTACTCTAAGTTGTCTGGTGGAGCAACCCATATGTACCAACTTGGTGATAACACCTTCAACCAATACTTTAAACTAGCAATTGCTCCAAAAGGTGCAAAGAGATGCCGATAGGTTTCTTAAATTGGAAATGCTTAAATTGGAAAAAATGTATGAGAAACACATTTGTAGATATGTATGCCATATGCCATATGTATTGGCATATTTTAATTTATATAAATATTGTAAAAAATAATATTTTATATATATATATATATATATATATATATATATATATATATATATATATATAACTAAAATATTATTTTTTACAATATTTTAAGATCTATTGAATATACCTCTAAAACCTCTAAAAAAATATTAAAAATAGAGAATAACTAGTGTTGGAAACCACCATTTAAACTCAGAATTGAAATGATCGGATTATAAAATTTATAACCTAAATTATATTATTAATTAATACTATATTTTTTAATTAATTAAAATCTATTTAGAGTATATTTAAATTTAGATATGAATGATAGATAATACTATTTTAATTTTATATATAATTTAAACTGGAAAGTCCCAATTAAAATAATTGGATTATGAAATCTACAACCTAAATTATATTATTAATTAATACTATTTTTTTAAATAATTAAAATCTATTTACAGTGTATTTTAATTTATATATGAGTGATAAGTGGTGTTATTTTCATTTCATATATAATCAAAAAAAAAACACCACTCACAAAATACCTAAAATAAGGAAATAAGGAAATGAAAACATAGTCTGCAAAATTTAATGAATAAAAAAGACCATTAAATTACCCCTACAAAAAAATATTTTTTTAAACCAAAATAATGAAATTTTTTAATGAGGATTATACCTAGGATGAACAAAGGCCATAAAATAGGTTTTCAAAAAGCAACTTAAACTATGACATACAAGAAAATGAAAATGCAAACGCAAAAATTTTGTCAAAAAATGATAATTATACTTGATACATGATCGGTTATTTTGAAAAGCAACTTAAACTATGACATACAAGAAAACAAGAAAACAAAAATGCAAACGCAAAACAACAAATATTGTCAAAATACTGATAATTATACTTGATACTGATAATGAATATAAAGTTGATATTTTTTTCCTTCGTCAAAAATCAACCTCCAAGGGAATCTAAAGATTCATTAAATTCTGAAAAAAAAAAAGGAATATTTATTGGTGGAATATTATTGCCTTGAAAATCATCCCCCGCCTAAGCTGGGCTCCATGCACATTGTTCTCCCCTAGTCAAATGAAAATTTTGGGTTTAAATAACTCGTGGCTGGCAGATCCTCCAAGGTGAAGTCCCTTGGGTCGTTGGCAGACAGGTGGGTTAAGTGGGTGGAGGTCCTGGGGTCAAACTTGTGGGCCTCCCCCGTATGGCTTCTTGTTTTTTTTTAAATCGTTTTAGAGGGTCGCCAATGGTGTGAGGTCAATACCCATCGACCATGTTTAACATATGGTGTCATGTTGTATTGAAATGGCCGACAGGTGGCGGGTCCACCATTGGCGGCCCACCTCATTCACATATATATATATATATATATATATATATATAGGTGTGGGTTGGCGGGGTTTGACCAACCACCAATCACTTTTTTTTTGTTTAATTTTAATAATAAATGTTGGGTGTTGGTGGGGGTGGTGGCCCGCCACCCTATATTATATATATATTTTTTAATTTTTATTCAATTTCAAAAAATATCGTTCATAAATTTCCAATCGGATTTTTGGGTTTACCAGACAAATTAAAGAGGTAACAAATTCACTTGTTCCAGTCATTGGAATCCATTTCTAGTAAGTGTCAAATAGTGGACTCGTTAGTGTCTGCCAATGGACTTAGTTTGACCAAAATTTTGATTGGGCATAACTTTCACATACGAACTCAGATTGAGGTGTCGTTCACGTCGTTGGAAATATTACATTGATATCTTTGATCTAAACTTGGTTCCACTTCAATCCAGTAACTTTGTTTTTTGATATTTTCCAAAGCCAATTCTAAATTCTGAGCATTTCTAGAGCCACCTGGATCGGTGAGATAACCTTTTAGAAACTTCCCTTAAATTACCATCAAACATCTTTGAAGGGCCCTTATATTAGACCAAATTTTTACCTTAGAACCAACATAGATAAAAAAATTCATCTTTTTGAATTATGTTTCAAAATGTGTCCAAATTTCATCTCACCAAAGAAAAAACAAACATACCTCAAGGTCTTTCCACAAAGGCTATGAGACTGCTTCAGAAAAAGGCAAGAATATACCTTCAGTAAACTGCCTACAAATAGTCTAATACAGGCGCGAGAATGAGGATTGTAACAAACCTCATAATAACTTAACAAGTGGAGATGTCCACATAAGAACTGTCTCAAAATTATGCAAAAATAAAACTCCAATACACCAATAGTATGCCCTTCAAGTTTTACAGAAATAGCTTCAAGGCACAATGTAAAGTTTCGTAGATTAGGCCCTAGAAAGGTTCGGTTCAAACAACAGAGATACAATCTTTAGGCAACACAAATCTATAATCCTACGTTAGGGCCGAGAGTGGTCCTCAGGATTGATATACCTCAAGGATAAGAGTTGGAATTTGGTGGATCACATTGAGAATATGTATATTGTCCAGGATGAGCTCATATACATGCTTTACAAGCTTATACCTAACCTTGTGATCTCTTTAGACCTTTATTTGAGGGTAAATTTTATATTCGATTGATGAGATCTGAATAGAAGGGTAAGGCCACATAAGCACCATAATGGTGGTTCTTATTAGTTCAAAAGAGATGCTTCGAGTGTAAAGGCTTGAAGCAATGGTGTGGATGCAACATGTGGCGTCTTGAATTCCAAAGACATAAATGGTGTTTCAAGATTGGACTATGTAAATGGTAGTGAAGAAACAAATATTAGGTCTCATATGCTTTAGTTGGATGAAAAACACGAGTATGAGAATGGAGGTGATTCATTGAGATAAGGAAGAAATGATGACAACGGATCTCATCCTAAGGCTCTTAGTACTGTCAAAGTTATGGTTGTTTATGTTTTTCTAGATCACACACCTATTGTCTCCATTGATTCTATTGTGATTCTTAGGAAAATGGAAAATGGTTACTGCACACATGTAGATAAGAACATTTTGGTTGAACTTTGGGGGGATTTGAGGCTATTGCAGTTGTATAAATGGAGTTGAAAGCATTTTCAAATGAAAATGCAGGTCTAGAGTTCAAAGAATTTGCGGTGAGTGGTAAAAATAGGATAATAGTACTGGAAATTGACCAAACCTGATTGACAAAGCTGCTTTGTGAAACAACACAATAACTAAATACTAAAAATATAGATAATTAAAATGGAATGGTTGTCGTTCTAGTAACGGGAACTGTTGGTGGAATGGATTTAAATAGACCCTAGTCTGTATGAACTCTGATGTTCTAAGGCTAGATATGTCATTTGTATCTGAAGAACCTCATCCACAGGGTGTTCATGGCATGCCAGTGGCAGGACCTCCAATGTTTCCAAGAAGCAAACCTCCACAAATAATCGGCCCAAGAGGTGTCCTTAGTCCCATGGGTATTATGGGAATTCATGGACCTGGTGGTGTTCCTGTATAGGGGGTGGGATTTAATGGTCATCCTGCTATGCAAAGGCCACAAATAGGACCATCTCCTGATCTACTTCCACCTCTATCTTCCAAACTAAGGACAAAGAAAGATGACATCAAATATATGGAAGTGCTGCTTAAGAAAAAATTATTTAGGGATTTTTAGAATTCCAAGACAAGTGAAAAACTTTATGACCTTATTCATCATCCTACTGCAAGAGAAACTGCTTTTACTGCAAAGGTGACTACTTATTTTTCCTTTTACCATTTCAAGTATAAATCACATTTGATAGTGCAGAAAACATATGGGAGGACGTGTCAGTAAGACATCACAACATCAACCACTGACTATGTGGTTTCACCAGATATTGCTAGTACTTCTCCCAATCAAGTTTCGCTAGCTTCCTATTCTATATCAAAGATATTTTGACTTCATGCTAGCAGGATAAACTAATTAAAATAGAGCCAAACCAATTGATATGAGAAGTCAAAAACAAGTTATGTGTTCGCTTTTGGTTTAGGGGTAATTTCATGGCATAGAAAGCTACAACATATAGTTTCCTTATCCTCGATTAAATCATAATATAGGGTAGTCTTTAGTACAATTTGAGGCAATATGGTCATAAAGGATATCTGTTGGTCTTTAACTTGACTGAACAACAACTTCAATTTTTGTGATAATTATAGTGCTCTTAAGATGGTGAAAAACCCATCCTATTGTGCTAGAGCGAAGCATATTGGAGTTTATCACCATTACATCGAATAGGTGGTTGATAGAGAAGACTTGTGTATTTATTATTGTCCTAAAATGGAACAAATTGTTGACATAATGATAAAACCACTTGCTAATAAGTATTTCAAGGTTGGATATAAACTTGGATTTGTATTTAGTTTAGTTATCAAGGGGGGTACTAGATTAATAAGAGCAAGGCGAGTATTAGATTAATAAGATAAACGACTACGATAATGGCATTAAAAATTTCTTGTTGCATCGAATGTTAGGTTATAGTTGTTATCTAATTGAAATCTTAGAATTGTACCTTGTTAGAGGTTTCATTTGGCTATATATTGAAGCTAATACATTGTAATTAGTGATTTTTTAAATACAATTGAGGCGTTGTTTAATATCATATTAATGAACCAAACAAATTTGTGACTATCCATGCATATAATCCTCTCATTGTAACATTCACAACATCTTATGAATAATCGGATGAAGCCAAGTGAAGCTTAGCCAGTGTAACGCCTGCAACGAGTGATAGCAGTGCAGCTTCTGTGGTAAGTTCTGATCAAACTTATAAGCTCCCACGGAGGCCACTGTGCATTTTTTTCATCAGATCGGGTTGGTAATGGGTTGCAGTCCTAATAGAACAAATTACAAGCAGACCCATGAGACAAGATCCTGAAAAAAAAAGCTAAAACGCCAACCAAAATTCTTGTTGTATTGAAGAATAAGATATATGTGGTGTATTGAAGGGGGATGCGAGCACGAGCTTCTGAGGAGCGACGAGTGAATTGAAACTTTGCAGAACCCTGACCTCGGCTCTATAGGCCTGCCAGAAAATCCAAGTAGCGCAAGACAGATCTGCAATGGCACTCTTACTTGATCCGCCTCATGAACAACTCCGGGGGGGGTTCGACCCCCCCTTCTTTCACGCCATTCATTTTCGGCAGCATCCATTCGAATACCTCCAACTTCCCATCCAGCTCCAGATCTGAGGGAAATAGCCACGAATCGGCGCCAAAATAATTTGCATCTGTGGGGCACAATCCAAATCAACACAACGAGCAAGAATCGTCCCCATGCAAGCCCATCTCAAAGAAAATACCAAGACTAATCATTGAAGATCCATGGGTAGACGAATATAGAGACCAAATGAGTAAGCATGCCCTAATCTGAAGATTCATGGGGGTCTGACTTAATGAAAAGGCTCTCTGCTGGTGGATAAACCAGAAATGGAAACCCAAAGGGGACAACGATCTCCAGCTGGGATCGAGGAGCTTTTTCACCATCATCTTTGCCCACAGGGATGAAAAATATCGCATCTTCGAAGGAGGCCCGTACTTCCACAACTCTGCAGGATTATACATCACGTGCTGGAGGCCAAACTTCGCTCCAGAACAGGAAGATTTCAAAAAAGTTCCAGTGTGGATTCGCCTTCACTCTCTCCCTGTGGATTACTGGAACAAGCGAATCTTCGAGGCCATAGGAAACCAGCTCAGAGTCTTCATCAAAGCGTCAGATCTAACATCACAAGGTAAGTACACATCTTATGCTAGAATCTGTGTTTACCTGGATATTTCAGGACCCCTCCTAGGCCATATGGAGCTGATCCATAGAGGAGTGCAATGGAAGAAAACCATTGTTTATGAAAATATCCCATTCATATGCCGAACATGCCGCCAGCATGGACATCTCAGTCATGGCTGCCCTGCCAATCAACCAGAGCCTCAGGCACAATAGGAACAAGTGGATACTCCAACACTTGGTCTCACCTCCGCTTCAAGAAAGAACAAAGGGAAAAAAAGAAAAAAGGCTCTGAAACCCCCCACCAACACTACCCCCACTAATAAGGCCTCCACCCATCAAAATAGCTTTGAAATTCTGGGCAATATTGACTCATCGGAGCACCCTTCAGTCCCTCAGGCCCCCACTGATCATGATCCAACAGTTCCAGGTCAACACATGCCTACCACCAACGCCCCAAGCACAACATCTGACTCAATCCACGCCCAGGCACCGCAACACCAACAAGAATCCTCTCTCATCTAGAATATCACCAACCACACCTCAATGCAAACCCATCAATGCACAGAAATGCAACCAGATTAGCCCTCCACAACCCTTTCAAACAATCCTCTGGAGGAGATCCTTGGCGATCTAGATCTTCAAAGGGTTAATGAGCAATGGTCCAAATTAGGATTCGATGTCATTCCTCAAGAACATTTGGAGAAGATAGCAATGGACTACTTGCAGCTGGAATACATCAACCAGAATGCAGCCAAAAGGCAATGGGGAAATAGCAGCCAAACAGGCATACAAGCCAACCTGGATCTGGATCAATACAAACCACAAGGACCAGGCAGAAAAAGAGGACGCAAATCCACAAAACAGCAAATACAAGAGCTGGGCAGACGCCTAATCAATGAAGGAAAAATCAGGGCATTGGTCCTTTCTACTCCAAAAATAGCTCAATGAAAATCACAACCTGGAACATCAGGGGGCTCAACGGCACCACCAAAAGAAGGATCCTGAAAAAATGCCTATTATCACAGCACCCAGACATCGTACTCCTGCAAGAATCCAAATGCTCTCCCAAGAGCACAGAAACACTCAAAAAACTCGTTTCCAACAGTCACCAATGCATAAGCATAGATGCAATCGGGCAAGCAGGAGGGTTGATCACGTTCTGGAAAAAAAGCAAATTCTTCTTGCAGAATGCTCTGTCCACCAAGCACTCATTATCGGTAATTTTCAACATTCCAGAATCAGGGCAATCGATCTGCATTACCAACGTATATGGACCCCAGCGACTTCAGGAAAATTTGGAGATGCTGCTAGACCTGGGCAAAGTCAGATAACACCATGGGGCAAATCACTGGATTTTAGGAGGAGACTACAATATGATTACCAATCTAGAAGAGAAAAAGGGAGGCTTACGAAGACTGGATAAGGACTCGATAGCATTCAATAGCTTTATTGCTGAATCCAAACTCATTGACATCCCCACAGTCAATGGTCTGCATACCTGGAACAATAAGCAAGGAGGAAACCAACAGATAGCATCAAGGCTCGATAGGTTCCTCATGTCAGAATCCATTCTGCTGCACAATATCGACATGGAGGCCAAAATTCTGCCCATTGGAGGATCTGATCACTGGCTAGTGCAGATCCACTTCACCAATTTGGATAAACCCCACAACAGACCATTCAGATTCGAAGCCTTCTGGACAGAGTGCCCACCATTCATGCAAAACATACAAAACTGGTGGACTCAAGACACCATAAGGAGCGACAACATCATGTACATATTCCAGCAGAAGCTCAAAAATATAAAGACTAACCTCAAACAATGGAACAAAAACACTTTTGGCGACATATTTCAAGCCAAAAAAGAACTTGAGGAAAAAATGGCGAACCTCCAGCTAACATTTATCAAAGAAGGGCCCAATGATGAGCGAAAAGCTCAAGAATCAGATCTGCAAAGGCAATGGGAAGATTGACTAAAAGAGTAAGAGCTATTGTCGAGACAGAAATCGAGGGTGAAATGGTTAAAATAGGGCGAACGCAACACTAGTTTCTTTCACAAGTCAACCATCCAGCATAGAACTTTTAATCGCATCCTCTCCCTCAAAAATGTTGATGGCGATCAAGTCTATTCAGGGGAACATATCGGATCTGAACTCAACTCGTATTTCACCTCTCTTCTCAGCGATCCCATCCAAGATCGATCTCAAGCCATAAATGAAATAATTGCGGCCATTTCCAGCTTAGTTAAAGAGGATCAAAACACCCTCCTTCTAAGAGATTTTACTGAGCAGGAGATTGAAGAAACAATCTTCACCATGGCCATGAACAAGGCCCCCGGACCTGACGGATTTACAATAGAATTTTTTAAGGCTTGCTAGACCATTATTAAAGATGACCTTCTCCTTCTTGTAAGAAACTTTCACAGAACCAAGAAAGTCTTACCTACCATCAATGCCACTTTCCTCACCTTAATTGCCAAATCGGACCAGGAAAACTCCCCTGACATGTTTCGCCCCACAGCCCTTTGCAATTTCCTTTATAAAATACTTTCCAAACTCATGGCTGGTAGACTTAAATCCATCCTCCCCTCAATAATTTCTCAGGAGCAAACTGGCTACGTCGAAGGTAGGCAGATCACTGACCACATAATCCTCACCCAGGAAGTATTACACTCTCTCAAATCAAACAGAACTCCAGGCATGTTAATCCAGCTTGACCTGTCGAAGGGCTTTGATAGAATCAACTGGAACTATATCAGAGCAATCCTCCAAGCTTTTGGTTTTAGTCAGCAATGGACAAATTGGATAATGGAACTGGTCTTAGGTGCTTTCTTTTCAATTTTGCTGAATGGAGGACCCCTTCAACCCTTCAGTCCATCCAGATGTATAAGACAAGGAGATCCCCTGTCTCCTTTTCTCTTCATCATAATGGCCGAAGGGCTGGGAAGATCTTTAGCCAAGGAAAAATAGCAGAACCAACTCAAAGGCATCAAATTGGTACACCAAGGACCCACTGTAATGCATCAGCAATTTGTAGATGATACAATGCTCATGGGCGCCCCGACAGTGCAGGAAGCTCGAACCATCAGCAAAGTGTTAAAGACTTTCTTGCAGGCCTCAGTTATGGAAATTAATCTAACCAAATCCAAACTTTTTTTCTTCAACACATCCATTCCTGTGCAGAGAAATCTCAGCAGAATTCTGAATATTCAAAAGAACTCCCTTCCAACCAAATACCTTGGTATACCGCTTTCGGAATATGCCTACAAATCGATCAATTGGGAAGCCCTCCTCAACAAAATGAGAGCCAGGCTAAGCAGCTGGACCCACCAGACCTTAAACATGGCCAGCAGACTGATATTGGTCAAGTCTATCCTTCAAACCATGCCAGCTTACATGTTCTCAGCACTTGCAGCCCCTAAGGTGGTTTATAAGACCATCCGAAGCATTCAGCGCTCCTTCCTCTGGAATGGACCCTCTAAGAAATCCAAATGGGCCCTCCTCAAATGGACAGACATCTGCAAACGAAAAATGGAGGGAGGTTTGGGCCTCAGAGACCCCGAGATATTAAGCAAGGCCGTAGCAGCAAAAATCTGGTGGAGATGGGTAGAAAATCCCAACTCCCTCTGGAGCACCATGTGGAAAGAAAATTATACAACCCAAATCAGGGACAAAGACCTCATCAGGATTACAGGTACCACTCAAGGATCCCCCATCTGGAACAAAGCCTGGGAAAATAGACATATTGTTCAACAGCATAGCTTCTGGGAAGTGCACCAAGGTAACACAGCCCTATTCTGCGAAGATTCCTGGCAGCAGTTTCCACCCCTGGAACACCCATACTGGAACACTCTTAAAAGAGCTATGCAGGAGGAAGGAAATATTACGGTAGCAGACTACTGGCAACAGGAAAGCGAGGTAACAATATGGCAAAAATGGATATCCAGAGAACAATGGCATACCCAAGCAGGCCCAAGGAATGTAGACCATCTTCTACAAGACTTGGACAAAAGAAGAATCCTAAGATCCAACAAAGAGGACATCCTGAGATGGGGAAGTAACCCTAAAGGCACGTTCAACCTCAAAGAAGCATATCAGCTCTTGGCGGCCTCCTTGGATCAGCAACCAGACCACAAATGGCAAACCCTTTGGAACAGAGGAACATGGCCAAAAATCACACTATTCTCCTGGCTGGTCCTGCATAACAAGGCACTCACATGGGAAAATCTTCAGAAACGAGGCTTCGTAGGCCCTTCTTGATGTATGCTCTGCGAGAATGGTCCAGAAACACTCAATCACATTCTCAATACCTGTCCCATGGCTTGCTCTTTGTGGGATGACATGGCCATGGTCTTTAGACAATCTGATAGAGATAGAAACCCCAACCAACTCTCACTAAGCAAGTGGGGATCTTCCATATCCTCCAATCCCCTGGTCAACACTGCCTGGAATCTAATTCCGGGAGCAATAGTTTGGATGATGTGGGAAGAGTGAAACGCAATAATATTCAAAAACTCAGCAATGGCAGTAAACGTGTTGACAGGGAAAGTATGACAGCTCATAACAAAAATGATCAATGCCATGGGCATACTGCCGATAGAGGGCAACACATCTCCAAACAAGGCAAGAATTATACAGATCCTGAATCTTCAAACAATGACCAACCCTGCTGGAAGGAACCAGGCCTCAACAGGAACAATGCAGGAAAAATGGACTCTGCCCCCTTTTAACACTTTCAAGCTCAATTTCGACGGGGCTTCAAGAAAAAACCCGGGAATGGAAGGCTATGGGGGAGCAGTAAGGGATCACATAGGCGCAATTCATCTCATCTATCATGGTAATCTCAGAGTGAAAACCAATAACATTGCAGAACTAATCACTCTCATCCACGGCCTCACTCTGGCTGGTCGCTACAGACTCCTACCTCTGGTAGTGGAGGGAGATTTGGAGATCATAATAAGCTTGATCAAGAAACTCCAGATGGGCGTGCAGGTGCACAAGGTGACCCCAAGCTAGAGACTATCGGCAATTCTGAAGGACCTCCAAGGCCAACTTTGCAACATGCAAGGGATCACTTTCCAAGCAATTCGTAGGAAAGAAAATAAGTTGGCTGATGCATTGGCAAATGCAGGGATCGATTCCAATCTGGAAGAATACCACAACCTTTAGCAAGGTCAGGTGGAGGGAGAACTCAAATCCAATTGCAACAAATTCCAACAATCGGATCTGCAAACACGGGCCTAGGCCACAAGGTACTCGATGGTTTTTGCCACAGGAAATATATATCAAACTCAATCACTATAGGATCAAACATAAACAAGTCACTTCCAAGGGAGAAATTAGACACCAGACTTGAGAAAACTCAAGCCGCATCCCTGCACACCAGTCTCTGAAAACTCAAGCCGCATTGAAGAATGCTCGCTCAACAATCTTCAAACGGCTTAACTCCGTGTTGATCGGACTTTTACGGCGCGCCGGAAGCGTATCGAGCTCAAAGACGAGTTCTATTGACGGCGACATCCATCTTTAGCAAAATTTGTTATGGAAGCAATGTGAAGGCATGATACAAAACCATCTCACGGAGGTCACATTGACTCCCGGGAATCTGCTGTATTTTTATACAACAAAACTAATATAATCTACTAACTTTTTACACTTTTATCGGTTTTAGCTTGGATCAAGCGATAACGAGAGAGAGAGAGAGTGAGAGAGAGAGAGATCTGAGAGGAGAAAGCAAGCAATAAAGGAAGGAAAAAGAAACGAAAAGGACAAATATGAGGAAAGTAAGGAGAAGGTTGGATCCCGATAGCTTCAACGGTAATATTTTTTAGGTAATAGGTTACATCTATTATCTCTAGCTCGAGGTTTGAACGTATGGTTCATGCATGTGTTTATTTGGTTCATTTGTTGTAATTTGAATAGTTTTTCTTATTTTGATAGTGGTTTTTGACCTTGCCTTTCCATTTCTTAGATAACATGGTGTGATAGGATTTATTCCTCGATTGAGCTTTGGATTTACGAAATTTTTTGGGCTGGGTGAGGTGGTCTCAAGAAAATTCCCAAGGGTTTGGGGTGGCATTAGGGGGAATTTTGAGGTCTAAAATGGGCCTCCTAAGGAAATTATAAAATAATAGTGGAAAAAATCAAATAGATTTGATAGCATATTGAAATTTTAGAGGGAAAAAAATGAAAAAACTACTTTTTCAACTCATATTTTCAACTTATCTCCCCACGTTTTACTCAAATTTCAAGTGGGAATTACGTTGGATGCGAAATTTAATTCCCTCATCCAAGGAGTACCCATGTTGCATACTTTTGATGGGTGCTACTACACGAAATGAAATACATAAAACGTGATTGTAATCCGTTTTTTTATGTATTTCCCATTTTTCGTGTAAGCGAGGGTTCATCAAGGGTACATTACTGGCTGCTCCTTGGATTAAATTTTGCATCCAACAAATACTCCCACTCGAAATTGAATAAAAATTTTGGAATAAGTTGAAGCTTCCCCAAGTTGAAAAAGTAGTTTTATTATTTTATTATTTTTTAATATTTTTACCCTTTTATTTAAAAAATGGTAAATCATCCCCCATGGTTGACATCATCATCTTGAATCTATTGGTTGCTATAAAGCTTATTTTTGTTGTACATTTTTCTTATGAGGCCCATTTTAGACCTCAAAATTCCCCCTAATGAGATGGTTTCTCTTAGAATACCTCGATAGGTGGGTGGAGATAGGAAAATTCCTCAAGGTATAGTGAAAATTTTTGAGGAATCCAAGTTTGGTTTGGTTTTGTGATCTTGGGACCAGTTTAGGTGGGATCACGAGAGTTTGAAGGTGGATGTGGTTTAAGCTCTGGAACCACTCATTATTTTTTTCTTGGTTTATCCCATGAAATCCCGCATTCATGCTTGGAATATGGAACGAGTGTGATTGGTTTAAATAAATATTTGGTTCAACTCAATCTATGGTCGGGTGGTACGTGGAAATCCCTGAATTGGTTGGATATTGCATGTGTTAATAAGAGTTATTTTTCCTATTGTGATTTATGAGCACTTGTAATTTTTATTATGTTGATTTTATGATTGGTTTTCCATGGTTTCTATGCTTATTATTTTTTGGTTATATGATGTGCTCTAGTTATGACTCTTGTTCATGATTTGATAAGTAATTTAATGGTTGATGAATGCATGGGCTAACAAGTGTTGTTGCAAATAATTGAGAGGGAATTAGACATTCGTGGTGATTCTCAGATGAATTTTAGAGATTTAGGATCATATATGCATTCATGACCTATAACTAACATGTTTACCATAAGTTTGACGAAATTTCTAGTATGTTATAGGCAATCTAGGTAAAGTTCTTGCTTCAAGTTTGAATTTTTTTCATTGTCGCTGTGATTAACATGATTCTAGAAAGTTACTGTAAGTTATGGGCAGTGCTCTAGAGGATACCCTAGAAAGATGGCTCATATCTCAGGACCGTTGGCTCAAAAAAGGGTAATTTAAGCTATAACTACATGGAGGAGGGGATATGTGTGTGGTTGGATGCCTATAACTGCACCCTTTCCTTGTCATGTGTGTGGTTGGGGTGCTAGATCAGTGAAAAAGGGTTCCATGTCAATGATTGACCACCTAGGTTGGTATGCAGCCTTATGAATGGTTTGTAGTCTCTAAGGGATGTCAGTATAGTTTTTGATTTTTCATCCTCACTGCCATAACTAGAACTAGGAGGTTTGGTCATGTCATAGTATCCCTCATGTCACATTTACCCTAGGAGCTTGTAAAATTAGGTAAATGTGGGAGGGGAGATTAAATATTGGTATCAAAGCTTCCAAGTTGAGGCAATTGGATTGGATGGGCGGGATGTGAATTTTATGCATGCATGTCAGTCGTATCCATGCATTATAGTGACTATGGTTTTCATGTATATAGTTGGTGTTACAATTTGAGTTATCATGCATGATGTTGATATGTTGATATGTTGGTGTCATTATATGTGTGTTTGTGTGTGTGTGTGTGTGTGTGTGTGTGTGTGTGTGTGTAATGCTAATCTGGACTTATTTGTGCAGACGAGATAGCCTCCCTTGAACTTAACTAAGGTATGTTTTTTATTATGTATGTTTGTAGGAAGTATAATACCATAGATGACGAGTATAATGGTGGATTATATCCCACGTGACTAACCTTATCGATCAGCTAAGTATTAAGGAGAAGAGTACTCTCCTAAAATAACATATACCTCGAGAATTCTAAATGAAAAAACCATAAGTTGTAAGGAAGACAATGAAACAATCATTGAGTCACAGGAAAGGCTTGCCAGAGCTCAAGAAAAGCAAGCAAAATTCAATGCAGTGATATTTTAGAATTTTTCAATTTTGTAGAGATAGGGACAACCATGGATAAATTATAGATAGGAGGAAAGGACTAATGGGGCATATGGTAATAGGTCTCGATCAGGATATAGGTTGGACATGAATGACACGGTCGGAGGTGGAATATGGTTGGATACATCTGACAGGATAGGTAGTGGTTATAGGTTCTATTCTAATTTTGCGTAAGATATACATCATGGTCATCATTTCCATCATCCTTACAAGAGGATTTGAGTTTCCATAAGTTTAAAAGACTCTTCAGAAAGAAGTAGTTGTCTGAGAGATATTATGATGGAAAAGTCAAGGATTTTTATGAGCTAAAGATGGGGTATATGTTAGATGAAGAGTGCAAGACTAAATTTCTAGAGTTTTTGATGTATGTTCCTTACCTCAAGGATGATAAGACAAAGGTTTAAATATTAATCAGTGGACTTCCATTAACATTCAAGGATTATATTGAGTATGAGGAACCTCAATCATTGGAGTAAGTCATCAGGAAATTGAAGAATTGTTATCAAAATTTTAAGCGTGAGTGGAAAGGGAAAAAGAAGGCTAAATTAAAATGGCCTTTGAAGCGGGAAAGACCTCAGGATGCAAGTGATAATGAAAATGTGGCCCATTACGAGAAGTTTGTCACAACAAAGAAGGGACATGGGCCTCAGCCTTAAGAGAAGAATAATAAAGATAGTGGCAGGGAACCGTTGCAGTGTTTTATTTGTGGCAAGGATAATCGCAATAATTATTTTTCATTGTATCAGGGTGGGATGATACCTAAGATTTATAGTGCTCAAGAGGCACATACAACTGGGTATGTTGGGCAGAAAATCCTTGGATGTAGGCAACACTTGATAATATTCAAGTGTACCATCAGGAATCCATTATTGAGATGGAAGGTAAGCTTCGTGATCAATTTGTTTCCATTTTGATTGATCTTGGATATAATTATAGTTATGTTAGTCCTAACCTGGTGGATAAGTGTGGCTTGAATAAAGAAGTGCATGTCGAATCTTGGTTGGTTCAGTTGGCTACAGGAACCAAGAAAAAATCTCATCATTGGGTAACATATTGTGCATTTGAGTTGAATGGTATGCCTAGATCATTACATCTAAATGTTCTTCCTTTGGGATCATACAATATGCTTTTGGGTATGGATCATTTTTTCACTCATAGTACCAAGGTAGATTGTTATGAGAAGGTTACTGAGTGCTTGGAAGATGATGGAGAGAACATAATATTTCAGGGAAATACTAACATCACTAAGAATGGTTAGAACTATGAAATATAAGCACATTTGTAGGAAAGGGTGTGTATTATTTGTAGTGCATGTTTCCAGTGACAAGGGGAAGGATGTTGAGGATGCTAAAGTCCTGAAGAGGTACCATGTTTTGCAGCACTTTCAGGGTTTATTTCCAACAAATATATTAGAGTTACAAACTCATAGGGAAGTGGATTTATCTATTGAGTTGGTAACAGGGGAAACACCAACATCAAAGGCACCTTACAAGATGAGCACTCTAGAGTTTGTAGAATTGAAGTTGTGGCTTAAGGATATGCTTGATAAATGATACATAAGACCAATTGTATCACCTTGGGTGCACCAGTGTTGTTTGTGAATAATAAGGATGTTACTCTCACGTTGTGAATTGATTACAAGCATTTGAACAAGGTGGTGATTAAGAAAAATTATCCTTTTTCATGGATTGATGATTTGTTTTGATCAGTTGAAGGGAACAACAATGGTTTGGAAGATTTATTGGAGATTAGGATATTATCAGGTGCACACCAAAGAATAAGATATTTGGAAGACTATATTTCCATACCAGGTATGGGAATTATGAGTTTATGGTGGTTCCTTTTGGTATTATTAATGCTCCAACTACTTTAATGTGCTTGATGAACTGTGTGTTGTGTACTTATATGGATAAGTTTGTGATAGTATTTATTGATGATATATTGATATATTATAATAATAAGGAAGAGTGTGTCGAGCACATGGAAGTAGTATTGAGATTATTGAGGGAGCATCAGTTGTATGCCAAGCTTAGTAAACGAAGTTCCTTTCAGACTAAATTTCATTACTTGGGGCATGTTGCCTCCAAGGAAGCTATAGTAGTGGACCCATAAAATATTAGATATATCATGGAATGATCAGCTCCTAGGAATGCGGATGAGGTCAGATCACTCATGGGATTACCAACTTATTACATGTGGTTCATCAAGAACTCCTCACAAACTTCCTATCTTATTACATATTTGAAGAGAAAAGGAAAGAAGTTTGAATGGACCAGGGAGAGTGCAGTTATTTTTTAGCAATTGAAGCATATGATTGCAAATGATATAGTATTGAATATTGAAAATCCTAATAAGGAGTTTGTGGTATGTACATATGCTTGCAAGAGAGGACTTGGTGGAGTCGTGATGCAAGAAGGATAGGTGGTATGCTACGAGTAAAGGAATTTGAATGAACAGGAGTAGCACTATGTGACTCATTATCTTGAGTTGGAAACTATCATTCATGCCTTGAAGATGTGGAGGCATTATCTTCTTGTCAGGAGGTTTATTCTTATGAGTGATCATAGTGGACTGAGGTACTTGTTTCACCAACCTAATCTGAATTTTAGGCAAGATAGATGGTTTGATATTCTCAGTGAGTTTGATGTCAAGAATCAGTATATCAAGCGAAAGGAGAACATGGTTGTAGATGATCTTAGTAGGAGAGTTTAGATGAATCACATTGTAATAGTGAGTTATTATGGGACATATTTGCAGGAAGGACAACATGATGATAGGTATCAGAAGTTGAAGCATAGGTTACAAAAGCAAGGTGAAGGTAATAGGGATGAGGAGTATCATCTCACAACAGGTGGCTTGCTCAGATTCAGGAACATGATTTATGTGCCTGATAGCGGTGAGCTCAAGAAGATTATCTTGAGGGAGTCTCATATCAAGCTATATTCATGTCACTCGGGATATCAGAAGAGTTTAACAGTAGTTAAGAATTCCTATCATTGGTCGAAATTGAAGAAAGAGTTGGTTGAGTTTGGGGTGAGATGTTTGTATTGTCAACAGGTAAAAGCAGAGTGCAAGAATACAGTTGGTTTATTACAATTAATTCTAATTTCATAATGGAAAGGGGAGGCTAATTTCGTGGACTTCATTTTAGGTTTGTCGAGGGCATCGAAGCAAAATGATTCATCATGGTTGTGGTTGAAAGATTAAGTCAGGTAGCTCATTTCATTGCAGTTAAGTCTACTAATTAATTTAGTAAGGTAGCTCTGATATTCATCCAGAAGATAGTGAGGTTGCATGGAGTTCCCATGAATATTGGATCAGATAGAAATGCCAAGTTCCCTTCTAGTTTTTGGAAGGATTTATTTGTTGGTTTGGGGACAAAGTTGGCTTTTAGTAAAACTTATCATCCAAATAAAAATGGACAAACACATAGGGTGAACATGATTCTTGAGGACATGTTGAGGATGTACATCATGCATAAATAGAGGAAGTGGGAGGAGTACCTTCCACTGGTATAGTTTGCATATAAAAATGGGTACCAAGAGTCCTTAAAGATGAGTCTATTTGAGGTTCTTTATGGGCGGAGTTGTAATAATCCTATCAGTTTAAATGATCCAGTGAACAGGGTGTTGATTGGACTGAATATGTTGGCAGAGATAGAATAGGAAATGCAGGTTATTAAAAGAAATTTGAAGGCAGGACATGATAAGTAGAAGAGTTATGGAGATCAACAAGGATTTTCAGGTTGGCGATCATGTATACTTGTGCATCAAGCCCAAGAGGAGCACCATATGGATTGGATCATGTGTCGAGTTGGCACCTCATTATTGTAGGAATTTTGAGATCCTTGAGAGAGTTGGACCAGTGACCTACAGTCTTGCACTACTGTCGATTGTCAAATTCAATGATGTTTTCAATGCTTCATTGCTTAAGAGATATGTACAGTATGTTGATCACGTGATTGATTGGTATATATTGTAGGTGAAACCAGAGGGAGAATTCCATCCATAACCAAAATTGAAATAACTACAAAAACAACTCAATTTCCGGAAACAAACAATAGAGCAAGTTAAAGTGCAGTGGAAGCACTGTGGGCCCGATGAAGCTACATGAGAGATGGTTGATTAGATGAAAGATTTGTGTCATTCATTATTTTGGTATATGTATATATGTATATGGTTGTAAATACCACAATGAGCTAGGTTATAAAGCTCCAATAAGTAGCTGTATGTTTGTTTTGTTTTCAACAGCGGTCATTGTAAATACTGCAACTAGTTATTTTATAAAGCTCTAGGGTAGTATTTTTTTGTTTTTCAACATTTTTTTGGTCATAGGTATCATTGAACATCGAGGAAGGTGTTCCCTTAAGGGGGAGGGGTTTGTAACAACTTTGGGTTAAAGTTCATGTAATAAATGATAATAAAGGAAAATTAATGCCAAGGTCATGGGACATGTATTTCAAGTTGAATGTTGGGAAAGCACTATAGTGGGCATCACTTTTGGTTTATTAATAGCTAGGGCTTTTCATTGAGTCTACAAGTATAGGGATTCATTTCCATCTATGAAAGACCCTTCTTGGGCATGTTACATGTTGTAAGAAAAGTATTTGATTCGAAAGAAAGAGTCAAAATAACCCTCCAATATCAAGTCAAGGGCTATCAATCAATTCAGTTACTCAAGCAACAGGCCACCCTTAATCAGTGACAAGTTGGCATTATTTCAAGGGACAATAAACCTGTATAAGGAAGCACACACTATAGTGGGAATCACTTTTGGTTTATTAATAGCTAGGGCTTTTCATTGAGTCTAGAAGTCTAGGGACTCATTTTAATGTATGAAATACCCTTCTTGGGCATGTTACATATTGTAAGAAAAGTATTTGAGTCAAAATAACCCTCCAATACCAAGTCAAGGGCTATCAATCAATTTGGTTACTCAAGCAACAAGTCGGCCTTAATCAATGAGAAGTCGACCTTATTTCAAGGGATAAGAAACCTATATAAGGAAGCACTTGACCTCTCTCAAAGATACACTTCTCACACTTGACTCTACATCACAAGAAGGAGAAAAAGAGCAAAGAAGAGAAGGACGAAGGAAGATAAGAGAAGGATGAATTTTTGAATTGTTTTTGCATTATTTTCTCTCCACAAGTGCAAGGAAACTAGGGCACATTCTGCTGCTACAAACCAGAATTCGAGTCACCTCAAGAAGACCAAATTAAGGCAAGGAAATGATCTATATGGAAATTCAAATTCAGTAAGAAATTATCACAAGTCTAGCGAAAGAGAAAGAGGGTTAAAAGAGCCCTAATCTTGTCATACGTGTGAAAAGGACAGTAAATTATAGAAGGATGAGAATTGCAAGAAGGACGGTCAGAATGTTTAGATTAGGATTGTAGGGACGAGGGTTAAAAAAAAAAAAAAAATCAAAGAGGAAATTGAATTTGACTTGAAGTAGGGTTTGACTTGATCTTGGAGGCTTTGTAAGTCAACGTTCTAGGTATTGGAATTCGTCAATTGAATATTCTATAAGAAGAAGAATTCGGTAGGCTTTCCCTCTCAAGATTGAATAGGGTGTGGCCTTGGCCGATAGCCTATATCTTATGTCATTTGTCTCATTTTTCATTATGTTTTGGTAGTTGTTTGATGAAGAGAACATAATAATAATCAAGCTAAATAATAACTTAAGTAATAAAAGTAAAAATTCCTCACAAGCAGTTATCATAAGTAAGAGAAGTACTTATCCTATTGTCCCTAGATTTCTCAACTTGGTTTCAAAGAAAAGGTAACAATTCAAGGAAGGGCAGCTTGAAGGAAAACACACATTAGAGAACCTTTGAGGTCTAAAATGGGCCTCCTAAGAAAAATGTACAGCCAAAATAAACTTTATAAGAACCAATAGGGTTCAAGATGATGATGTCAACCATGGGGGATGATTCACAATTTTTGGGGTAAAAAAGTAAAAAGATTAAAAAATAATAGAATAATAAAAACTACTTTTTCAAGTTGTATTTTCAACTTATCTCCCTAAGGTTTTACTCAAATTTCATGTGGGAGTACTCTTTGGATGAAAATTTTGATTCCTCATGCAAGGAGTACCTATGTTGTATACTTTTTATGGACCCTGCTACATGAAAAACGAGAAATACATGAAAAACGTGATTACAATCACATTTTTCATGTATTTCTCATTTTTCGTGTAACAGGGTCCATCGAAAGTATGCAAAATGGGTAGTCCTTGGATGAGGAATTGAATTATGCATCCAATGAGTGTTCCTACTCAAAATTTCAGTAAATCCATAAGGAGATAAGTTGAAAATACAAGTTGAAAAAGTAGTTTTTTCTTCTTCTTTTTTCCTCTAAAATGTGATGATGTAATCTAATTTTATTTTATTATTTCCATTATTATTTTATAATTTCCTTAGGAGGCCCATTTTAGACCTGAAAATTCCCCTAATGCAAGGACTAAAGTTATATAAAATAATCAAGTGACAAGAAGACCCTCTCATCTCCAATAAATTATAAGGACAAGGATTGCATCATCATGTTGAAGTAAATAGAAGAAGACCTTCAAACCCTAATGCACTCAAAGAAGAATTCTACACTTAAAAGTTTTCTTAGGAACTTCAATCATCAAAGGGAAGACCTTAAAAATAAGGGAAGGACTTTAGAGAATATTCAATTTTTCACACACAAGGGAAGAAGAATAAAGGTGTTGTCATCATCATCAAGAATTCATCATCAATTATCATCAACAAAGGCATCATGTTGAAGAGTTCATCATCACAAAGCATCTTCACTTGAAAAGTAAGTGTTTTACTTCTATGTCTAAATCTAGTAAAATGAGTTAATTTTGTAAGGATAACAATGAGTTCGTTGGGTCATCAAACTTCCTTGCATGGAAATGGAGTAGGATAGACTTAGTCCTCAAGTAAAATGAAGTTATTTATCATGTCAATGGAAAAGTCTCCAAACCATCTGAAGAGAAATAACTATCTAAATATATTAAAAATGATATAAGGGCTCAAATTATTCTCATAGAATCCATCGAGATTTCCCTCATCCCATATGTAGAATATTTGGAGACATCAAAATGGATATATGATAAGCTAGAAAAATTATTCTCTGAAAGTGCGACAGAAAAATTCATATCACTAAGATATGAACTATACAAGTTAGAAGCATAAATTGATGAAAATATGTCTTCATGTATGTTACATGGACAAATCCCTCTTGAGGAAAAAAGAAATCTCCCTAGATTCCTAAGGGAAAACTAGAAACAAACAAACAATTGAATAAATCTTTCCCTAAGCTTACTTCATTTAAATTGTCAAAAAAAGAAAAGGAGAGTAGTGCCCTTACCTATTTGCGAAATGCTTGATGTAGATCCCCGATCCGTCCTGATGAAGCTCCTCAATGCTTGATAATATTTGCAATCATGTACATAAAATAAATCAAAGGCATATGCAATATAACGATTCAAAAAAACTTAAATTAATGATCACTGAGATTAGAAATTGATATTATCTTAATGAATACATAAAGGAACATAAATCATTCATCATTTTAGTAAGACAATACAATGGAAAAAACGATTCATTTGTATTAATTCAGAGATAAAGAAGAGCCTTACAACCTATGCCTTGATGTCATGAGGTTCCTCCAAAATGCCTCCAACCCTCTCTTTGGATGATAAGCTTCCCAATCTAATTTCAACAGCATAATTCTACCTTTTGTGAACTCCCCTAACCCTATAGCCTCTACTCAATTTATAGTCCAAGTAAAGGAAGTTTCATATCCACAAAAGAGGGATGAGATCCATTAATAGTGGGATTAGAGTTCATTGATGAAAGGCAATTATATCCATGTTGTGAGGGGTAACGCTTGAATAGATATGACCAAGAAGCTTCTAGTTGGGATATATTCACCCAACAAGGCTTCTAGAACTTAATTGTTATTTCTACTTTTAATTGATTCATGTGTATGGTATATAGTGGAATACAAAGTGCACTTATGCATAGGTTTCAATCGAAGAAATTGTTCATGCAAAGAAACTGACTAGGAAAAGCGCATAGTTCATAATAAAAAGGTTAAAATACCATGTTACCCAAAATTCATAATTTATTCAAGGGTTTATATGTTTGACTTGTAAGGGAGTGCATTGAAAAATGTTTATGGATGGCGAGAGATCAATTTTAACTATCAAGTTTCATGGTGACAAAATGATGTGTAACAAATTCCCCCCTAAACTGTGAAGTCTGAAAATTCATTAAAATATTGAAGTGCCTTATCATGCTAAATATTGGATTGAAGACAATGGTAGGAAATGTGCAACAAAAATTCAAGGATTACAATGAAAATATATATAATCATCACTGAGGTAGGCATTCCCATACTTGTAGAAATTATATAACTGATATGTTATACATCCGAGATTCTCCTAATCACAAACTATTTGACTTCATGCACAATACAGAATCTCTTCTACCATTGATCATTAATTTTGGAAATAAAATCAATTGCATGCACACATTAAAACCATAAAAATTCACACATGTGAACACAGTAATTTATGGGAAAGCTTAAAGCTGAAAACCCCCAACTATCTGTATATTATATGTCATAGAGATCATGTAAAAATCATCATACAAAGCTCCTCACAAGCTCTCAGTACAATCTCCAATTGCTACACACTAATCAGGTCCGATCTAGCAAATCCCATGCTCCAATCTCTGCCACCTGCTAGCCTGCCTCTACTGCGCAATCACTGCTGAAGAATGGCTCTGAATGAACTTGAATTGGTCCAGCCTTGCTCACGCAATCCTCATTGGAATCTCCAACCACTGTGTGTTGCAAATCATGCAACACTATAGTCACAACTGATAGTCACATTGCTCTTTCACCTACCTCTTCACTGGTCTCCACTGAAACTGTCCATGCACTGTAGTTAACTGATGTATTCTTTAGTTGATTAATGAGTTAATAATTAGTGAATTAATTAATAATTAATTCACAACACTCTCACTAGTGTATCAATCAGTTAGACTAGATACAACTAGCTCAACTATGTTTAACTAAGTTAAACTGAACACAACTCCACCAACTACCTCAATAACTCCACCAAACTCTGTCACATGAGTTCTAACTGAATTCTCCATGCAATAGCTCCACTTAACCCTCAGGAATAGCATAATTCCTTCTGTCAGCTCCTGTGCCACATCTCTGCACTTAACTGAAGTGCTCCAAGAGAATAAGATAATATCTATAGTCCAAATATTATTAAGAGCTAATAATATTCGACATATCTATTTTTAGACTGGCAATATAAAAATAGATTCCACCCAATGTGTCTAAAAATAGAATTACATCTATTTTTCCAACTTGACCAACCATCCACAAATAGCATCCTACAACTCACAGAATATGATCGACATGTCTAAAAATAGACTGTGCGCCAAAAATAGCCTGTGGGCCCACTTAGTGAAGGCGACTTCTTTCCACTAAGCTCATCATCTTGATGCAATCTCAACACTCCCTCTCAACAAGATATGGATTATCTTCCACCCCGATCCTGCCTCTATGGTATTCAAATTTTCTCTTGGTAAGCGCCTTCGTCAAGATATCAGCATCTTGATCCTCCGTAGGAATGTAAGAAAGTAACATGATCTTTCGCTACACACAATCTCTAATATGATGATACCGGATGTTAATGTGTTTACATCTATCATGAAATACATGATTAAACAAGAGTTTAATGCAACTCTGATTATCACAATATATCATAGTAGGATCTAAGTGTGATCCGAACAACCCAACCAGGATCTTCCTCATCCATATAGCCTCGCATGCAGCCAAAATTGCTGCCATATACTCGGCCTCCGCTGAACTGAGTGCCATAGATCTCTGCTTCCTGCTGTACCAAGAAAATATTATCGACCCAATACTGAAAATCCCTCCAGATGTGCTCTTTCTGTCCATTGGGCTCCCTGCCCAATCTGCATCCATGAAGCCACACATCTTCACCTCATCTGACTGTCTGTACCATAATCCATATCCCAATGTGCCTCTAAGATATCTCAATATATGCATTCTTGCCTTCCAAAAGAGCTTGGTAGGCTTAACCATAGCTTGTGAAAGCTGGTTAACAGCGTAGCATATGTCAGGTCATGTATTGACAAGATACATAAGCGACCCCACCAACTGTCGGTAAACAGTGGCATTCACTACCTCTACCGATGTAGCATCCTCTTTCCTCCAACCACCAGGAAGAGGAGTGTCAATAGGCTTGCAGCCTTGCATGTTGAACTTCTCCAGTATCTCCCGGGCATACTTGCCTTGAGACACAAACAATCCATTGCTGCACTAACAAATTTCCAATCCCAGGAAATAATGAAGGAGGCCCAAGTCCTTCATCTCAAACTCTTTTGCAAGATTAGCCTTACATGAGAGTATCAACTATTCATCACCGGTCAGTATCAAATCATCTACATAAAGTACAATGATCAGCAACTTACCCTCAACCACTATCTGGTACAAGTTGGGATCCACCTCGCTTTTGGTAAAACCAAGTCCGATGAAATAACTGTCAATATGTGTGTACCAATCACGAGGTGCTTGTTTCAACCCATACAACACTCTTTTGAGCCTACACACATGCGACTCGCTGCTGAAGATCTTGAAACCTTCGGGATGCTCTATGTACACCTCCTCCTCAATCAATCCGTTGAGGAATGCAGTCTTCACATCCATATGATGAATGTGCCACCCCATCCGTATGGAAGAATACCTTGCGACAGGTGCAAAGGTTTCCTCATAGTCGATCCCCTCAATCTGTGAGAAGCCCTGAGAAAAAAATATTGACTTGTACTTCTCGACACTCCTGTTAGCTGCTTGCTTCACTTTGTAGATCCATCTCGAACCTACCACTGATTTCCCTTCTGGCCTTGGGACAATATCCCATGCACTGTTTCTGACAATCGAATCATACTCTTCCACCATGGCATCTACCCATGCAGGGTCCTCCACAGCTTCCTCGAAAGAGGATGGCTCTGTCATGATACACTTTATCATCAGAGCCATGTATCTAGTATATCAGTCAGGTGACTATCTATGTCTGTGTTGTGATGTAGGTGCTCCTACAATCTTCTTTGCATCTTGATTCAGTCGCTCAGCTTCTGTAATGCGCTTCCGCCCTCTGATGGTTGGTGTTGCATGAGTGGTTTCTTCCACTCCATGAACCTCCTCTTTTGGCTAATCCAAATCCTAAGGCTCATCCTTAGGAACTAATAGCTCCTCATCTGCATGCAAGTGCAGCTCCCTCTCAAGTGAACACTTCATGGCTTTCTCCTCATGAAATTTGATATCCCATCGCACAACAGTCTTCCGACTGTCTGGAAAACACACACGATAGTTCTGGGGTGTATCAGTGTACCCCAAAAATATCCCAACCTCTTCAGTTAGCTCCAGTTTCTTCCTGGCATCCTTCGTCACATGAATGTAAACAAGTGAGCCAAAAATATTCAAATGAGAAATATCAGGCTTCTTACCAGAAAACGCCTCTTCGGGTGTACTCATGCCAAGTACTCTGTGAGGACAACAGTTTTGCACATAAACCGCAGTATTACATGCCTCATCCCACAAGTGTATGGAAGGCCCTGATCATGCAACATCGCCCGTGCATCACCCACGATCATTCTATTCTTTCGCTCCACGACCCCATTCTGTTGTGGGTTATGAGGCGCTATGAGCTCTCTTCAAATTCCTTCTACACTACAAAATTCCTTGAATTCGCCAGAGATGAATTCACCACCATTTTCGCTCTTAAGAGCCTTCACCTACTTCCCCGATTCTTTCTCAACCAATGCCTTGAACTCACAGAAATTTGAGTATGTCTCGCTCTTCTTTTGCATGAAGAAGATCCAGCACTTCCAAGAAAAATCATCAACAAAGATCACATAATACATGTGCTTTGTTGTCGAAGCTACTGAGAAAGGTCCACACACGTCTGTGTGAATTCTCTCAAGGATCGTCATGGCGCGACTATCCTTCTCGTGAAATGTTGCTTTCACAAATTTTCCCAAAGTACATCCCTTGCACTGATCTGACTGTGCAAGTGTACCTTTGGGAAGCCTGGTAGAAATCTGCTGCAAAAATTTTCAAAGCACGATGGTGAAGATGGCCCAATCTCCTATGCCATAGCTCGCCCTCATCCCCGCTCACCACTCCTTCTGCCTTGCCTACCATTGTTGCGCAGCCATCTACCTACAACTGATAAAGGTTCTTAACTCGAACCCCTATCCTCTGAGTTTCACCAGTTGCCTTACTGCGTAGGAAAGCCTTTCCCTCGCTAAAGACAACATCATATCTATTGTCTTCCAACATGGCCACTGAGATCAGATTATTCTTCAATCCTGGAACATGCATGACATCCTTCACTATGAAAGGTTTACCAGACTCCCTCTCAAATGAAATGGTCCTGATACCAGTCGCACTATATCTACCATCATCGCCCATCTCGATGTGCACTCCAAGATCCTTCTCATCCAGATCACTGAACAAATCTTTGTCTTCGGTCATATGAAAAGACGCACCACGATCAAGAAACCACACAAAACCCATCATACTTGAGACCAAGCATGTGATCAGAAAAAAATCCAGCTCAAATTGTGAGGCTAAGGCCTCTCCAGCTGCAGATCCAGCAGCCTACTTATTTTTCTTCTTCTGTGGACAATTAGTGGCGTAATGTCTATGTTGGTGACAGTGAAAGCACTTCACCTTGGACATGTCCTGCTTCTTGCCTTTCACACCGGATTGAGAAGCATTCTTCTTTCTCTACCCCTTCCTTGATTTTGTAGCCAAAGTGCAATTTTCTTCATCTGCATTCTTTGATGAAGATCCGTCCCTGGTACTCTGCCTTATCTCCTCCTGCACAAGATCCGACCAAAGTCATTCCCATCCTGGCAGTTTCTCCCGACCATTTACAGAGTCATGATAGGAATGCCAACTCTTCGGAAGCCCAAGGAGAGCCAAGCTCACCAATTCCTCTTCATCTACAGTAAACCCCACACTTCCCAGCTCATCCCTGCACTGGACAACTTCGTGAGGTACTTGGGTATACTGTCGCCTTTCTCTATTTTTATATTCCTGAGCTTATCCTTCAGCGCCAACTTCCTCTAGTCGCTCTTGATTTGGAACAAGTCTGTCAAAGCTTTCCACATCAATAATGGAGAAGCTTTACCATGAATTATGGACACTACGTGATCCTTCACACCTTCCAACAGAATCCTTCGACATTTTGCTATCTTCTTTTTCCATGTGTCAAGTGCAGCAGCATCGCTAGAAGCAGGTTTTGGAATTTATGCATCTATGAACTCCTTCAACCCATTATCCTCCAGCACTGCCTCCATCCTATCCTTCCATGCAATATAATTCAAGTTTCCCTCAAGGGAATACTCCAATCGCAATCCGTTGAAAGACATCTCAACTTCGACACCAAGAAAACACTGCTGCAAATTCGAATTCCACCAGCACAAAACTCAACCGCTTCAATGCTTTGTAATTTCTCCAATGATAAATATTTCTCCGATACCATGTAGAAATTATATAACTGATATGTTATACATCCGATATTCTCCTGATCACACACTATTTTACTTCATGCATAATACAGAATCTCTTCTACCATTGATCATTAGTTGCAGAAATAAAATCAATTGCATGCACACATGAAAACCATAAAAATTCACACATATGAACACAGTAATTTATGGGAAATATTAAAGCTAAAAACCCCCAACTATATGTATATTATATGTCATATATATCATGTAAAAATCATCATACAAAGCTCCTCACAATCTCTCAGTACAATCTCCAATTTCTACACACTAATCAGGTCCGATCTAGCAAATCCCATGCTCTAATCTCTGCCACCTGCTGCCTCTACTGCGCAATCACTACTGAAGAATGGCTCTGAATGAACTCGAATTGGTCCAGCCTTGCTCACGCAATCCTCATTGGCATCTCCAACCACTTTTTGTTGCAAATCATGCAACACTATAGTCACAACTGATAGTCACACTGCTCTTTCACCTACCTCTTCATTGGTCTCCACTGAAACTGTCCATGCACTGTAGTTAACTGATGTATTCTTTAGTTGATTAATGAGTTAACAATTAGTGAATTAATTAATATTTAATTCACACCACTCTCACTAGTGTATCAATTATTTAGACTAGATACAACTAGCTCAACTGTGTCTAATTGAGTTAAACTGAACACAACTCCACCAAACTTTGTCACATGAGTTCTAACTGAAGTCTCCATGCAATAGCTCCACTTAACCCTCAAGAATAGTGTAATTTCTTCTATCAGCTCCTGTGCCACATCTTTGCACTTAACTGAAGTGCTCCAAGAGAATAATATAATGTTTATAGTCCAAATATTATTAAGAGCTAATAATATTCGACATATCTATTTTTAGACTGGCAATCTAAAAATACATTCCTCCCAATATGTCTAAAAATAGAAGTCCACCTATTTTTCCAACTTGACCAACCATCCACAAATAGCATCCTGCAACTCATAGAATATGATTGACATGTCTAAAAATAGACATAGTCTAAAAATAGACTGTGCGCCAAAAATAGCCTGCGGGCCCACTTAATGAAGGTGACTTCTTTCCACTAAGCTCATCATCTTGTTGCAATCTCAACAATACTCAGAGTACAAGTATCTCAAATAATTAGTATGGAAATACATATGAATATCCATATCAATAGAAAATGCAGTATCGACGCAACCATCATTGGATCTATGTTTACAATCATGAATATTTAATAACTCTGTGTAGCCTAGATGGATGAAACTAGATCTAGGGTCTTGATCTCCATCTCTCAATCCATAGTATGAATCTAACCATGTGAGTGAATGTATTCAAGTCAAACAAGGTAGAAACCACTTTGTTAGCGGTCAATGATGTGAACCATTAACAAGTGCGAGAGAACCACCAATAATGATAATAGCTCTCAAGGTACTCCAATACAGTATATGAAGAGTGATTAAATGTTTTGAATTTGAAAACTCATACAATAATTTTATCAAATACCAATGATGAGAATATATTGTCAAAAGTGAAAAACCTGCCATTAAGGCATGTAGACCTCAAGGTACTGAAAAGGGTTTCTAGATCAACTTCCTAGATAATGAGTTGAAGTCGATAGGAAGAAATCTATCGCAGGAGGGCCTATGACACAAAAATCATGTCAAGTTTTGAATAACAATTTTGAGTGATCCAGTACTAACTCAGGGATGACCGACGCTATTGAAGGTTATGAATTGCAAGGTAATTTTGACTGAGGTTGGACTTCTCTGAACGTATTGATGAAACAACACTTATACTTGGAAACATTTGACTCAACGATAATACTCAAAACCAACTGAAGACTTCCAATGAGGTTTGATTAACTGTGAGACAAATGGATTTCCCAACCTAGACACAAATGTGATGGATTTTCATGTTCAAGAGCGACATACTTCCTTTAATAATACAAAAATGAACGTTCCTTCCCAATTTTCCCCCACCATTACTAGAAAGTATCTCTTTATTTCTACACAGGATTAAGGAGGATAACATATGTTTGTCCTATAAGCTCATCCTTCGGATGAGTCCTCTAAAGTATGTTTAACGAACACTAAGAAGGAGTGGCTCGGCCTCGTCATGATCGATAGGTCCTATATGTTTAAATTTTATGAGTCCGGTGAAGGGGCAACTCGATGTCATTTTCATTTTTAAAGAGTTTGAAAAGACACAAAAAGAAAACTAATGTTGTTCTTTCAACGTAAAATTTTAACGATCCTAGAAGCTCGGTGTTTTTCAGTTTTAAGGAGTCGGGAGAAAAACATAAGCAAACTCCATAACCTTCTTTTTCGTAAATTTAGTTCCTCAGGTCTGAAAAAGGATAAAATAATGCAAGAGAGAACTATATTGACCATAATTAGTCAATGTATACCTTTTTCGTAAATAGTCTAGCTCAGTTCGGAAAAGGGATAAACTTATACTAAGTATATGACTGTTCATTTACTTTTCCGAGTTCGAATAGTCAAGTACTCGACGATATTTTTGTGTTTAGGGAGTCTGAAAAGGGCTTAAAAGAGAACTCTAGGGTTTCACTTTTTTGTAATTTTTAACAAGTGTGAAAAAGTGATAAAAGTGTACATGGCCAAATTTCAATTTAATTTACGAGCACGAAAAGACGGAAAGAACTTGACATTTTCATGTGTTTTACGATCATGAAAGATAGAAAAATAAGCTCGGGATTTTCATGATTTTAACAAGTCATGAAAATAATAACCAAAATGGACTCGAGATAGGTTTCATTTTTATACAAGCTTAAAATAGAGAAAAACTATGCTTGAGAGTAGTTTCATTTTTACACAAGCTTGAAACATAGGAAAATTATGCTTGAGATAGGTTTGTTTAATTTTTACATAAGCTTGAAATAGAGAAAAAATTGTTCTTGAGATAAGTTTCAATTCCCCCACGCATAACCTGCAAGGGCACATGCCCCCTAAGATTCATTTCATTCACCTAAGTAGACTACTGGTTACTAATAGCTAGATGGAATGAAGGTTCATTTACGAGATCAAATGAAAGACTCCACTTAACATTTACGAGATCTAGTCAAAGACTCGACTCAGTTAGGGGAGGATTTATTTCATTCTTTAACGAGCTTGGCACAAGCAAAGAAATATGCTCATAGTAACCCAATTCATTTTTTAACGAGGCTGACACAGTAAGAGAACCATTCTTATGGGAATCTATTTAAATTTTTAATGAGGCTGACACATTAAAAGAACCATCCTCATAGGGACTTGTTTCATTTTTTAGCGAGGTTGACACAGTAAAAGAACTATCCTCATGGGAACCTATTTCATTTTTTAACGAGGTTGGCACAATAAAAGAACCATCCTCATGAAACCTTTTTCATTTTTTAATGAGGTTGACACAATAAAAAAACTATCCTCATAAGGATCTATTTCATTTTTAACGAGGTTGACACAGTGAAAGAACCATTCTCATATGAGTCTTGATCATGGTTTCTAATTTTCGGGAACACATTTCAAGGGACACACGTCGATCATGGCTTCGAATAGGTCTTCATCAGAAGGAAGACTAGTTCTCTGGAAGAAACGCAAGTTAAGAGACTCAATGGGGATAGAAATATCCGTTTCAAATGTCCCCTTTGAAGGGTTCACCATGTCAATTATTGGATCTAAATCAAAAGAAGTCGAGAAAATAGTGAGAGGCTCGCTTACATCTGTAACTGAATGCATGGGAAATGTTGGCACATAATTAACCTGTGGAGGGGTAGATACCACTTCCATATAAGGAAAATTCAGGTATGTCGGATGATTGGTAGTTGAATCAAGACCAACAAACAAAATATGTTCAATAGTCACAATGTTTCCATTGTGAGGGAAATACATCACATGAAATAGTGTTGATATGACAATGTTCATGGCATAGACATAGTCTCACCCAAGGAGAAAATTGAAATCCAAGGGCCCTTGGACTACCATAAGATCAATGTAGACAATTTTACCTTCCAAGGTAATGGGTAACTTAGGAAGGATCCCTAAAGGTTCACCAATGGTTTTTTTAAAAGCTAAAATATTATGTGTAACAATAATAAGCTGAGGGAAACCCAAATCTTGCCAAGAAGTTCAGGATAAAATACTAACATAAGCACCTTCTTCTACATTTGTGTGGCGCACATTCTTACCATAATCCTTCACAATGATTGTAAATGTGTGGAAGAAAGAAGAAATATTTATTTCAGTATACTCCAACTAAAGGAAATGACATCAGTACTTGGAGGGGGTTCTGTAGAAATAGGTAGAATGCCCCCTTCTGTAGAATAATCTGATGTAACAAGAAGAACCTGAGCTATATTAACTTCACTCTCTATAGGGAGAGTGGGATCGACCGAAGATGGAATCGATTTGATGACTTGATCAACCAATGGTTCATTAACCTAAGTGATATGGGTTTCACTCTCCAACGGAACAATGGGATTGAATGTACTTGGAATTAGATTAATCACTTCGTCAACTGACAGTAGGTTGGGAGAAATTTTACAGTAACCGGTTGGAAATTGTTTCTATGGAACAGTAAGGTTTTCCAAAAATTTTGAGGCTTCATCCATGTGAGGGAAAAGGTGAGTTTGATGACTCCATTTACATAACCTACAATGAAACCTAACTTTACCATTTTCTCTTGGAACCTACCAATCATTGGTTGATGGATCAACAGCAAGGTGATAAGAATTTTCAGACCATACTTCCAATACCTTTGGAATACTAGGACAATAAATAACGAAGTTTTCACCCTAACAAAGATTGCAAGGGTATTTGGGCTTGTGATGCATGTTGGAGGTTTCCTCAACAATACCAAAACTTACAACCATGGTTCGTTGGTTGAATTCTTTTTTATCTTGCTTGTTCTTCTTCTTCCCTTTCTTCTTCTTCTTAGCTACATGGTTACTAGCATCAAGGATTTTTCCAAGTGAAGAATAATTAAAGGATGAAGAAATTTTGGGTAAAGAAGGTAAAGGGTCAACATGAGGTTGGTGATGTTGATATGGAAAACTCATTTGAGGTGAAGCATCCAGTTGAGGTGGAAAAATTTGAGTATTTGAGGCCAACGAAGTTGAAAACAACCATACAAGTAAACCTATGGTAAATCCACGTAATGAAAATGTAGCCATATAACACTACAAGGAAAAGACCCTCTAGCGGAGGTTATAAAGGACGTTTTTAATGTTATAAAATTGGTCGAAATTGTCAAAAAATATTTTCTACAACATATGTTTTTGTTAACGGGGATTTTGGTGGAGCTTTCAACACAATTAAAAAAAATTGGGTGGCCGGAGGTTGTTACGGATGTTTTTCTCATTAGTGCATTCATCAGGTGTCAACGCACTGGTGCGTTGTACTGTGAATTCATCGGTACCATAAACCTACCAAGCACCAAGATGGGAAAAAAAAACCAGATGCCCTGGGCCATTTAGCAACGACCCGGTGCATGTCAGCCATAAAGTCACATCGGGCCAATGGAAGGTGCATGCACTGGGCTGTTAAGGTGTAAAACCGCACCGGTTCATCTAGGTGATAAAACACACAGGGACGTTAAGTTATAAAAATGCACCAGCACGTTAAAGGAAAATGGCATCGGTGCATGCCACGCCTATCAGACTGCTTGGGTGGTAATCATCGATAAAGCGCATTGGAAATTGTAATTTGTATTGGTATTTGTGTGGAGCCCATAGGTCGTAGAAACGCACCGGTACACATTATCATGCAAATGCACTGGTGCATAGTAACTAACATGCACTGGTGTTCGTTCTGTATTTTTTAGAAACATCGACCTGTGACAATGCAATTATTGTGATTCTTTTAACTTCATTATTCATCACAAGTCAACACATATCTTATAACATTATTCATATCAATTAAATTTTTATTAGTGAATTTGAATGTGATGTTTGGATTAATTTTTTATATCATATCATTAGATTTCGCATCTCTTCATTATAATATTTAATCATCCATATATTTAATATGTGGTGTAACATTTCACAATGACAATGGAAAATGCAATAGAATAAATTAAAACATATTATATATATATATATATATATATATATAAGACACTCTTTGTCATACAAAATGGGACAGTTATTGGTATTCCTCTTTCTTTCAATTGGGACACTATGTCCATTACATTAAAAAAAAATTGATTTAACAGACAAATATTTCAAAAAATACAACGCCTTGCTTTGATATCCAAACATATTGATAATCATTCTCACTGGAACTATTGTCATTGCTCGCACTACTTCCATGACTTGGGTTATTTTGAGGAATGTTTTGTTCATTGTGTTGATTGATTTCTTATTATTCAAGTTCCATCTACAAACATAAAAATACACTGTAATCATTGTATATACATTGGTGAGAATAATGAAAATTGCAATATCAAATAATATACATCAATGTAAATCGAAAAGAAATGTACCATAGCAAGAATTGACTCATGAATTATACACATTCTTTCAAAACCAAATCTCATGCCATCTTTCAACAATTCATTTGTTTGCGTGGTTCCATACTTTGTTTCCTACAAGTTTTATACCCCATAACAAATCATATATTTAATATAAAAGATTTTTTTGTTCTATTAATTATAGACAGAGCTAATTAAAACAAGATGGATGCTTACAAATTCCATAATTAATTTTCAATATGCCAACATATACTGAAAACCCATATTTAACCCAATGTCAATCAATTCTTCTGATGGTTCTTCTTTGTATGTTAGCACATGTTTGAAGAAATTCAATGATGATTGTTGTAAAAAAATATAAAATATACAATAACGAAATCTAGTTAATTTGTTATAAGGAAGTAACAATTACTCACAAACATAGATATCAACCCTTTTCTTCCTTGTTGTCATGTTTTATGTGTTGAATGGGTTCCATTTTCTTTTCTTTTCTGCAAGAAAATACTTGAAAATTAATATTTAATGCTAAATTTTTTATTTATTGTACCTAATCAAAAAATTCAATGATTACATATTACATTTCAAGTATGTTGTTGTTGAGATGGACCCTTGTGCGGTGCATTTAAGTCCATTTCTTTGACCATCTCCTTGCACACCTTTTTGGGCATTCATACTAGCATATTTTTGATATCAGCTCGTTCATCCTTTGAGATTTTCATAATCTTCTTGAAAATGTAACATGACAATAAACTATTTAATTTTTATATTGATATATGAAAAGTAAATATAACAAAAGTGATATATACAAATGATTGCTTTCTATTAATATATACATACAATTCTAGAAAAAACATTTAAAGGAATATTACTTTTTCATTCCTTCATTTTTTTTGTTGTACGTTTTTTCTATTAAAAGTCTAACATGTCTCATTAACCAATTCTCTAGAAACTCATCCTATCGTTTAAATAAAATTTGGTTCTTGGAATGATTGGATTGATTTTTTTATTTTAAGTGGAAATAACGTCTATACATTCGTTCCACTAGATCCCTCAAAGTTTTGTAAAATTCCCGCCCCCCCTCCCCCCTTTCGTTAACCTCCAGGACCACTCTAGATGAGCTAGGAGCAATTCATTTTCATTTGCATGTTCTATTTTTTTCTTTTCTTAGAACAAAATTCCTTTTCTTTGTTGTTGGTCCCTGTAGAACATTAAACATATGTGAATTAATAGATTTTTTGAAACATGTTATATAATATTTTTAAGTATATTATTAATAAAAATACTAAAATGAAACTCATATTGGATCGATAGTATTTTTTCATTCACTTGATTCATCCTTTTGCAATTTTTCTATCAAGATTTTACGCTCTTCTGGTCTTATATCAGAAATAATCTTATCGAGATTCGCCATTTTTTGGCTCTTCATGATACACAATAAACAATACATATTAGTTAAAATTACATATAGTTCAAAAATAATAATTTTTATAAATAATTTACAAAGAACTTGCATTTTTTGCTTTTCCTGATGTGCTATCATTATTTTTGTTACTTAATCCCTTGTCAGTCATTTCTTTATCAATATGAAACCTGTACCATACCATTCATTAATATATTTTATAAATAAATCACATACTTTTCGGGTTAAAAAAAAAAAAAAAATCAAGAAAATAATGCACCTTTCAAACAGTATGCACCGAAGGCAGTGCGATAGGTTCTTATCAACACACCGCCAAAATAGTAGAAACACCGTACGGTGCTCTCTATCAACAAGGAGACCCGGTGCGTTATATGTTAACCTATGCACCAATTAACACAGGAAAATTAATACAAAACAGTTTTTATCAAATAGTACGCGCCTGGTGCACTATTTTAAACAGGGCGCACCGATGAAAAAAATTCGTTTTTTTTTTAAATAATGCAAGGGCCGACATGGATTGGTATCTGAATCTACACGTTTTCTCGCGGGTTAGATTTCATATGCCTATATATATATATATATAGCAATACAAACCCTATAAATCTAAAATCAAAATCCCTAATTGTGAAGTCACAAAAACAAGAAGAAGCAAGGGTTTAACATAAGAATGAATTTTTTTTGTTTTTTTTTTCTGAAAATGCACAGTAAAATTTAAAAATTTTACTATGCATGTATTAAATTCGATAGAAACCATAAAAAAAAAATTATTACAGTCAAATTTAACAATTTTACTATACTACAAGGTTTTTGTGTGAATCACTAGATGTTTCAAATTCTGATTCTCTAAATAGTGATGTTGTTTGAAAGTATTTTGCTGCTCCACAGTGCTCTCATGCTCTCTTGCTCCAGGTATGTCTCTCATGAAAATCCTTGCTCACTTGCTCCAGGTATGTCTCTCGTGCAAATCCCTCCCTAAATTATTTTGCAAAAATAATGAAATAATGAATAGCTTTTACTATTTAAAGAACTTTTCTATGAAATTAGATTTCCGAAAATAATTTGTGGCTCATTTTTCAATTTACCATTTTTTTTTCACTTCAAAAAAATAAAGTTGCCGTTTTTATTATTTCTGGATATTCGGTGTGTTTATCAACTAACTACACCAGTGCATTAGTTAATAACACGACACGGGTGTGCAGTAACTAAAATGCATCGATGTGGTTAACTATGCATTAGCATCGATAAAAATAAGTCCATTTTTAAGGTACCCAAATTACTTTTAGGTATGTACACCAAACTTTATTGTTGATTTTTGTCAAATCCAAGGAGAAAATATCATAATTATATCAAATGGAAAATTCTTCAAAATCCAGCTCATTCCATAATATTTCTCAAAGTCCATCGCAGAGTTCTCCCCATCCATCTCAAGACGTAATATTTAATTCATATTTTATTTATATTTTCATTATCTAATTGAATTTACTTTTTTTATCCATGTCAATCAGCTAAATAAAATTAATGTATACAAATTTGTAGGTTCATTCACATTCAAAATCGAGTTCATATGCACAAATTGTTCAAAGAGCTCCAAAACTTCGGGAGCTCTTATCAGGAGCAACATACCGCAAGGCGCATTTGGTAGATGAAAATGAACAAATGCTTCACCCTTCCAATTGTAACATTGCATCTTCTAGCCACAATCCTGGGACAATGATGGTAATATTAATTGTTTGGTATATTAATGTAATTATTTCAACGTCAAACCTATTATTCATGCATTGTCGATGTGCTTACTAATTGATATCATCGATTTTGTACTAATCATGTTCAAATATATTTTTTGAAATTATTAGGATTCTAGTGATGATGAGTGACCTACCTACCATCTTCCGTTGTACCCCACGACAATGTCAAATTGAGAGAAGGTTGAATTAAGAGAAAAAATCGGAGAGGAACGATACCAAGAATGGTTTAATCAACCACCTATTCAATTCCCACTACGTCCATATTCACCAATTAGGAATGACTACAACAATAGTAGTTCTTCACAAGATGGAAATGGAGGCAATAAAATAGAGGCTAGTATGGATTATTACTTAAGGGATACGACTACCATGGAGACAATTTTTTTAGATGCATTCCAGAACGATGATCAGCTAAGGGATTATGCTCATATCGCTGATACCTTTTTCGAAAGCCTTAAATTTTCTTCCAGCACCCCTCTCTTTGGATCTGGAAATCAGTCAAAGTCTACCCATTTTGGAACAATGATGTTACTATACAACTTGAAAGAAAATTTTGGCTTGTCGAATGCATGTTTCTCGAAAATTTTGAGGTAATTAACCATCAAGTCTTGATCCCTTAAATTTTGAGAAATATAGTCACACAATGAACATTAAAAATGGTAAATTTTATGAACATTAAGAATTATATCAGCATTAATTTACATTTAATACTGTTCATGACCAACTACAGGTTATTCAAAGGTAAGGTTCTTCCGAGTGATAATGTCTTGCCCGATAGCTACGAAGAGGCAAAGAAATTGATGAAAATCTTGGGTGTTGAGTACATATCATATCATGCATGTCCAAATTATTGTATTCTATATAGAGGAGAATATGAAGATAAAGAGATATGTCTAAAATGTGGGCATGACATGTATGATAAATAAAAAAAGAAGGGTAAATCGTGTGGTCCTCCTTTTAAGATATTGAGGCACATGCCTATAATCCCAAGGATTCAAAGGCTCTTTCATTGCAAAGAATTAGCTATGATGCAGGGAGGGCATGCCTCACACAGAAGTGATTTGGGAGTTATGTGAATCCAAACAAATTAATTAGCCATGAAGCATATTAAGGATACATGGCCCAAAAAATTCAAGGATGAAGTAGGAAGTCCACGACTCAGCATATCCAATATCGATGGCATCAACCCATATTCCCTCTAGAACACCAACTATTCTGTTTGGCCTATATTATTGATCAATAAAAATATCCCCCCATGGTTGTCTGTGAAAAATTAACATCTTATGTTGGCTCCCATAGTCCCTGGTAGAAGACAAATGAAGAATATGGATGTCTACTTACAACCACTGGCAAATGAATCAAAGGAATTATGGGATGGGATAAATGTATACGATGTATCAAGATCCATCGCAGCAAAGAGGAGTTTTACATTGTATGGCATATGTGCTTACATGACACGTGATTATCCAGGATTGGGATTTTTCTCTGGTAAATTACATGTTTATATGCGTAACAATATTCTTTCACATATTAGTTATTTAATTCATTGTAATTATTTTGATCTTCATGATATTATTTAACGTGCCATGCATATTGTATACAATAATTTCGCAGGTCTTGTAATAAAAGGGTATTTTGGATGTAAATGTTGTGGACCTTCTCTAAAATCTATATGGTCCAACGACCTATGAAAGCCAGTGTATGAAAAGCAGCATCCGCTTTAAATGGTAAATGAGAGAGAACCCAAAGGACTCCAATAATGACACTAGTTGAATGGCTTAGAGCATATGAGAGAGAGAAGGATAAGGAGTTCATAGAAATGTTCGATTCAAATGGGGAGCCTATGTTCGATGATCCAAAATTCTTTGACACCTATGATGAGAAATTTCCCATTGGGATGAAAAGGAAATTTATCTTTTATAACCCCCCATATTTGGAGCATCTTAAGATTACCCACTTATTAGATCCCATACATATATTTAAACGTGTTTCATCTTCTTTATGGAGGCACATATCATCGAAACAAAGTGACACATTGGTTGTTAGGAAAGATCGTATTACTTCAAAAACTAAAAAGAAACATTGGCCAAGACGATTAGAAAGTACATGATCATAGGTAGGCACTGGTCCCTCTAATTGGTATTTCAAAGGAGGTGATGTCCCATGGATTTTTAAAAAATATGATATTTATTTGGCAAAGGAATTTATAATGGGTACGAGGGTGTCATCTTCATATGGCTCTTCACTACAGCGTTGCTTCATCGTGGATGACTATTTGTCGGGGTTGAAATCGCATGACCATTTTAATCTTCTAAGAGTACATATAATGTCAAAAGCGTGATTTTATTATTTTTTATATTAATAAATTTTATCCCATGCAAGGATCATAAAAAATAAATAAGGTTTCATATTATTTCATGTGTTTATAACTTTGGAGTGTCATTATCCTTTTTTCATGTCTGGGTGTGTGAAACATGACTTTCCCTATCATCCTAGGATGTGCCATATCTAAATTATCTGCATTTTTACGTTGGATCATGTCAAAATAGATTCATGTGGATAGCATTCCACGGTGGCGTCAAGAGATAGTTGATATTGTTTGTATGTTTGAGAAGGAACTACCAACGAGTTTCATGGACTTGCAGGTTCATCTTCTAATCCACCTAGTAGATGAGGTTGAATTAGTTGGGGTGGTTTCATGTCTTTGGATGTTCTTCTTAGAGATGTATATGAAGAAATTCAAAGGTTTTGTTCAACAAAGGGAAAAACCTGAGGGGTCTATGACAGAGGGGTACATATCATATGAGTCTTAAATTTATGTCAGTGAGTACATCAAGTAGATCGACAATAGACCAAGTGCGGTGATTTGGGACGATGAAAGGGATGAAGACAAAAGAGAAGGGGAGTTGCTCCAAATGAATGGAAAAAGGGGTTTGATAAAGAGTAAGCGATTTATACATTTTCAATTTTACACAAAGTAAATATTCATGTTGAACTTCGATATAATGTATATTTTGATCTCATATGTACTATATGTCTATTTTATTTCATCGACGAATGCATAAATTGAGGCAATTAATAAATTCTCTCTTTACAATTCCGAAGTGACACAACCGTGGGTCGCATTGTACGAACAAAATAGGATGAAATGGGATAATGACAAGAAAGAATTCAAAGGGTTGAATTGTAGAAGTGTGCCTTATCCTGGTTATTTAAAATAAAATATGCCAATTATATGCCCTAAGATTTGGGTTGCTGACCAAGTCAGAGAGAAATACGGTGCAACCATTCGTTATCCGTGTGCTGAAGAGGATGCGCTAAACATAGGGATTGGGTGCACCCACTTGATAATAATATATTTATGTACATTTTAAACTTAATAATGCACCTTTGAAATGTAATATCTATATTTCATATTTTAACAATTGGGTTATTATAAGACACATGACACTATGATTTTTTAACTTTTTTATAGGTGAATTTGTTCCCATCTATGTGGGTGCATGGACACCAATTTGGCACAGAAAATGTCGATGATGGACACATAACACAAGACTATGGAGTGGAAGTCAAGTTCTATCAATCGAGTCGAGCTAGCCACCATGGTCAAAACCTAGTACGAGGGACGTTAGGTTACGTTGGAAAGATACAAGAGATCATTGAAGTGGATTTATCTTCTTTCCAATGTGTTATTTTTAGGTGGAAGTGGTGGGACACATTTTATTGGAATAATGTAAAGGAAGATTTTGATAGTAGTATGATATGTATCAACTCTAGAAAGATGTGGGATGAAGCTAAGGAGCCCTATGTTTTCCCCAAACATTGCAACCAGGTTTTTTTTTTCCCAAATGTGTTGGATAGGGATTGGTGGTTCGTATTGAGACATGACCCTAAATCAAAACATATTTTTGAGAAAAATAGTGTTATCATGTCAAAAGAACTGGAAGATAATGAGGGTGATTATGAGAACCGAGAGTGATACGGTACATGTGTTATTTCATCATTTACACTTTTTAATATTGATTTTTATAAAGAAGAGGACTTAACCTTATAACTAAGACACTTTTTTTGAAACATTATAATATGTATTTTGAATTAATTGGTTTGAATTGTATAAATGTTAAAATCATTTCACTTGATAATTTGCAATTTTGTTGACCTCGAAAACAATGGTGCATTATATAATATCAATTCCTAAAATAATACAACTACTTGATTGCTTTAAATGTGTGTGAATGATATCTTCAAAATGTATACTATTATTTTTGGTATGTAAGATCATAATAATAATGATAATTCTAAACATGAATTTATTTGCATTATTTTCTAAACTTTATTATGTTACAAAAATTCATATTATTATATATTTATTATTTTACAATTATGTATATTCATACAAATTTGCAATTTTAAAATTATGGTAATTTGACAATATTTCTGGTATACATTTTACTAACCGTAGTTATGGCTCAAAATTGACAATTAATTTACAATTTTACAAATTTAAAAATTTAAAAAAATTTAATAAAATTGAATGATGACAATACATACAATTACAATTACAATTTTACAAATATTTTACATAAAATTACAATTACAATTACAAGTTTACAATTTTACAATTTTGCATACAATTACAATTACAATCATTTCACAATACAATTACAGTTACAATTACTATCACGACATAATTTTTAATAAATATTGTGATTTAATATTAAAAATAAGCATCACAATCATGATAACCATCATACAAACATCATATTCGACTATAATACACTTTCAAATTCGCTAACATCATCTAATCATCGTGATCATGATCATCTAAAAAAACACGAGCATTGTATAACATCATCACAACACAAACATCAAATATACATCTCATGTCAAATAACTGCTATCGCATACACATCTATTTGCAAGCACATTAAATGAACATATCTAACATGACTTAACAATACACACATCATGATGAACACCAACATGTAAATTAAGTACATCAACATCAACATAACATATATATATATATATATATATATATATATAATGTCAAAATATACAATTGTAATATAATTGCAGGCCACACCATCCACTGAGCAAGCTGCTCCATCGATGAGCCATCAGTAGGCAATTCCTAAACATTATATGCAGTTATATTACAGTTGTATATTTTTGACATTATATATATATATAATGTCAAAAATATACAACTGTAATATAATTACATATAAATGTCAAATATATGGTGGTACATCAATACTAGTACTAGTCGAGGCTTTCTTGGTCGATGGTGCAGCGTCATGCTCAGATAAATGGCGTGCCTGCTCTGAAGATGCCTATTGATCAGTTGATGGTGCAGTCTGCTCAAGAGCTGCCTACTGATGGCTCATCGATGGAGCAGCTTGCTCAGTGGATGGTGTGGCCTGCTCAGATGGACCTGGCTCCTTAGATGTACATGCCTACTTAGGATCAAGTGTGTTCTCAAGAGTAGGTGTCTACTAATATGGTGCAAACTTCTCATACAATTCCTGATGATCAGGACTGGATGTTGGCTACTCATCTTGATATCTGTTGTGATGTGAAGGAGGAGGTGGTGGAGTACTAGAATGATGATCACTCCCCTCGTGATCATGATCATCAGATGAGGCACTACTATGTTGTGCATCTCCATGACACCTACCCCTCCTAGCCCATGCTAGTGCTCTGAAAGCTCCAACAATATGATGCATGAGGGTCAACATATCGCGGGGCATGCCTCTCCAGAGTTGTGTGAACCTACAATCAGCTTGGATCTCTCTTATCATATCCAGGCGGACTCCCTCATCAACTAGGAGTCGACAGAGTTGGTTACCCAACTCCGTCCTAAATCAGGTGTCCATGCTACGCCTCACCTGTGTGGGTATCTGCACCCGATCAGGATCAGGTCAGTCACCCTGATCCTCCGCCTCTACCATCTCCTCGTCAACATCTACAGCTGGATAATTCGGTGGCGGTGAAATCTCATCCCGAACTAATGTCCCAATATCTAAAAAATATATAGTACATAACAATAATTAGGAATTTTCATTAAAAAATTTAATAAAACAAGTTAAAGAATGTGTTGGAATAAATTTGATAATTATAATTAATTAATTAAGACAATAAAATGAAACTATATTAATTTAAAGAAAATGATAATATTACCTCTCGCATCTGGCAGCTCATCCTGTGTGAAGAGGATGTTGGTACATCGTCACCAATCCAAACCAGTGTACGAAAATGGCACCAGAACGAGGTAGTGATCATCAACATTGGATAGCAACTCCAGTGCATCTAGAGATATCTTGGTAGGAAAGTCATACTGGACCCTCTTGGGCATCATCTGGCCCTGTAGGTTTTAACCCTGTATAGAAATTATCTAAAAACGAACCTTAAAAATTGAAAATAAATGATAACGAGAGCATAAAACATAAAACATATATACATAGATATTTTCCCTTGGATCCCAAATCGGGACTACCATATTGATTTTTCATTATATCCTTTTAGTGTTACAAAAAATATATATACATGTTGAAGCATTCATAAACCCCAATCCATTATCCATGGATTAGAACATAACTGTAGTTCCCTTTACCGGATCTATAAAATATCAGGGGTCGAAAACCATGTGCAAACCCATGCACAAAACCATGGGTGGGTCCACCCACCGAAAATAGGGTCCAAAATTTTTTCCCATGGCACTGCCCTAAACCCTGCTCAGGGGACTACCTGCCCCCTTGCGCCTGGCACAATGTACAAGGAGGCCTCTCCCCCCCCCCGCGCGTGACTAATCGTGGAAAGAATATAACACATACCCAACATTCTCCCACTTGTTGTTTTATTTTCGCAAGGGGCCACAGGAGAGCTTAGTCATTAGTCCATCTCTGCAACACCCTTTGTTTCTCTACACCAAGAGAACTTTTGAGTGCTCATAGACTTCTGACTATTTCATCCTCCATGATCTATCTCATAAATGAGACATGATCGTCATTAATGGAGTTGCTCCACTACTCCATGATTTTAGATCTAGATTTAGAATGTCCACATACACACATAAAAAGTGTATTTTATTCATATTTGAGGATTATGGGTCCCTCCACCCTTTTATTTACTTACTTAATTAAGTTTATTAAGAACTCTAATGTTCCAAATATCATGTGAAAATTTGGGAATATTAGAGTCCTCCCCGGAAAATTTTTTCTTGTCCTCAAGCAACTGTAAAAGTAGATGCAAAGCCATCTATTCCCCTCCAAATGGCATCCACATAAGGAAGGCCTCCTCCATTTTCTGCAATGTTTCATGCATGTTTGGTTTCAAATTTGTCTCTCTAGAATTCATAGAATGACCACCAACTGTATAGTTAGATGTCCTCCTTTCTCCAAGAAGTACCAAGTGACAACCATATGATGTCCAACATCATCATCAATACATGAGATACATAAAATAAGGTGGTTCTCCTCACAAAGGAAAATTCCCATCTCACGAAGCATTTCTACCTCCCATGTTTCATGAAGTACATTAAGCATTGACATGTCCTCATCTTCAACCTTGTTGGATACAAGCATCATTCCAACATTATGCAAAAGAAGAAATAGAGACATATGGGTAGACAAAGATGTCAAACCATATTCTCCCAACAGTAACCATTGGAGTAGGGCCTCTTGCTGCCATCCTCCATCTCCCCCATGCAAGATGGACAAGCCAAACTCCCCCAAAAGCAACCAAAGAAACAAAAGATCTTGCTGCCATTTTACCTCTTCATGTGCATCATAGGGTAAAAACATACTGATAGACATGTGGAATGTCACCTCAGCCCAATACAAGCAAACACCATCAATACAGATCATGAGAGTACCATGCCAAGTTTTACACAATAAAAAAAACATAGATGTAAGAGATGTCATGTGATGGCCAAACTCTCTTAAGGACAACCAAAATTAACATGCCTTTCTTTGCTGCATACTCTCATTGATACACAAGGCATGAGTCAAGAAAATATGAGCTATTGGGTGGTAACCATACTCACCCAAGAGCAACCAACGCAATCATGCTTCCTTCTTCATTACATGAGTGTTTTTCAAGGCATGGATAAAAGAAATAGGAGCCTTTGGGTGGTAACGAAACTCACCCAAGAGAAACCAGCGTAACCAAGATTCTTGTTAGCCCATGTCATATATCTACAAGTGGTCATGCAAACCCTTGCTTATCATCCTCATCCACTCATCCCAATGTGGAGGATGAATGATGTCCTGCATAAACATGGTATCCTCCCTTTGTTGATCCAGGTGGATATTGGTGGCCACCCTCCTATTCCACTTGGGCCCCCACCATTGTCTCTTTCATTTTTTCAGTTTCGGCATAACTTACTATTTTTAGCAGTTTTTCGGGTCCTGAACTTCTGGAGCCGTTTTGAGGCCCTAAACGACGTTTTTTGGGCATCGCACCTCCAGCAAATATTATTCCATTCCATAATGAATGATATTTGTGGCGAAAGTTGTAGTCCTTGGATAGAGCTTTCTAATGATGTATCATGAGCGTCAAACGAAGATAGTATGCCAAAGTTATGTCCCCGGGAAGTTGAAACACCAATTTACCCAAACGGGGCCCATATTTTTGGCGCTTCATCTCCTAGGGTTAAGTTTTTGGATGTTTAGGGTTCTCCATTGTTTCTCAATAATAAATAGGCCCTCGAGCCTCATTGTAATGCAGTTCAGAGGCCTGTAGCCGCCACATCTCTTCTCAGAGATAACTACCAACGCCCTAGCTAGTTTTATTTCTATTGTGTCTGTAAGAAAATTTCAGTTCTTTGATATTAATGAAATGAAGTGTTATTTCCGTTGCATCTCTATATTTATGGTTATATGTTTATTCTATTGCGTTCCTGCATAAATCTGGATCATTTGTAGAATACCATCCTCCTCAAACTGATGAAGAAATTTGCACTCCATGATATGTTGAAGTGCACCGCTAATGATACCTCTCCATGAGATCTTATTCTCAAAAATGGCCCTCCAAAGCCAATGAGTTTCTAGATTTGTTGGAGGTAGAAGTTTCTCTTTGAGTTGTGAGATGCTCATTGAGAAAGTGACATCCAAAAAGGAGAAAAGATTCCTCATCTCAAGATGTCTACCATCTATCATCTTAACCTCCATTGCTTCATGAGTGAAGATACCTTTAGAGTGCTCCAAGAATAATGGGGCCCCTTTATTATCACTGCTACTAAGTGACAATGTTGTAGATCTACATGGTGGTACATATTATGTCACATGGCAAGGCATGATGCTGAACTCATAGCCAACCATTGTACATAGGATCATGCTTATCCCATCTTCTGAAACTCTACACTTCAACTCAAAAGGTTGGATGTAGCTCAACAATGATGAACTGGGATAGCTCTTCATCTCCTCCTTGATTAGATCAAGGGTCCTCTGCGCTGTGATATGTTGCTGCTTCAAATCAGCATTTTGTTCTAACCCTTGGTTATGCATTGGCCCTGATAGCATGTCCCCATAATTTTCAATAAGATCTATTGAAACAATATGTGATGAACGTGCATGCATACCTTGGATCAACTAATGTGTTGAAACCTCTTGCAAGCACACAAGAGTTCCTCCAACCAGGAATATGGTGTCTCCAACTGCTGGTAAGGGTGATATCTTCTCTTCTCCGAGTGTACCAGCGCTAGAATCTACCTCCTCTTCCTCATGCATCTCCTAAATCATGCATGGGACTCTATGTGTCAAGAGCTCAAGACTATCTTGCAAAGTTGCAAGTGTCTCTTCTCCTGATGTAAGTACTTTTGCAGCTAGTGGTGAATGTAATGACCCCTTGTCCAGAGTGAAAAAAATGACAACCTCCCTTGTTTCCTTAGGAAATGTCTCTTTGTGACACATCAAACTTCCTTCTCAACTTGTGAAATAAATCTAAATATTTAGTTACCTTTACATGCTCCATGTGACCAAACCATCAATCATTGGCTTCACCATAAAGATGAAGTGCTACAATCTGAACAACCTCTCCTTCAGCTACAGGATGTAGCCTGAAAAATATATCTAACTCTTTCCTCCAAGCCTTAACAGTACTTGCGTAATATCCATCAAATGTAGGCAAATAGAATCTATTGTGCCTCTTTCTTCTATTGCTGCTATAGGATCCTCTTTCTTCTTTGATTTTGAAGAATTGTTGGAGAGTTAGCTTCTCCTTGAATTCTCTAGACTATGCTTTATACTCTTCAAGATATATACTGAGAGTCTCATGAGTCTCAAGTTCCATGTTCCTTCTTTCTTCATGACTATAACATCCACCCTCTTCAAAGAAAGTGGGCATAGTAGATCTATGAGGAGAGCTATGATTCTCTGGTTTTTTTTTTGCTGATAGGAAGTGCTTGGACCTTCCTCATCAAATATTCTTCTTGGATCCCCCTTTTTCCTTTCCCTCTTAATTTGATTGACCTCTTTGGAGAGATCTTGCATGGATCTAAACATATTAGTGGCAAAACTACAATCCTCCTTCATGATAGATCTCATTCATCTGCTTATTCTTTTGATGCAAAAGATGAAGTGTCCACAGGCTGAGCCAAAGATCATGCTCTGATACGGCTGTAATATCCCAAAAAGGAGAATGCAGTAATACCGAAACACAATATAAGAACTACAACAAAGTAAACAATAAATCTAACCACACAGCAGAATGCACAGAAATATCTTAGCCATTTTATTATATGGGAGGTGAACAACAAGTACAATAGTGCTCAAAATATGAGACACTCAAGCAAAAAAGATGGCCTAGAATGACCCTAAAATGATCCCACAAGAGGGACTGCATAACTGCTGAACTGCTGGAAGGTAAACCGTGATGTCCCTGCTGCAAGTGTTGGGACTACAACTTCCAGAAATATAGAAAGTCGGATCTAGGCAGTATGGGAGCTCCAATGATGCTGAAATTATAGATATGGGCTCTATGATGGATACCCAAGATAACCCAGAAAGGGTTCCTCAGATCTGTCAATCTAAGAAAAACACCCTCTTAGGGCTTCACATATACATTATTGGGTATGAAGATCTACTCCATAATCTAATGATATGATGGCTGCAATGATGCACAATCAGATCTATGCAAGAAGGGATGATCCCTTTTCTAGATTCTTGGGCTAAAAGATTAAGATATAGCTCCTCCAATCTCCTCCACTAAAAATAGCTACTGGATGATCAACAACTTCAGAAAACTGTGGTGTAAGAGAGGGAGGCTCAATAGCCTGCTGCTAGATATGTCAAATCAGCTCCTGGGTGATGGAAACAATAGATCCAATGTGAGGAGATGATCCCTCATAGGATTTCCAGCTGAAATACTGGAAACCTCCTTCCTCTAATAGATCTATAGGACTGGACTGCGCAATCCTTGAAGGGACTACTGCTTCATGTAGGTAAAACCCAATGGCTTGAATTCGAGATATATATCTGTTGCTCCTAGAAGATTTAATGTTAAGAACAATGTGGTAGGATGAATCCTCCACCGGTTTCCTAGCTGAATGCTAGAAACAGCCTCCTGAAGATGGCCCTAATGTCTGACAAGGAATAGAGCTCAATAGAAGACCTTCCCAGAGTAGGCACACAAGTCCTCTATGGGTAAGGGTGGGATTCCCACTCGGGAACAACCTATGCTAAATATCACTACGAACTTAGCTAAACAACATAAGAGTGCATGGAATTGTCACTTGAAAAATCCAGATCTAAACAGATCACGAAAAATCCAAGCATCCAAATTTGTCTTCTATTGTGCCTTCACCTTCATTATATAGAATGTGACCCTTCCATAGCCTAGGCCCTCTCCATAACTATGTTTTTCATGTGGAAATAAGTCCCCATGGTTGACTGCACTTTTTCTCCATGTCCTCCATCATGTCTACATGTGGTGATCACCCTCTCCATCATGTGTACATTAAATGCATCACTTCCTCCACTAATTTATCATAAGTGCTTTATGATATTACTTTGAATGCACTATGATCTCAGTTGACCTTATAAAATATCCTCATGATTTTACATTTAAGATCCATGATCTTATTTGATTGTTTCATCCTCCATGATCTATCTCATAAATGAGACATGATCTCCATTAATTGAGTTGCTCCACCACTCCATGATTTTAGATCTAGATCTAGAATGTCCACTTTATACACACATAAAAAGTGGATTTTATTCATATTTGAGGATTATGGGTCCTTCCACCTTTTTATTTACTTACTTGATTAAGTTTATTAAGAACTCTAATATTCCAAATATCATGTGAAAATTTGGGAATATTACATCAACAACACTTGGATACTGGTGCACACCTTATCCAAGTCTTTTGGCACTTTCATTGTAGGTTTGTGTGGCACAGTGTAACCAGGCAGTCACGCAAATGGTGCCAATTCTACAACGTCATCATCCCCTTATTCGATAGTTTATGGGAGTTCAGGCATGGGTTTCTTCATCTTCTCTCTGGCAGGATTGCAAGGTCTGGGGGTCTTTTCTCTCAAAGACTTGCACATCCCAGAAGTTTGTCCCTTCTTTTTTTTAGATGGTACATGGGTCTCTACCACAAGCGCCTCCTATGCGGTAAGGTTCTCCGAGTCGAATGGCAATCATTATGCTCTAAATTATGTATCCTAAACCCTCTTGGCACATATATTCCTAAAACATAGGATCCAATCTGAACATAGACACATAAAAAGCAAAGACAAATAAACAGCTCAGAGCATAAAAATTGATTAGAACACAAAGGGAACTATTGCAACCCCATGACCCATATTTATACTTGTGGCACATTTCAATGACTCCTTAGGCATTAATGAGGTTCCATTACTGACAAAATGGTCCCAAATCTAGAAAAATCCCCTCATTAAATGCATCTTGGACGCTCCTAAAAAAGGAAATAATTATGTCTTATCTAGTTTTACTGTTCCAACGACTAGTTTTTGACACCTCTGTGCACTAGTCAAACACCTGGGCAGATACCGCGCGCATGCCATACCTTACTGTTCATTTGATCCATAGCTAAGTATACCCATTGATAGATTTCCCCCCCAACACTGGCTTGTTGACCCGATAGTTCAAATAAGATCGCGTTGTACCTGTCATATCCCTTAGTAACTGCAAACTTCTCTGACATTCATCATTCCAATGGAATGTTGCACCTTCACGAAGTAATCTAGTCATGGGCGCAATTATCAATTCGTACTGGGGAATGCAATTTCTGTAGTATCCCACAAGACCTAGCATGGAGCGCAGTTGTATGAAGTTCGAGGGGATGGAGGGTCTTGCGAGCACGCACCGGTCCCGAACATCTACTAGTGCCAAGCATCGACAAGGCACCATCTCCCTGATCGGCCCATCAATGATCAACGCTTCACCAATGATATCAATTCCACTTTCAAAGCTGAAAGTAATAAGAAATCTATATATTAGCGTAGACCAATCGCTAGTGCCTATGCACATCTCTGTCTCCAAGTACCATTCAGTTGACCCATTTCCCAGGGTATGAATAAACATGTGAACCCATTTGTGCCTTGGTTCGACACCCCATACCTAATTCTATTTTTCCAGGTGTCTGCGCAGATCCTCCTTCCCAGAGTATAATTCCTATAATTTAATGATTGGTCATTCAAATACTATCCGCATCATCTGCGTGAATTCCTCTCAATATCCAATATTATCCTTATGTGTTTCCCACCATCTCGCTGGAGTAGTTTGTAAGACAATCTCTAAAACATGGAACCTCTGTGTTGTTGGCACAATTATTTCCAGTTTTCTCAGGAACATGTCTACATCAGTTGAGCCATCGTAATGTGGGAAGTCACATACCTCAGATGTTATACATCGTATATATATAGTCACACGATTACACCACAGCATAGACACCTCATGCAATTGGTTCTGCCAATTATCAATTTCCTCATCAGAGTCTGAAAAAAAAAAAGAACTTTCCTTCTCCCACTTAAGAGTTCCATCTGTTGTTGGGTTGATCCAATCCTCTTCGTGCAAGCTCAACTTATAGATTTGGTCAATTTCATCTCTAGTGCACACAGGCTCCATATATCGGTGTCCTTCGGCAGGGTCTAGAGGGATGATAACTCAGACTCCATTATTCACAAAATCCATCCTTCTTTTCTTCAAGTCTATGACACCATCCATGTCAATAACCAAATCCAATCCCAGCAACACAGGATAGGGATCTGTATCATCCATGTCTCTATCACTTCAAAGTCAAATTTTACATTAATGCCCTCAATACTAAATACAACTTGAGGCAACCACCTAAGAGGAATGATACTCTATTGATTGGCTATGCACAGTTGGATCGTGGACCATTCCAGCCTGGGTTCGCCCATGTGCTGCTAGGTTTGTTTTGGTAGAACATCATCATCTAACCCTAGATCAAGAATTACCTGGTCCATCTCATACGCTCATATATGTGCAATCAGGTGCATCTATAAACCCGTTCTTTTCTTGTTTTTGTAGATTTTATTAACGACGCATTGTTCTACCATTGGTGGTACCTTCTCCACACAATTATCTATCAATTCCTGCAGATTTTCCAATGCCTTCTTGTTGCGCAATAATTTCATACATGCATGTAGGAAGGGCTTAATCTCTTCATCTCCTCCAACACCTTGAAATGGTCTACCTGATGTTGGTACACCACCCTCGGTGAATTTTTTTCGTGTATCAATAAAGGTTTCTTTTGTGCACTGGAGATCAACTCCTATTTTATGCTCTTTCACCTTACGGATCCAGAAATCTATAGATGATTGCTTTCCCTTATCTCCATTGGTATCTATGCCTATACTTATTATGATATTCACACTAGGATCCTCCCCTCGGGGCTCAGTGTGCACCATCTGCATATTTTTTGTTAGGTTTGCGCCTTTCTTTCCTGTGTCTTATCAATTAAGATAGGGAAATATTCGAGCACATGATCAAGTTGACTACAATCCCTACAAGACTGGCGCATAGGATTTGGACAATCGCGTGCATAATGGCTTGAATCCCCACAATTATAACAAATGACTTGTCCTCTTCCTCGCCCAGCTGATCCACCTCCTAGACCTCTACCTCTGCCCGAAGATCCTTCATGCCTAGAAGGAGATTATGGTGAGAAGGACTCAGCCTACACCATGTATATTTTAGATTTATCCATCATCGTCACATAGGTGCGACAATGATGCTCATCATGCCCTAATCACGAGCATAACCTGCAAAACACTGCTTTAGGTCAGGCTGATATTTCCCAATCCTTGGACAGGAATATTTTTCATGAAACCCAACAACCTAACATACTTTACACTAGATAGGGATCTTCAAGGGGCTGGGACCTCCAGCATTCAAATAATTAGTGAAAACAGGACACTGATCCTTGTGGTGCCTAGAAGCTTTGCATTTTATACACCAGATCTCTGCACACACTTCCTTACCCTTATCATTGCGTAGGCTTTGAATTTCCAAGTGCATGGATTCCAGTTGATTTTGTATCTGTTGATTCCCAAGTGCAATGGGTTTTGGTGTAGCTTCTAATTTCATTGCGACCTCTACTGCCTCAGCTAACATGGAAATATTTCGTTGTCCTAATGGCTGGCTTAGATGGGGGAGCAACATAGCAATGAGCCATTCCTTATGTTGAGCAACATCAATGATGAACCATCCATCCCTGATGACATGCTTCAATCGTTGGTCTGCTTCCCATATAGACTCATTAACCTCCTGGTGGATATCTTTCATCTCAATTACTAGTTATGAGTATGATTTAGGCTTTTTGAACTGATCTTTTAGGGTTGTATTTATCTGTTGCAAGGTAGCATCAGGTTTAGCCTGAACATACCTTAATAACCAATCCAATGCTCTCTCCTAGAAAGAAATATCGAGTTGCACTTTCTTGATATCATTATTGTGGACCTACTGTGCCTGCCACACAGTCTCAATCACAAACCAGAAGTGTTCAGTGTCCTCATTCCTGATACCCTTGAAATTAGGTAGCTTCATTGACGTGACCATTGCTACTTCTAGGGGAGGAGGAGGATATGGACTGTGCAGTGGATTAGGTGGTCTCTGGTGTGATGGAAAAAGTGGAGTGGATGGGGTAGGAAATATAATTAAAGGTCTCTGCTGGAAAAAAACTTTCTTCATCAGAATCACTTGAGCTAGCAGTTTCTCGTTCAGGCTCACTATCAGATCTAAGCTTCAAAGGGCTATAAGGGACTTCTTCAGACTCTTCACAGTAACTTTTTCCTTTATGCGTAGCTAAACCCTTCTGATGCATTCAAGCAGCGTGTTCGCACAGACAACCCTTTTCACATAATAGCATCTTCAACGATAATTTCAATGAGCATAGGAACTTACCTCTAGGGCCTTTGAAAAATATTCTTTCTACTTCAAAGTAGGACACAAAATGATGAATGGAAAATTCAGTCACAAAGCTGCCCAAGAGCCGGTTGATACAATGATCTACCGTGCAAGTGATCTTATTATCAAATTTCTCTACTTTTTTTATCGATCCAGAGGTCTAATTAGTGATTGATTTGTCTCTTATATAGCGATGGAATTCAACTAAGTGTAAAAACCACTCCTGAAGCTCATATACGAAGGAACTAAATAAAATTTCATGCACTTATGTATAAATATATTTTCGGATCCACTGTTCAACAAATAGCTTATTGCTTTTATTCTCTTGAAGCACAAATTCTAGGATCTTTCTATCTAGCCAATCTTGTAATTTGTTTCGCGAGGGCTACCACAACATCAAATCTCCCTCAAAATGATGATCTTGGTCACGACAATGGAACCATTTTTTGGCTTGAGGGGTCCTGACCCAAGTTCATAGTTATAGGTAAACTAACAAACCCTCCAACTACTGGCCCTTTCGGCAGTGATCTACTTGCGCAGACCAAAGTCTCACCCAAAGAAGTATGGGGGGGGGTGCTGGAACCAGGTTTTCGCACCCTGAGGGAGGAATTGATGAGTGGTCCTCGATAAAACCCTCAACACACTTATACATATGTGCGCTCAGAGACTAAACAAACACTAACAGAATGCCACAGAAGTGCTATCACCTTGGCACAGACAAACAGATGATAGAATCCGATCCAAATCACAACACACTAGGAATTAATAGATCTATTATGTACTTGCATATAAGTTATCCAAGATCTTGCACAATAGATTATAGCAGAACACATAGATATTATCACAGAATTAGGGTTTTCTTAGCGCAGATAACAGATCAGAACCATATCTCTCTTTCTTGACAGAAGTCAGTATTCATGCATAAACATATCAATTAACTCTGCGCATTCATAAGTAACAAAAAAGATAGTGTGATCTCATCAAATCATAACAGTAAGCATAAACAACAATTATACACATAACACAGAGCTTCCGCAAAAAATGTTCCTTCTATTAATCCTTAGATCTGTCAATACATCATCTTTTACTTTAGAACCCTTACTATCCCTTCAACACACACAACCAACGGAGTCCACACACATCCAAGACTAGGTCTCCGTGCACACAGCCAACAGGAGCCTTTTACCCAACCCAAAAATCCTTACAGATGCAGATATTATCTAAATATCACTATCTCATAGCTTAATTGAACTACTTATCTGAGACAAAATTCTACTTATTTATAATATGCTTAGCACACATGTACTATGGTCTTATAATATGCTTAGCGCACATATACTATGGTCTCAAATCATGGTTTGAGACCCACAGTTTACATCTAAGCCCATTTACACAAAAATTGGGGACTTTGACCACCCCAAAGCCCCTTTGACTCCCTTTTCGCAGTGCACACATACAATATTACCCAAAATGGAGCTTTGAAACTTGTGCCTCAGGGGACCCCGCTCCAACACATGCGTTCTTTGTCAAATTTCTTTGTCACTTTCTCTTTGACCTTTTCACTCTCTTGCATCGGCATATTGTTTCCAACACTACTCAAAACTGTTGTTGACTGCTGCAAATCTATCACATCTTGTTTACCTCCTTTCAAAGGCAACCTGTTAGAGTACTGAAACATCTCACTACAAGCATAAGAAACTTTAATGAAATCAAATTGTTCATTCGATGCATCTTTTTGAAAGGTTTGATTCAAAACATCTCTATTCTTGATCATTAAAAATGTTAAATTTTGACTTGCAATCACTATCCTCTTCATTTCTCCTGCATGTATAAGATACAAACTTTTCTTCTTCTTATGCGCTCTAAATATTTACTCAATTCCATCTTTAAACAAGTGGTACTTATTCTCATGATGATGAAATACTGCTTTCCTATCATAAAGATAAGGACTTCCAAAAACAATATTTGATATCTCAAGTGACACCACATCAAGTTCAACTTCATGAAGAAAGCTTGAATTGATTGCAAACCTTAGTATGCATTTCCTTGTTACCTGCAAGTTTTAATTCTTGCATATCCACCCTAAAGGATAAGGTCTTGGATGTCTAATAGTTTCAATATTTAGCTTCTTAGCTAAGTCTTCGAAATAAAATTAGCTTGAGAACCACAATCAAATAGTGTATATCTCTTAGCATGTTTAGAAACAACTCTAATATGGAAAAGTTCAATTCTTGTATTTTCATCTTGAGTGACATTGGAACAACTTGAACTAGTGCTTGCTATGTGCTTACCTTTCAAACCCATTGTTGTAATCTTGGTTTCATCTCCTGAATCTGAACCTAAGTCATGCTCAATTATTGCAACAGTTTTCCCCTTCTCTTTGGATTTGAGTTTGTTTGGCTTCAACTATGGATGAATTTGCCAACAATGGTCTTCATCATTTCCATTCTTCGAGCAATGTTTACATGTGAGTTTATTTTTCGTTCTTTTATAGAGATATTTCTCTTTCCTCTTCCATTAAACTTTCCCTTTCCTTTACCCTCATACTCAAAGAAAGTTTCACTTTTCTCATCTATATTATGTTTCCCTCTTGCTTCTAAATGTGTGGCTTAAACACAAACCTCATCTAATTTTGTGGGATTAAACATGAGAATAGTGTGCCTAAGGTAACTTTTCAAACCCCCAATATATTTTAACAAAGTTTCTTGAGGACAAAAGTTAATACCCAAAATAAGAGCTCTTCTCCTAAATTCATGAGTATAATCTTGCACACTCTTCCCTTTCAATTGTCTAAAATTCTACCAATCCATAACAACCTTTTTCATGTAAGCTAGAGGATAAAATTTCCTTTTAATGGCAGCAATAAAACTTGACCAATACATTGAGATCTTACGGTGGTTTTTCATTTGTTCCTTAGTCCTTGCGTCCCACCATACAAGTGGAGATCCTTCCATCCTCAAGGAACCCAATTGAATCTTTATGTCATCTTCATGGAGGTTTTGAATTCTGCAATAAACCTCCATTTGAAGAATCCAATTATCCAACCTCTCTACATTTACCTTACCATTATGCATTGGAAGCTCAAATTTGACATCAAGTTTGAGTAAGGGAGTTTTTCCTCTTGCCGTTTTTGAGTGAGTATGAGTAGTTTTGACTGTGGAAGTGGAAGATGATGTTGATAGAGATTATGAGGATGATGATGAAGATGGTGGAGATGGAGGAGGCTTTCATCCACTGCCCTTTGAATCCTTCTCTTCATCCTTCTTGCTTTATGAGGTTCCCTCTCCATGTGGAGACTTAGAATTCTCTCCAACCATCCTGGTGTCCCTCTCTTGAAAGAGGATCCTAACAATTTCAGTCATTTCATAGGAAGCCTTCTTGTATGCTTCCTCTTTTGAAATACCTTCATTCTCTCCAAAACCTGACATGATGGTTATGGATTAAAGCTCATCTTCTGGTGCAACTTTTGCCTCTTCAATCTCAGCTTCTGGAGATAAAACTTGAGGTGCTTCAAGTGTAGTTGTGGGTGAAAATTTGGGTGGAGATGGTGCCCTTCTGGCTCTCCTTCTTCTGTTCCTAACCTCAGGAATTGCAACCAAAATTTTCCCTTCTCCTCTCTGCAACTTTAACCTTGTAAGCATCACAAATTTTCAACCATTAAAACCCTACTTGCACAAAACTCAAGAAAATCAAGCAATAACCTTTCAACCTAGGCTTTGATACTACCTTGATCTGAACTTGAATGTTATTTTTGTTGTGCTAATTTCATCTTCATAATTATAAATAATTTGCTGATATTTTTCTTCATGTGCATAGGTTTCTTGAGGTGTTTGAGAGTGTTAAACAGGTAAATGAACTAAATTTTATGTTAAATTCATGAGCATCAAAACATTTAAAAACAAATGTTGAAAAACAGCAATAACATGTATATCAAACCATCACAATGATCCATTAACAAAGTGTTTTGATGAAGGAGTTGACCCCCCATGGGAAACATCTCCTTGGTCCAAATTCCATGGATTAGGCTTCTATATTAGCTCAAATGTGAAAAAATTGATATTTACATTCATCTACTACTCCTGAAACCTACTTCAATGTGTTCAGAATGTCCAAATTGTCCAGAATAAACTCTTCTTGCTCCTAATTTGGTCAAATTTTGCAAACTTTATGGCCAAAACAATTTGGCCTAGGAAATGTCCACTAAATCTGGAGATAACTCCAGTTAAGTCCACTAAATTTTGGGTTGGCGCCAAATTTTGTGGCTCCACCGAATATGCCATCAAATTAAACCGCAGTTTAATTAATTGTTAAGTGGGATTAAATGCGCTAAGTGCATTTTTAATTTAATCTGCATTAGATATAAGGATTAGTGCTAACCATAATTATGGGGCTAATTAAACGTGTTTAAACTTTTAACTCCACCCATATCTTAAGCGCTCTGATCAGTCGTAGTGGAAGGTCATGTGGGGAGGGGGCTAGCCCCCTCCTTACCCCTAAGGATGCAAACCATTGAATTTAAATATATGTCGCAAGCATATATGGTTAAGAATCGAAGTCGTGGTGTATTGGTAAGTTGAGCGCGTCGTGTGGGGGAGGTCACGGGGTCGAGCCCCAACCTACGCCCAACCTCCGTGTAAAAAATTTTCGCCACCAAATAACATATGTAATGGACCTTTGAATATTTAAATTCAACCATAGTTTAAAATTGCAATTCAGACTTTGGATATACCGCCCAATATAATATGAAATTTGGACTTTGGATATAATAAAATGCGCCAACCTTTGAAATGCAGCCATACCTTGGTCCACTAGAGGGGGCACGTGGTGGCCCCTGGATGCACAATGTGTCCGCCTCTCATTGGATTGTTCCAACCATATAATAAAAATTATCCAACCATTAAAATTCGAAATTTACGTTAGTAGATAACAGATAAAAAAATTTCACCTTCCAAACTATCCGGGGAATCCTGCAGTGACACTTGTCACAGTGTCATTGGACAAAAATTATAGAATATTCCCAGAATATCCATTTTCTGTTGATTGGGCTTCCATGCCACCATTCTGTCCTATTCTGCAGTTTTTTTAGCTGTCTATGAAAATGAACAACAGACCCTATCCTCCTCATACGGACTCCATTTTCGACGAAACAAATTGCGCCAAATTTTTGGCAATGATATCTTCACTATCATTTAGTTTCCATTTGATTCCGAGCACTTTCATTTTTGAGCTTTAACACTGATCACCTTATTACAATATATGGTCGAATGGTATGTAGAAGTCCCAGGCCTAGTTGCATTTTGCATATGCTAATAAGAGCTCTTTTCCCCTTGTGTTTTATGGGAAAACAAACTTTTATTATGTGATCTTAATGGTTGTTCTATCATTGTGTTTTTGTTGGTTATATGTTGGTTATAAGCATGGTTTTATAAGATATCTTATTCATGGCTCTCATTATGTTTTTTTTTAGTAAACGAATGAGCAATGAATGTGTGACCTAATGGATGGTAATGCAGTTATTATGAGAGGACATCAATCCTTCTTGGTGTTTCTCATATAAGTATAAAGTCCCTATGCTCAGATATGTTTATATGACCTATAAATTATATGTTTTTGATGTGGTTGAAGGAATTTTTGTCATCGCTAGGCCTTTTTAGATTAGGTCCTTGTTCAATTTTTTCATTATAGGTCTTGTCATCATGTTATTTATCATTTCTAAAAGTTTCATGAATTTATGAGTAGTGGCATGAGTCCTTTCCCTAAAAACGTGGCTCAAAATTCGAGGTTGTAGGCATAGAATTTCCTACAAAAGTATGCAACCACATGGATGCAAGATTGTGCATGCCCTAAACTATACTGAGGTATGATGGTTATGTTTATTTTTTGGTTTAACTGACATGGTATACCTGCAGGAAGAAGATCAAAATGACTACCAAGATGGTAGAATATAGTTCACAAGATTCTCATATAGCAGACACATTGAGAAGTGTTGTCTAGGTAAATTCTCTCTACAGACAAAGACAATCCCTCTAGCCCTAGGGTGGGTCTAGCAACAAACAAGAAAAACAAGCATCTACTTTCCTAGATTACATTCAATTGGAAACAAATGATAGGAGTACCTACCTTAAACTTGTGCCGACTACTTGTTCCCTTGGAGTGCATCCACTTATATTTCGCTCCAGATCATGTTCCTTGCTCCTTTTTTACGATAAATATCTATGGCAAGAGACAGAAGAAAATACAGAATGAGATAGAACAATAATACTTATATTGAATGAAATCTATCTAATAGATCAAGGAATATTAGAATTTTCATCATAATAACAAAAAAAAATGGAAAGTAAAAACCATGTGTATTCAATTAATGATCATAAAGGGGAGTTACAAACTGCACCTTGATGTCGAATATCTCCTTTCATAGGTCTGAATCCGAGCACGTCTCCAAAGCAGTCTTTTCCAACTCAATACGAGAAGGCTAAGGGTCTCAACTCTCTCCTTATATGCCTTTGACAATCTTCAAACCTTTATCTGCTATTCTTCTCTTCTATTCTGTTATATTCTCTTCTAAATATCACAGGAATTGGAAGGTGATTAATTTATAGTGATGGAGGAGGGGACATGGATCCACTTATGATGGGAGAAAGGCTTATCTCCTTGGGTGGATCCTCTTTTTTAGGAACAAGAGGCTAAAAGGAGGAAGCTTGACCATATCATGATCAACAAACATCCAGCTTTCTGCCCTCGAAGCTTCTAGTCAATGAAGCTTCGTTTCCATTTTTTAAAATCTTCCAGAAGTAGATTGGCATGGCTATTGGGTTCATACCAGCGCCAATCAACGCTAGTCACAGGCTAAGATTTTCCATAAGCACTGGTGAGACACTGAAGAGTCGTGCTACTCCCAAAAAGTAGGTTTTTAGGGAGTTATTCTAGGAATGATTAAAAGAGATATTTATCTTCAAACTGTAAGGGATCCAAAGGAATGTTTTCATGATGGAAAAAGTACATAGGGATCACTGTAGGGGTTCTCCAAGATTCAGGAATAGGGAGTATAGCGACAGCTAAAAAATGTTTTGTAACAGATGCCCCCTAAAGCATGAAGGAAAAATGAGAGTGAGGGGTGAAATAATTTATGATTACGTGCCAGGACCAAGACGCTGTCGTGGGAAAACCTGTGAATCAAGTACATATATAAAACTAAACTCTTTGATATAAATACATGAGCATAAGGCATGGAAGCAGCCATGCGTAAAAGAGACCATGTAATAGGATCCATGTTATGGACACAACCATGCAACAATAATAAGGATCACAAATATGGACTCAGCTATGGTCGCAGCCATCCATCGAAAAGATTCATGTATAAAATCATGATAACTCATATCGCCTCACAACCTAGACTTTATAAGACAAAATCCAGGGTATTTCACTCCATCACGACCCAATCAAGTAAAAATTCAGGCATGTGAATGAGTGAGATGAAGTCGAACATGCAATAAAATCGCCTGATTACCATTCAATGATGTAAACTATTAACAGGCATGAGAGAGACCAAAAATAATAACAATGGCCCTCAAGGTACTAGCAGTACAATCCAATAGATGTGAATAAGGAACTGAAGTCGAACACTCGTGAAATCAGTCGATCAAAGTTCAATGATGTGAACTTGTCGTCGAACGTGAACAACATGCCATTAGGGAATGCAGGCTCTAAGGTACTGGAAAGGAGTCTCTAGATCAACTTCCTGGATAATGAGCTAAAGTCGAAAGTGATCCATCGAAGGAGGGCCATGATGTATCCTACATCATCGACGTGAGACAGAGGAAACAAGATTGTTGTGAATCAAGATTGAACATAGAATCGGGTAATGAAAAAATTGCAGAAGCTCTTGAACATATAGGCGACACGAATCCGGAGTATGGAAACATTCGAGTCAAGTAGGATCAAAGTTAATGCTGACAGAATTGGTAATCAAATGATAGGAAAATGGATTTCCCAAACACATGGAGGAAAAGTGACGAATGTAGGATGTCCCCAACCTGGCACGAAATAGAGGAGGTGTGATGTTCAAGAGCGACATACTACCGACACAACTGATAAATACTTCTATTTTTTTCCCACCATTTCAGGCGAGTACCCCAATTATTTTTGAATACAAGCTTGAAGGGGATAGCATATGATTGTCATATAAGTTTTTCTTTTAGATAAATTCATCCTAGTACATTTTACGAGCCCTAGGAAGGAGGAACTCAGTATCGTCATGGTGATGAGTCCAATGTCATTAAATTCTAACGAGCCTGACAAAGGTGAAACTTGGATCATTTTCATGTTTAGAGAGTTTGAAAAGAGGATGAAAATAAAAATCCATAGGACCCTTTTCATCGATAGTCCCTCGAATCTGAAAAGGTAGAAAACAAAGTTTGAGAGAACCTCTTAGTCGTGATTGACTAAGGTATTCCTTTTTCAAAAATAGTTTATCCCAGCTTGAAAAAAGGGTAAACATATATTGGGTAAATGACATTTCGTTTACTTTAACGAGTTGAAAACGAAAAATACTCGGCAATATTTTCATGTTTTGAGAGTCAAAAAAGAGCTTAAAGTGACTCCTCCTAGAAGAACGAGTGGTATAAGGGGTAGCAACTAGTTCCAGTTATGGTGGAACTGCTCAAAAAAAGTAAATTTCAAGAGGCTAACTAACAAGAAAACTCATCACAGCGGTTCCTCGGGAAAGGGTAAGACATCCAAGTGAGAGCGTATGATCGACCAAGTAGATGGTGACGATGGAATGAGAAAACCAAGACTTATCTGGAAAAAACAGGCTGATAAAATGGCAATTGTTGAGCCCCAAAGATGTCCTTTTCTTTCACCACATTTCACTTCATTTCCTTTGTTCCTTATCAATTACAGGCTTAAATGATCAATAGGATTAATTAAAGCTGCTTTAAGAATGTATATAATGACTAACTTGCTACACTTTCATGGTTTTGTTGTTGTAGTCATTTTTTACTAGACTTAGCTACAGAATGCAGCCATTCTGTAGCTAGTTGCCGATTCTGCAACTGTCTTCATGTTTTCACAGGTTCCAAGTGTCACCTCAAATAAAACCACATATGGGTGAATTCCAGACTTCATCCACATCATTCCTTGCTCCCTACAAAGTCTGAGCAGAATTCTACAGGTGGTTATGCACGTGGGAAACCAAAACTAAGAGATAGACTTCTAATAGGACAAGGACTGTACAGATGTCCTTAATCATAGTACAAGACCACCACCAGAGTTATAGTTTGATTTTAGTTGGGAAAAACATTTATTCCTATTTTATCTCAAGGGTAGATATGTAATTTTCTTATAAGAATGACTCGGGAGACCGAGAAACAGCTAGCTAGATTTTGTTTTGTTGCTAGATCTCAGAAGACCGTAATACTCTGTTTTAAAGTATTTTCCCTTTAATGAAAGAAGCATCGCTTTATTGCAAGATATGAGGCAATCTTAAGGAGATTTGTACGCTAATCCGGTGGTAGAGGGCCGCTACCACCCGAGAAGCTTTTGTTCATATGGTTTAGATAAGTAACTTTAGCCTTGTTTCATTCCTAGTTTAAGCAATTTTCTGAACTTTGTGTTTTTATACTCACTTGCAGTGGATGCTACAGCTAGTCTTATTCTTACGAATTATTCCAAAACATTACTAACATTGAATGAGATATAACTGTAGTATTTTAGGAATTAGTTGCATTTTTCGGAACTTTATGTTTTATGTTCATTTACAATACAGTCAGACTTGTTCTTACAAACTGTTCCAAAATATCACTCATATTGAACGAGATAAGGCTGTAGAATTTTAGAGATTAGTTGCATTTTAGTTTAGTTGTAATACTCCGGAGGTTAATGGAATTCTAGTTTAATTTTTTTTAATTTATTTCAAGCTTGATTAATTGCATTCTAGTTCAGTTGTGGTCACTGTATTTCAAGTTTGATTGATTGTATTCTTGCTCAGTTTTGCTTAATGTATTTCAAGTTTCATTAGTTAGTTGCATGATAGTTCTGTTCTATTAGACTAAGGCCTTCATTATTTACAAAACTACTCTTGTTATTAATCTCTTCCAACATATCACCATACGGACAGGAATTAGTGTTATCAGTTCAAGGCCTTGACTGTTCTGCAATCCCTTACAATTGTGCAAATAGCCTTTTTCCCAAAACTATTCCAAAAGACTTCTAATTTCCGAATAAGGCTTAGTAGTGACAATTTAAGTTGCAGAATGGATTAATTTCAGTATCATAGGTTAATTTAAAGTAGAGTTCCTCACTGTGTTGCAGACTATCTTTTCCAAATGTGTTCCAACAGATTTCTAGCCATGGATAAGATCTTCCCTGTGATATTATAGGTTGTTGTTTACTTAGAACCTCACTATATTAAAATTATCCTTTTCTCAAGCTATTCCAACATATTCCTAATGAATGAATTGGATTGAGTTTATGTTATGAGTTATTGAATTCATGTTATTGTCAAGTTTTTCATTTTCTGAACGCCACACATAATTTAGAATAGGTTTTGCTCTGTTTTTAGTGTGACCAACAACTGTTCTTTATCAACATTTAGTTCTTTTCCTTCTTAACACAAAACCACAAAACCAAAAACATCATAAAAACACTAAACACAACGTAGTGAGAAACAAATACCTAGGCACATATAGTGCACCTCACTTCAGCAGTTTACTAGCCCTGGTTGACAATTTATGACATCAATTTAGGAACACTAAGTTGAGCAGATAGCAATCACAAGAGGTGGGATGAGAATGTTTTCATTTTTACACAAGCTTGAAATAAGGGAATCTCTGCTTGAAAATGGTTTCATTTTTACACAAGATAGAAACAGAGACAAACTATGCTTGAGATAAGTTTGCATGCCCCCAACATGGTGACTCAATTCAAGGTACATGCCCCCCAAGCTTCATCTCACTCACCTGAGTAGACTACTGGTTACTAACAGGTGGATGGAATGAAGGTTCAATTACAAGATCAAGTGAAAGAATCAACTGGAATTTTACGAGATCTAACCAAAGACTCGAATTGAAATGGGATTTGCTTCATTTTTTTAACGAGGTTGACACAGTAAAGAACTATCCTCATGACACCTTGTTTCATTTTTTAATGAGAACGACACACGAAAATAACTCTGCTCCAGAGAGCTTGTTTCATTTTTTACGAAGCTTGACACAAGAAAAGGAACTCTACTCCAAAGAGCTTGACACAAGAAAATGGACTATGCTCTGAAGAGAAAAATCATTTTTTAAGGAGATTTACACAAGAAAAGGAAATATGCTCTAAAGGCCTGATCATGGCCCATAAGAAGTCATGGCTTCCAAGATATTCTCATCAGATGGGAAAGCAACCCTCTGGAAATCAGGGTCCAATGCCCCCAGTACATCATGCACTATATCACTGACTAAATCATCTGTTGGCGCGGGCATGGAACATGTGGCTGCATAGTTAGCCTTGTTGGGTATGTGTTATATTCTTTCCACGACTATTCACGCGTGGGGGGTCGAAAACCCCCCCTATACGTTGCGATGGGTGCAACAAGGGCGTCACGGGGGGGCGAAAACCCCCTTGTTCACGGTCTAGGGCAGCGCCCCGGGAAAAAAAATTAGACCTTATTTTTCGGTGGGCAGACTCGCCCATGGTTTTGTGCATGGGTTTGCACATGGTTTTGGGGCATGATGGTTTTCGGCCCCTGGTATTTTGTAGATCCAGTCAAGGGAAATACGGTTATGTTCTAATCCAGGGTTAATGAATTGGGGTTTATGTATGCTTCGGCATGTATATATATATGTGTTGTAACACTAAAACGAATATAATGAAAAATCAAGCTAGTCGTCCCGATTTGGGATCCAGGGGAAAATATCTGTGTATATCTATTTTATGTTTTATGCTCTCGCTATTGTTTATTTTCTATTTTTAAGATTCATTTGCAGATAATTTATGTTCAGGGTTAAAACCTACATTTGGTATTGAATTTGTTTCAGCTTCAAGGGGATGCCTTTGCTGCTGAGGGGTTTTTTGCTCGGGCCTAAGGTAGACCCTGTTTAGTGGGATATCTACGGGATCGATTCTTGCGATGAAAGAAGATGGCGAGCGGAGGGAAGATATAGATCAATAAATTTAATGGTCAGAGTTTTGAGTTGTGGAAGCTCAAGATGGAGGATCTACTGGTGGATAAAGATCAGTGGATCACAATAGATCTGGGTACTAAACCAACGGCAATGTTAGATGAAGACTGGAAGAAACTGGATCGGAAGGCAAAGAGCGCAATACGGTTGTGTGTCTCAGATTCAGTATTGTTGAATGTATCTGGGGAAGCTACGGCGAATACCTTGTGGGAAAAGCTAGGGACTTTTTACCAATCTAAGTCTCTAGTGAATAAATTGTTAATGCGGAAAAAGCTGTATAACCTGAGGATGAAGGATGGAGACTCAGTGACAGAGCATCTGAATGCCTTCAATACCGTGGTAAGCCAACTATCATTTGTTGATATTAAAATATCAGATGAAGATAAGTGCCTTAGTTTTTTGTGTTCTCTACCAAATTCATGGTACATTCTAGTTATTGCAATAGGTAGCAATACAACTACCTTGAATTTTGATGACATTGTCTCAGCCTTGTTGTTGGAGGAAATGAGATGGAGAAAAATGGAGGGTCAGAATGGAGATGCCTTATCTGTACGAGGAAGGTCCCAAAACAAAAATAAGAATAAGGTTTCGAGTGGGATATATAAATCTAGAGGGAGATCTAAATCTCCTGGAAAGTTTTTAAAGGTGTGTTGGAAATGCGGACAGGAAGGGAACTACAAGAAGGATTGTAGATCTAAAGCACCTGAGAAAGGAAAGGGATCTAATGATGCTCCTTCTGTAGAGGCAAAAACCACCTCGGATGAAGGTGGGGATGTGTATTTGGCTTCTTCTTCAAATACACATGTAGATCATGAGTCATGGTTGATTGACTCGGGTGCATCCTTTCACTTCACTCCCCATAGGGAGTGGTTCTGGGAGTAAGAGAAATATGATGGCAGTGATGTCTTCTTAGGGGATGATAGGAAGGCCAAAATAGTCGGACGTGGAAAAGTTAAGCTGAAGCTGTAAGGTGGAAGGATTAGAACACTTTTTGGTGTTCTGCACATTCCTGCATTGGCCAGAAATCTGATTTTTGTAAGAAAGATGGATGATGCAGGTGTAAAAATAATGTTCGAGAAAGATACCTTTAAGATGGTTTAGGGAGAACTGGTATTAATGTGGGGAGTTTGGATTGGAAATTTGTACAAGCCTCAAGGCAACACTGTTATTGATGGCTGCAACAGTTCTTTGATTCCCGAAAGTGGAGCGGAAAGACTAGCGGTCTCTGGAGAAAAGACCATGCTATGGCATCAAAGGCTTGGACATATTGGAGAGAAGGGCCTTCAGATACTGCATGGAAATGGTATGGTAGAAGGTATGTCTAATAGCTCTTTGGATTTCGATTTCTGTGAACATTTTGTATATGGGAAGCAGAATCGGGTGAGTTTTCCTTCTAGTGCTGAGAGGGCAAACAAGATATTAGAGCTTGTGCACAGTGATGTGTTTGGACCTGTGTTGGTTCCATCACTGGGTAAGTCTGTGTACTATGTTTCATTCATAAATGACTTCTCAAGGAATACATGGATATATTTCTTAAGGAATAAATCTAAAGTCTTTGACATATTTAAAGAATTTAAGGCTCTAGTGGAAAACCAGACAGAGAAGAAGATAAAGGTGTTAAGGACAGATAATGGTGGGGAGTTCTGCAAGAAGGAATTTGAATAGTTCTGTAAGAAGTGTGGTATAGCACGGCAGAAGACTACTCCATACAGACCTCAAAAAAATGGAGTTGCAGAAAGAATGAACAGAATTCTGATAGAAAAGGCAAGAATCATGCTCAATGGTACCAGATTACGACAAGAATTCTGGGCAGAGGAAGTGGAGACTGCATGTTACTTGGTTAACAAATCACCTTCATCGGCGTTGGAGGATAATACTCCACATGAGGTATGGACTGGTAAGAAACCCTCTCTTTCACATCTGATGGTATTTGGATGTGATGCATATTTACATGTTCCAAAGGAGAAAAGGACCAAGTTGGATAATAAATCTAAAAGGTGCATCTTTATTGGGTATAAGGATGGTTTAAAGGGTTACAAGATTTGGAACCCGGAAACAAGGAAGGTTGTGTACAGTCGAGATGTGGTCTTTAGAGAGGTGAAAGATGTTGTTAAACATCAAGTCCTACCAAAGGAACCTGAGAAGATAGAGTTTGAGCTAAAGGAGGATGAATCAGACTCTACAACAAAAGAACACTCAGAAGAGGAAGAGCCACAAACTCCAGCTGTGAGAATATCAGTCTAGGAAAGAAGACAACCAGAAAGGTATATTCCATCTGCTTTTTGTTCAAATTTTTCTTTAACTATAACTGATGATGATCCCATAACCATCAGGGAGGCAGTAGATTAAGAGGACGGAAAACTCTAGAAGGAGGCCAAGGTTGATGAAATGGCATGCTTGCATAAAAATGAGGCATGGGATCTGGTGGAGCTGCCGGCTGGAAGGAAGCCCATCGAGAGAAAATGGGTGTTTAAGAAGAAGTTGAATGTAGAAGGAAAGGTGGAGAAATACAAATCTAGGTTGGTAGAAAAAGGTTATTCCCAGGTGCCGAGAATTGATTTTGGTGATATTTTTTCTCCTGTTGCCAAAGTTACTTATATTAGATTACTTTTATCTGTTGCTGCTGCATTTTATTTTAAGGTAGAACAGATGGACGTGAAGACAAAATTTCTTCATGGGGATCTAGAAGAGGAGATCTACATGAAACAACCTGAAGGCTTTATGGTGAAGGGAAAACAATAACTGGTATGCAGGTTAAAGAAGTCTTTGTATGGGTTAAAACAGTCACCAAGGATGTGGTATCAGAAATTTGATACCTATATACGGAGACTTGGCTTCACCAGAAGCAAGGAGGATCACTGTGTTTATTTTAAATTAATTGGTGACCGTGTTATTTATTTGGTCTTGTATGTGTATGATATGTTTTTGATTGGAAATGACAAAGAAATTATCCAAGATTTGAAGATCTGCCTGTTCTCCAAATTCGACATGAAGGATCTTAGTGCTGCAAACTATATTTTGGGCATGGAAATTAAGAGAGATCGGGCAAAGAGGAAGTTCTCGTTAAACCATGGGAAGTATTTCGAGACTATATTGCAGAGATTCAATATGTAGGATAGTAAATCGATGAATGTTCTAATTCTTGTAGGTGTAAAGCTGTCTGATGAACAGTGTCCCAAGACACAAGAAGAAGAGGAGGATATGTCCTGTTAGTCATCAGTAATTTTTCTGATATCAAAAGATGACTAAGTTGTAAAGCCTAGATTTCTAGAAACAATATTTGAAGAAACATTGTGAGTTCTAGAAATCTCACTGCCTTCATCATCCTACACCTGACTGTTCCACTATAAACTTTATATTTTGTCTTCTCAAAGTTTATCCTGTTGCAAAGAAAACTCCATTTTATGGGCCTGTTTTCCTCATTTTCATTACCTCACTTACACCCTCATTCATTCCCTTTTTCCCTTCTCAAAAACCCTAAAAAATTCCCATCACACATCATTTTCTTCTAAAAAACCCTTAAACAATGTAAAAACCCTTTTTACATTGTTTAAAACTAACTTCTAAGCCTATTGAACCCTTTAATTTTTCATAAAAACTCTATTTTTATGTTAAAAGCACATTTTTGCATAAATTGGGCCTTTAGCCCCTTCTCGTCTTAGCTCCGGTCCCCTCTACTCCCATAAGACCAAGGCCTCCGCCTGCTTTCCCAGCCCCTTCTCCATTTGAAATAAGCTTTGTCTCTTTTATTTTTGTTAAACCCCACAAACCTTGTTAAACCCCCTAAACCTTCGAAAAATATTAAGGTGGGCCCCCCTTTTTTACTTCATCCCACCTTCTTGTTTTCTTCCAGAACACCTTGACTGTTGATCAAAGGCTCTAGGTCCTGATCTAGTCGTCATCACTTCATCTCCCATCACTCCGCCCTTTCATTATGTAAAACCATATTACCCAAAAAATCCCACTATCTCATCGCGCCCAGGCCCCGCCTTTTCACTCGGCTCTTCCATCCAACCACAACCCTCCACCTGTCATTGGGTTCCACCTTCCAAACTTGCGCATCGGTCTCCAAACCCCTCCGCACCGTCAATCTCACCTCTTGAGATCCGACGGCCAAGACCGTATATCGCACATATTCTTGCACTGAGCTTTAACCCTCCTAACCCACACGATAAAAGTGGTATTGACCCAGACACACGTCAACTACTAAGTGGAATTGTGTTCGATCAGCCCGAAACCACTTACCACCTGCTACCTGCGTGATAAACCACCTCAGTTTTCCAAAACTGCTTTCTTCCTCCATGCCAAAATTCAAAGTTATTCGCCCCTGTTTGATTTTCCCCATGGTTCCACCTACGGAATTTTCCCTCTGCACCCTGTCTCCTCTAAAAATCTCCCCCAATGATCCAAACCCCAAGAAAAGGCAGTTTTACCCATCTCGCAGGTTTTAAAAACTAACTATTTGTGTTATGTGCGGGTTTTTAATGGCGGTAGGATGCCCAAGCAGCATTCCAATAATCAAGAAATGACAAAAAATCCTCTGGATGACGATCCAGGAGGTGAATTTACATTAAAAAGGGCAAGAGGGTTTGCATAGGGTTATACCCTCAATGGATCATGATCATCGATGGGTTACAGAATCCTTCAATACCATGAAGAAACCCTCCCTGCACGCAAAAGACATTACAGTTAGAGGAAGCTGTGAAGAAATGAAGGGCAGAAGGATCAAAAGGCTAAATCCTAAATCAAAAGATAAACACATAGGATTAGCCCTTAAGACAGTGATTAAAGATAAAAGGCCAAAGTTTAAAGACAAAGGATAAATAAACAAAACAGTCATAAAAGCAGGATAAAGGATAAAGACTGTAAGGCAGAATATGAAGGCTAAATCAAGGATCAAAAGGCCTAATTACTGAGTTTTACTAATTAAAACAAAGACAGATAACCCAAAGGCAGCTTCGAATAACTCAACAAGGAAGCAATTACTCTTCCAAAGACTAAACTTCCACCTACACCATGATTTCTTCCCATAAAGGCATTTGGCATTTATTCCACAATCAGAGATATTTTATATATGTCAAGGCAGTTATTATAGGCCTTAAAAGTCAAAATTTTTGTCTCTCCTTCTTTAGAAGTTAAGACAGGAGTTATTGAAACAGAGAAGTAGCTGCAAATATTTCCACCTTAAAGCCTTGCATGGTTTTCTTAGGAATGCATTTACTCAGTAATTAATGACACTCAAACCCTATCTTGAGCTCCACTTCCTCATTTGCAACATAAATACTGCATCTAAACTCATTGTATTGTTCGCATTTGATGACTCTTTGAAGTAATACATAGTCTCTTGGAAGTTGAAGGAAAATTGATGTCTTGGATCTTGTGGATGCCCTGTTTTGTTTGTTGATGGAGGAGGCTAGATCACTGGATTCCTGAGCTTGGCTGTTGGTGAAGTGCTTCTATTTGTTATTGTTATTTCCTATTTTCATTATGTTTTCATCTTTCTTTGTTACAGTAGAGTAAAATTTTTAGGCTAAGAAATGTCTTCTAAAAGTACCTTAGTTATGTTTACTCTTCACTGTCTTAATGTTTTTTTCTGCAAGGTCTGATTGGAGGATTATTAATTTCCCTCCAGTTCCATCTAGCTTTTTATTTTAGAAATAGTTCAATAGAGTATAACCAAGGAGTTTCTCTTTTGGTGAGTCCATGTTCCTTTGAGTACGGTTTGAGAGGTTGTTTTGAGGAATGATTTCAATAGAGTGAAACCAGGAAATTCAGTCGTGAGTCCATGCTCCTTTGAGTACAACTTGAGAATTGTTTCTGAGACTTCTTTAAAAGTATGCGTAGTAGATTCTAAGCCAGGGAAGTTTATGGTGTGCCCTGTCCTCTGGTCTACCTTTAAAATTTTCTTTGAAAGGTCCCTAGAGAGTTAGTCAAAAGCAGATTAGATTATTTATGTTTGATCTTATACTACTCTTATTGTTATCTTACATGTTTTCTTTATCTGAAAGTAGTCTTTTTTATTTTTGGATTGTTGTCTAAAAGGTTTGCTTATTAAAATTTTGTCCAAAGAAATCTATGGTTTGCCCTGTCCTTTGGCTTGCTTCAAAATAGTTACATGAAATATTTCTCTTGTTTAAAGTACATGATAAAGAATTCTTAATTTCTCCTTTTCCTACTTTTCATTCTTATCCTTAATTGTCACCTAATTATCCCAAAAAAATTGAAGATCCACTGGCCAAGTTAGATTTTCCCTATGATACTCCCCGATCCTTTAATTAACTTATCATAACTTCCATTTGACTCCATTTCCCAATGATTTAGATATTTCCTCATTCTATCTATGCTTTTTTATCATTATGTCCAGCCAAAACAATCAAACAAACCTTGCACTTAATAAATAGCCTTAAATCAACCCTTAAAAGCAAACAAGCACATATCCTTTGCAAATAACCTGAGAGATCCCTCTCTGAGTCTAGGAAGGCTAGGTCCTAGAACTCTAAATATTAGTTCCATGTTGCCTTGTCATTTGGTATGCCAATCTGCCAAATCATAGGACACTACAACATCTCTCGTGTTCCATATGCAAGTGTAGTGGGTAGCCAGATGTATTTAATGGTCTGTACTAGACCAGAAATTTCACATGCAGTGGGAGTATTGAGCAGGTTTATGTCAAACCCAGGGAAGGAGAATTGGACAGAAATGAAGCCATTTTTCAAATATTTGTGTGGCACTAGTGATTATGGCTTGTGCTACCAGGGAATACCATGATTGGAAAGAGTGTTGGACATTCATGGTTTTATTGATGCAGACTGGGTTGGAGATTTGGACCAAAGAAGATCTACAAGTGGGTATGTGTTTAGCCTATTTAGAGGTGCAGTCATTTGGATGAGTAGTGGCTCTTTCAACTACAGAGGCAAAATACATAGCAGCCACTCATGAAAGAAAAGAAGCAGTTTGGTTGTAGAGATTGTGTTCAAGTATGGGGTTGGTGCAACAAGCTATAAGGATAGACTGTGATAGCCAAAGTGCAATTTTCTTGGCTAAGAACCCTGCTTATCGTTCAAATATAAAGCATATTGATGTTCAGTATCACTTTGTGAGAGATATGGTTGAGGCTAAAAGGGTGTTCCTGGTAAAGGTGGACACTTTGAAGAATGTTGCAAATGCATTGACGGAGTCTGTGAGCACTCAGAAGTTCTCTTGGTGTAGAGAAACAATGGGTGTTGCAAATTTGGGCTAATGACTCAGCTCTCCTGTGGCCCCCTGTGGAAAGAAAACAACAAGTGGGAGAATGTTGGGTATGTGTTATATTATTTCCACAACTAGTCACACATGGGGGGGTCACAAGGGGGGCGATAGCCCCCCTTGTACATTGTGTCGGGCGCAGCAGGGGGGTCACAGGGGGGGCGGCAGACCCCCTTGTTCACCTCGAGAAATTTTTTTGGACCTTATTTTTCGGTGGGCGGACCCGCCCATGGCTTTGTGCATGGGTTTGCACATGGTTTTGGGGCATGATGGTTTTCGGTCCCTGGTATTTTGTATATTTGGTCAAGGGAACTACAGTTATGTTCTAATCCAGGGTTAATGGATTGGGGTTTATTTATGCTTCAGCATGTATATATATGTGTTGTAACACTAAAAGGAATATAATGAAAAATCAAGTTGGTCGTCCCGATTTGGGATCCAGGGGAAAATCTCTATGTACTGTTTTATGTTTTATGCTCTCGCTATTGTTTATTTTCTATTTTTAAGATTCGTTTGCAGATAATTTTTGTTCAGGGTTAAAACCTACAAACCTGTGGTGGGGAAGATACCACTGGCATATAAGAACCATTTAGGGATGATGGTAGACTGGGAGCCACATTAGGACCAATGAAAGACATCTAATCAATGGTCACAATGGCTCCTTCATGTGGAAAACATATCACACGAAAGAAAGAGGAGATAAGAGCTCCCATGACATAATTGTAGTCACACCCAGGGAGTAAGTTAAAATCCAAAGGGCCTTGGACAAACATCATGTCCATATAGACAATCTTTCCTGCCAAAGTAATATGAAACCTAGGAAGGATCCATAGTGGTTGAATCATTCCCCAGTTAAAAGCCAACAGATTTTTGGTAACAGGAACAAGTTGCGGAGAACCAAAAGCTTTTCAGGTAGTTGAGGACAAAATACTAGCAGATGCACCTTCATCTATTATTATGTTAGGTACAGCCACATTATAGGCATGTACCATGATCTCAAAGGGCATGTAAGAAGGAAGATGATATCCCTTTAGTCGACTCCAATCAAAAGAAGTGATCAAAATACTTGGAGGGGGTTTCATGGGAATGGGAGAACTACCCCCTTGTGTTATGGGAATGGGAGGATCACCTTCCTGTATCGCGGTAATGGAAGGATTTCACTAGGAATTTGAAGAAAAAAAATTAATTTGAGTGGTATGAGATTCACTCTCAATAGGAAAGCCCTGACCAACTGCAGGTGGAATCATGTCGATCGTTTTCTCAACCAATGGTTGGTCGGGAATGGACTCATGAGATTTAATTTTAGAGAGAGTGGAATTTACTAGGGATGAACTTTGATCAATCACATGATCAAATAGCAAAGGATTAGGGGAAAACTTCTGGTAAACAAAAAGAAGGCAAGGCTGAGACACTGCAAGGGTATCCAACACTTTGGAGCGTTCATTCATATGAGGACAAAGGTGAGTGGGATGATTCCCTTCACATAACCTACATGGAAAATTGACTTATCCTTTTTCTTATGAATCTTATTATCACTAGTTGAGAGTTCACCAGTAGCATGATCTCCAGAGGCTGATGACAAAGGTTTATTTGGGCTAGTGGACCACACTTATAACACCTTGGGAATACCAGGACAATATCTAAGAAGGTGGTCACCCTTACATAGCTTGCAAGGGAATTTGACTTTGCGAGACTGATTGGAAGGTTTTTCAACACTAGTTGCATCAATGGCGATGATTTATTGGTTGCCCCCTTACTTATTTTGCTTCTTCTTCTTAGCTTCCTGGTTACTAGAATCCATACTTTCACCATGTGAAGAGGAATAATGAGGTGAAGAAATGGGTGAAGAAGGAAAGGGATCAACTTTAGGGTCGACATGAGGTTGACACTATTCAGGTGGAGGCAAACTTGGTCAAGAAGACTCTTGGACATTCATAACAACGGGAGTTAAAAATAACCAAACCAAAAAACCAATGGTAAATCTCGAGAAGGACAACGTTGCCATATAGGGAGCACAAACGTTTCCAAAAGAAGGAAACAGACCAAGATTCCCATCTGAGGGGGTTCCTTGATTGGGAGACTCAGAAACTATTGTCATTAGTCCCAACCTAAGATCTGCTAAGGAGATGAGCACGGGTAAAATTTTATCATGGACAATAAATTTTAGAAATTAAACACAAAATAAACCAAAAAGGGGTAATCTAGGCAAGAGGGTTTACCAAGTATCCATGAACTACAGAATACCTCCTGGTGAACCAAGAAGTATGGGCAAGAAATATCCTCGAATGGTGTGTTCGGTGTATCATGTTTAAGAGGCAGCATACTTGATTACCTATGGCTAAAGGATAGAAACCTATTGGGGTCTCATGTTATATACTTGATAGTATAGGGAGCACAAGTCTGTGTTGACATTGTCTAATGTGTAACCGTTCAGTGAGAGTGTCCCCATATACTTATCATACGTGTTGCAAGTGCTATATACTTCCGTACGTGGGACGAGGTTTCACTCCTGGAATGCAACACAGGCTATTAGCGACAACTTCCAGGATTACAGACCCTGGAACACGTCTCTAACCTAGACCTTTAAACGTTTTGTGTTAAGTTCCAAATGATCCTTAGATTCATTGAATAAGTTTTAAAGTTTATCTTGAATTTAAGTCTTGGTTTTAAGGCCTTACCGATGTCACCTAAATCCCTAAAATGCAACTATATGAGAAAAAGACAACTGTTCATTTCGATGAAAAACTACACTAATTTAGAGGAAGAGGTTCACACAATCAATGCACCTGTCAAGAAAATGCACTAGATAACAATTTTCACTACTTATTTAAGTGCATAATCCAAATCAAAATCAAAATCTCTTCCACTTTCCTAGTTTTCACTACATGCACGAGAAGCAATCGAAATGAAGTTTTTCATTTTACATGCAAAATGAATGCAATTTTTTGTTTTATTTTGTTTTGTTTTTTATATAAACCCAATGCAAAAAGATGCATAACACACTTCAAATGTAATCACTTTCTTTGACTACTTATCTAATGAAATTCCTCAAAATTCTATAATATGCAATAATCAAGATACCAAAGAGAAATCCCAAGTCATTTACTCAAAACAAAACATTCTTCACTTTTCACACTGATTGTCATACAAAGAAAGATATTTCAGCTGAAGACAAGAAATGTAATATATTCTTATGGATGGAAGAGAGAACCAAATTCACATGGAATGGACACTTGAAAACTCTAATCACAGAAATCAACCGAAAAAAAACAACCGAACCAAAAGGTTCGAAATAGATGACAAAACTGACTCAACAAAAGGTCTAGTATTTAGTGAAGCATGCAACCATTAAAATGACACAAAGCATCTATAAACCCTAGGATGACGATGATGCACAATTCAAAAAGAAAAGAAACCAAAGATGAACTAGTTAAGACAATCAAGTCACTGAAAAGAAGAGAACAAGAGCAATCCGAACAGAGAATGAAGCCTAGAAGGGTAAGACACACTGGAAACCAATGAAAGGAAACCCTAAAAAAAATTACACAGAAATCGGCATGCATGTGAGGTTGCACCTCGTGATGGAAGGGGATAACCACTTATGTTTTAAAACATCTAGTGCCAATCATCGCTTCTGTAATGGAATTATCATTGTTGATCAAGGAAAATGACAAAAACAAAAGGGTTTGATAAAAAAATAAAAAAATAAAAAATCCAAGCTTATCACTTCTTAAAGGAGATTAATGAATATAATTAATCATAGAAGCCAAAAACAAAGGAGAGATAGTCATTCGATGACAGTGGACGAAAAATAAAAAGCTAAAAGAGTTGAAAGAGACTAGAAAAAAGAACTCTCCAGTGGATTTGCCACTTTTTTGTCTAGGTAAATCCTCTCTGCAGAGAGAGATGATCCCTCTAGCCCTAGGGTGGGTCTAGAAACAAACAACAAACAAGCATCTAATTTCCTAGATTACATTAAATCAGAAAGAAACGATAGGAGTACCTACCTTAAACTTGTGTCGATTACTTGTTCCCTTTGAATGCATCCACTTATATTTCACTCCAGATCATGTTCCTTGCTCCTTTTTTATGATCAATACCTATGGTAAGAGACAAAAGACAATACTGAACGAGATAGAACAAATAATACTTATATTGATGGAAATCTATCTAACAGATCAATGAATGTTATAGTTTTCATCATAATAACAAACGAAATTGGAAAGTAAAAACCAATTGTATTATATTTAATAGACAGTAGAAGGTTAAGAGGTTGTTGAATGTCAAATATATAACAAAACAGTCTCACGTTTACTTCAAACAAATATATAGACCAGACACGTGCTATAATGCCTGATATCTCTTCTATTCTATTCTATTCTCTTCTAACTATCAGAGGCATTGGAAGGTGATCAATTTATAGTGGTGGAGGAGGGGAAATGGATCCACTTATGATGGGAGAAAGGCTTAAATCCTTGGGGGGTTCCTATTTTGTAGGAACAAGAGGCCCAAAGGAGGAAGCTCGGCCATATCTTGATCAACGAACATCCAACTCTCCTCCCTAGAAGCTTCTAGGCCATGAAGCTTTGTTTATTAAATCTTCTGGAAGTAGATCGGCGTGGCTATGGGGTTCATACCAGCATCGATCAGGGCTAGTCACAGGCTAAGGATTTTCCATAAGCGCTGGTGAGAGATTGAAGGGTTGCGTTGGTCCAAAAAAGTGGGTTTTTAGGGAGCTATTCCAGGAATAATTAAAAGAGAGATTGATATTCAGAATGTAAGGGATCCAAAGGCATGTTTTCCTGATGGAAAAATTACACATGGATCATTGTAGGGGTTCTCCAAGATTCTATAATAGACAGGGACAATGACAAAATGTTGTGTAACAAGACGTTTAAAGGAAGAAATAAGAATTTTCAAGGAAGATAATGATAGGATCATTTAGGCATAGGGGAAAAAATTAGAGGTTAATGCAGTTATCCTTCAGAGTTTTTTAAACTTGTAGAGACAGGGACTGCTTAGGATCAGTCGTGGACAGGAGGAAAAAAACATCTCTTTGGCTGTCCACAATCAAGCTTTGACAAGCAAGAATAGATGTCTTTCTACCCCCTAAATTCCCCCATCAAGGTGCTACATCTCCTTCAAGACCACAAATTCAGTTGCTTTGATAACATATGATCCATAATCATTATGCCTATGGCCTATTTATCTCATCAACATGGATCATTGTGAAAATAAATATAAAGAAAACAATTATGTTTCTAAAACTCAATGATTGTTTCCAATGCAATTCATTAATCAGTTGCCAATGCAATTAATTTACAAAACCAAAAAAATTTCAAGTCAAGTTCAAGGATCCTTTGTTAGTTCAAGCGATTTAAAGGATCCTACCCATGATGCATGGTTGTAATCCATTTAACCAATGCTCAACCTTCAATTGACCAAAAAAAACATTTTTTGGGATCAATCCTCTTGATCCACAAAGGGAATAATCAACTACGTTTACATTAGGATTCATTCCTAATTCTAAATGGATTCCAACACCATTCTAATTCATTAATAAGAGGTTATTTCATAAGGAATTTTGTGTCTAAATTTGAATAATTTTCTGAATTATTCACCGTGATTATCCTGATTACACACTATTTAAGCTTCATGCATAATACATAACCTCTTCTACAATTGATCATCAATATGCAGAAATAGAAACAGTCGCATGTGCACATAAACACAATAGTCAAGCACACATAAACACAGTATGTATTGGGGAAAGCAATAGCTGAAAACCCCCAACTATCTGTATAATATAATGATAGAGAACATGTAACAATACATAACACAAAGCTCCTCACAGCTGTCAGCACTATCTCACATGCTACACACAAACTAGCACGGAAGTTGAACAAGTCACAGGTTCAAATCTCCTCCACAAGTCTGCCTGCCTCTACTGCGCAATCCAAGATGAGAATGAATTTGATCCAAGTTCGAATCCCACCCTCTTGTACTGCGCAATCCTCATTGGCAACCTCAATCAATGTGTGTGCAAATCTCATGCACAAGTATAGTCACAACTGATAGTCACACTCACCCTTTCACCCACCTCTAACACTGGTCTCCACTGAACTGTCCATGCATTGCAGTTAACTGATGTGTTCATTAGTTGAATTATGAGTTAATAATTAGTGAATTAATTAATAATTAATTCACACCACTCATCACTAGTGTATTTTCCAGTTAGACTAAATACAACTAGTTCAACTAAGTTAAACTAAACACAACTCCACCAACTGTCTCATCAACTCCACCAAACTCTGCCACATGAGTTCTAACTGAAGTCAAACATGCAATAGCTCAACTAACCCATAGGAAATTCGAATTTCCTTCTACCAGCTGCATGTGCCACATCTGTAGCTCAAACTGAAGTGCTCCAAGAGGATAAGATAAAGTTTATAGTCCAAATATTATTAAGGGATAATAATATTTGACTGTTCTATTTTTAGACAGGCAGTCTAAAAATAGACTTCGACCTGTATGTCTAAAAATAGATGTCCATCTATTTTTACCAACTTGACCAATCATCCAAGAATAGCATCCCGCAACTCCTAGACCATGCTCCATATGTCTAAAAATAGACATAGTCTAAAAATAGACTTTTCGACAAAATCACATGTGTGGTCCCCACCTAGTTTAGGTGATCACTTTCCAACTAGGATCAGGAAAGATGTTTCAGGAGGCCTCCTTCACTGTTTCTTGTTGCCATCTTCAACACTCCCTCTCAACAAGAAAGGACTTTCATTGCATGCGACATGTAACTCCATGCATTCGCCCTGCAACCTTCACAAGCGCCATGCAACTCCATGCATGCGACATGCAACTCCATGCATTCGCCATGCACCCTTTGCATGTGCCATGCAAACTCATGCATGCACCATGCAACTCCATGCATCTACTCTGCAACTCCTCTGAAACTGAATAGGCTCCAAACAACTCAATCAGTCTGATGCATCTATCATCAAAGTCTTCGACTTCTACTGGTACCAACTGCACATGTCATCAGGAACCACTGCGCTGTTGAACTCTTGCACCCATGCACTTTGCACTTACTGTCAACTCTGATCCGCGCTCCAGTATCCGACACTGTCACTTTGATCTGCTTGCATCACTCCAACTGATCATGCTACTGCTGCGCTGTGGGCACCTCGTAGCCAGGTTCAACTCATGAGATCCACACCATCTCATGAATCCTGCCCAGAAATCTCCTCTTGGGATTAATCATGCATGTCACCCCACCTCTCACCTGGTGGTATAGCTACATGCACTCCCTCTGCCCATCTGGCACGAAATTTCTCTGCATGAGTGGTTTCTTCCACTCCATGATCCTCATCTTATGGCTGCTCCACTTCCCGAGGTTCACTATTACCTGCATGCAAAACTTGCTCCCTCTCAAGCATCAATTGCATGTATTTCTTGCACTTCCCAACAGTAGGAAGCTCCGTAGACATCCCATCTACTTCAAGTCTGTAGAGATTCTTTGCTCGAATCCCAACCTTCTTTACTTTTCCTGTTGCATTGTGCCGAAGGAAAACTTTTCCTTCACTGAAGACAACTTCATACCCTTTATACTCTAACATTGCGACTGAGATCAAATTCTTCTTTAAACCTAGAACATGCACTACATCTTGTAAAAGAATGAGTTTACCTAACTCCCTCTGAAAGGTTATGGTACCAATGCCGGTCGCATTGTATCGTCCATTGTCGCCCAACTCAACATGCAACTGGAGATCTTTCTCCACCAAGTCGCTGAAAAGATTCACATCTCCCGTCATGTGAAAGGAAGCGCCACTATCAAAATACCACCCCGATCCCAATGCACTAGACACCATGCATGTGATCAATGACAAGTCCAGCTCAAATTGTGAGGCAAGAGCCTCACCAACTGCAGCTCCAGCAGCCTGCTTGTTCTTCTTCTTCTGTGGACAATTTGTGGCGTAATGTCCATGATCGTGACAGTGAAAACACTTCACTTTGGACATGTCACGCTTTTTACCATTCGCACCAGATTGAGAAGCTTCCTTCTTGCCCTTCCCTTTCCTTGCTTTGGCAGCCAAAGAAAAATCTTCTTCATCATATGCCTTTGATGAAGATCCATCCCTGGTACTTCGCCTTATCTCCTCTTGCACAAGATCCGACCAAAGTCGCTCCCATCCTGGAAATTTCTCCCGACCATTGACAGAGTCCTCATAGGAATTCCAAATATTTGGAAGACCAAGGAGAGCCAAGCTCACCAAGTCCTCATCATCCACACTAACTCCTACACTCCCAAGCTCATCCCTGCAGTGGACAAACTTTGTCAAGTATACCGGAATAGTGTCATTCTTATCCATCTTTATTTTCCTGAGTTTATCCTTGAGCGCCAACTTCCTCTGGTCGCTCTTGCTTTGGAATAAATCTGTCAAGGCTTTCCACATCAAAAATGGAGAAACCTTACCATGCAGGCTGGATACTATGTGATCCTTCACGCCCTCCAACAAAATCCTTCGACATCTTGTTGTCTTCTTTTGCCAAGCCTCAACTTGAGCAGCATCAGTAGGCTTTGGAACTTCAGCATCTATGAACTCCTTCAGCCCGTTATCTTCTAACACCGCCTCCATCCTATCTCTCCATGCAATATAATTCGAGCTACCTTCAAGAGAATACTCCAATCGCAATCCTTGATAAGACATTTTGACTTCAACACCAAGAAAACACTACTGCAAAAATCGAATTCCACCAACTCAAAACTCCACTGCTTCTAGATCTGTGAGAACAAATTATTTCTAGCACAGAGATCAACTATAGGGGCGTTTACTGGATATATCACCTTTCAAAGAAAGGATGGATCCAGAGGCTACCTGGCCCGCTTACAGACTCTGTCTACCGAAATAAATTGTAATCACTGTAATAGATCCGATGATCAATTCTTGCTCCGATACCATGTAGAAATATGAATAATTTGCTGAAATATTCACCGAGATTATCCTGATTACACACTATTTAAGCTTCATGCATAATGCATAACCTCTTCTACAATTGATCATCAATATGCGGAAATAGAAACAGTCGCATGCGCACATAAACACAATATTCAAGCACACATAAACACAGTATGTACTAGGGAAAGCAATAGCTGAAAACCCCCAAATATCTGTATAATATAATGATAGATAACATGTAACAATACATAGCACAAATCTCCTCACATCTCTCAGCACTATCTCACATGCTACACACAAACTAGCACGAAAGCTGAACAAGTCACAGGTTCAAATCTCCTCCACAAGTCTGCCTGCCTCTACTGCGCAATCCAAGATGAGAATGAATTTGATCCAAGTTTGAATCCCACCCTCTTGTACTGCACAATCCTCATTGGCAACCTCAATCAATGTGTGTGCAAATCTCATGCACAAGTATAGTCACAACTGATAGTCACACTCACCCTTTCACCCACCTCTAACACTGGTCTCCACTGAACTGTCCATGCATTGCAGTTAACTGATGTGTTCTTTAGTTGAATTATGAGTTAATAATTAGTGAATTAATTATTAATTAATTCACACCACTCATCACTAGTGTATTTTCCAGTTAGAATAAATACAACTAGTTCAACTAAGTTAAACCGAACACAACTCCACCAACTGTCTCATTAACTCCACCAAACTCTGCCACATGAGTTCTAACTGAAGTCAACCATGCAATAGCTCAAATAACCCATAGGAAAAACGTATTTCCTTCTGCCAGCTGCATGTGCCACATCTGTAGCTCAAACTGAAGTGCTCCAAGAGTAAAAGATAATGTTTATAGTCTAAATATGATTAAGGGTTAATAATATTTGACTGTTCTATTTTTAGCTCGGCAGTCTAAAAATAGAAATCGCCCAATTTCTAAAAATAGAGGTCCATCTATTTTTACCAACTCCACCAATCATCCATAAATAGCATCCTGCAACTCATAGACCATGATCCATATGTCTAAAAATAAACATAGTCTAAAAATAGACTTTGCAACAAAAATCACATGTGTGGCCCCCACCTAGTTTTGGTGATCACTTTCCAACTAGGATCAGGAAAGATGTTTCAGGATGCCTCCTTCACTGTTTCTTGTTGCAATCTTCAACAATTTGATTTATTTAGTTGAAAATTGTTACAACATCTGAAATTTTTAGGTTCACTAGTGAATAGAGTTACATCATGCCCAATCTATGAAGTGACCAATGTCAATTCATGGATTCCAAATATTATTTTGATTTTTAATTTTACCCCCAATTACTAGCCCTAGAAAAATATACCTTGAAAACGTTGCTCAAACTATTACGTAGGCACAAATAATTTTCAACGATCATCTATATGGAAATTTTATACCCTATAGAAGTTGCAATGAACAATCAGCTTATAGTTTTAGTGCATACCTCTAGTATCCCTTTAGGATATATGTAGGTCACCTCTAAGACACCTTCCTTGCCTTCATTCTTAGACTAAATTCAAGTTCTTTCATCCTCCCACAAGTCATTGAACCTAAGCCTAGGGTGGAACGATCCTTATATCTTATATCCATTCTAAGTGAGATTCAAACACAACCACTTCTCCAAGAAGTGACATAGACAAAGGGAAGCTCCCTTTCCCCACTTCTTGCAACTAGAGAGTCAGTGCTACCAGTTGCAATTTCACTTGTGCCATTCCTGTTGATCTTTTTTCTCCACCTGGAGTTGACTCTAGTCTCATTCCCCATAACCATTTCATCTTCAGCACCTTTAATACATATAGCTACTCAACATTGAAAGGAAACATTGACCATCCCTTTACTTGAGTGTGGAAATGTGGTGTACATATAACACAAAATGGATAGGGTTTGTACTTACGCTTATGTAATATAAATTACAATTAATAGTTAAATTGTATAACAATTTTTTTAATGATCTTTACTAACATTTATTAGAGCTTTTGAATGTTTTACATCATTGGAATGGCATCTTAGTTGTAACTTATTTGAAATTTTATTATCTTATGTGAACTTTCATATAATTTAATATGATTATCGTTTCATTTCATATGTGTAATATTATATATATAACATAGAAATTAATTATTGCATGAAATAAGTAATAACTTTTCATTCTAAATGTTTTTTTTTTGCAGAACAAGGATCTTCTAGAAGATATGAATGATCCTCATCACATAGATCCAATGTTGGATCCAATGCTAAAATGGCAAATGATGCTCATGATGACACATATACAAATGACAGCGAGGTCGATTCCGATACAGGAGACAGCAAGGCCGATGTCGATACATATGACAATGATGATGATCATGATCACGATGGTGATGATTATGATGAGCCAATTGTTCTTAGAATCCAATGACATTCATGATCATATAGAATTCATCATGGATCATTTTTTATATATTTTTATGGGGTCGATTTTCATGGTTACTATCACATGTATCATTTTCACGAAGGGAGGGAAGATTTTCCAATGGTTGCTGCTATTTCAAGAATATGACACTGAGATCATCGTGAAGTCATGGAAACTAATTTTTGGGCCAGACCACTTGTCCCGAATTTAAAGTGGGGAATAACTACCTAACCTAGAAGAAGAACTTCCCGACGCAGAACTGTTTTCTATTAAGGTGGTTGATGCGCACTTCGCCGACATCATTCACTTCTTAACTACGAGGGTGGCGCATGTAGAATATTCGGTACGAAAAAATAAAGAGTTGGTAACCCGCGCAATAGACTTTACCATCATAGTGGACCAATTGTATAAGCTAGGAGCTGATAAGGTGCACGACGACTACCATGTTGAGCGGAAAACTAGGGGGTTCCTAATTAACACCATCAGCAACCCCGGAGCATGCATGGGTACCTTGTTGATGGCATGTAAAATGATGCACAAGTGCCAGGTCACGACCGTCCCTGCTTATGTCATTCAGTTGGCTGGCCAATGTGAAAAAGGGGGTCTACTTCAACTGGTCCTAGTTCCTGTGCATTGAGTTTTTAGAGAATGTGCGCAAAGCCCATGATCATGGACAAGCATTCTGCTACACCTGGTTGTTGCTCCTCCTCGTGTTGGTTGCATGGGAAGCCCCTGAAGACTCGGTCCTCCCTGAGATTGAGCCATATATGTGCAAGGGGGCACAATACGTGAATTTGTGGGATTCAAAGGACGAGCAGCAAATTGAAGGTAATAAATTCTTCTGGGTCCTGTTTCAGAGCGGGCTCGTAGCAGCAATCCACTCTTGGTCGTGCTTGTCACCAACAATCTATGACAAGTACAAGAGCATCATAGCGTTCCAGGTCACAATTCACAATGTGTAGATCTAGGGCCGTAAGGATCCGGCATGGGTATCACTGCCATACATGGTTGTTGATGAAGAAATCGACCGACTCATTGCCACTTGGCCACCACACTGGAGACTAGGCTTCAAATTGGGTACAACTAACACTGCAAGTACGAGAACCAAGAAGACCACCCTACCTGACACCACCAAAGATACCACAAGACATGGAAAGGACGTTGAAAAGGGTGCGGAGCTAGAGTCACAGTAGGATCTGAACACAGAGGGTCTGGATGCGCAAGGTGCTGACTCCCCACGTGGTACGAAGCGGACCACCGACCCTCTTAAAGGCCAATGAAAGAAACAATGGGTGAGAAGGCCTAGCAGGGAGCAAAAAGTTACTTTAACGGAGGAAGACCTGGAGCAAATCGCAGACACAGTCACCCTCGCCTTAGAATATAAATGGTTGGCTTTGGAAGAGCATCAGAAGGCCACGGTCGCTACACTCGATTTTGAGCTCTGAGCTCTATATCTCAAAACAGACACCCTGCAGAAAAGCATGATTCAAACAATGTTGCCCCCAACAACCAGCAGTGAATTGGTCATCACAACTGAGAGCCTCCTCTCCCCCTTTCTGGGCGCAGCATTTATCTTAAGCCCTTCTACCTTAGGTGCACAAGTACAGGCCTGCGCAAAGGTGCAATTGGACTTCACCCAGATCTCGCATGAACCACTGCAAGTCCTCCACACCTTGCTCTTTGAGGAGATCCAGCACCGAGACCGCCAAGTGCATCAGTAGCTCAGTACAGTTGAGCAGACGATCATGGAAAAAATCGCTGAGGTGTCCCAAGCGCAAGTTGCATACACCCTTACCACCATGCAACAGACCGAGTTGGAACACCTAATCAGTAGGTTATGTGCAGATGTAAATGAGGATATCCCAGCTTATGCTACCCCCAGGCCAAGATTGAAGGGCTTGTTGTCACCCTAAAGGCGTCTAGGACCGAGATTCAAACTGTCAAGATAGAGATGGAGTAGTAGATTGCTGCCCTGTAGACCAAATTGTAGCCAAAAACTCCACCTGAGGTAAGATCCCAGCGCGCCACACTGGTCACAGAGGCCCCCAATGCCATTATAGCTCAAATCGGTCAGGGCGCATAATTGTTGAAGATAGCTATGAAGTTGTGGTCTAAGGTGCAGTGCAATCCTCTCTTGCTTGAAATCACCCAAGAGTTGCGCCAGAAGGAAGAAGAGTTCGAGCAGATGGAAGCTACAATGCCTACGCTAGTTCCCACTCAACACCTAGCACGACTGCGTACTAGCCACGCACTTAGAGATGATCTCGAAGAGCTCTACCACAAAAAGAAGGTTCTAAGTGACCACCTTAAGCCATGGGCCTATGAGGCCCTCAAGCTCTCTTAGGTAGTGGATGTCGCAGTTAAGCAACTGAACTAGACCTTGGAGAGTGTCACTGCCGCTACTAAATGTCAAACTTCACAAAAGTTGGTGGATATTGCATAGAACACTGATGCACAAAGCGAGGGAGTACTACCCCCTCTAATTGATGTGAACAAGGAGCTTCAGGAAAATATGCAAACCCCGCGGCCGCTATGACTCGGGATGAGTCACAAGATTGTGTTGGGGGCCTATTGGAACGGGGTTCCTTATGCTGTGTTTTGATATAATTTTGTAATAGTCAGTTTTTCATAGGGGTTTTAGGGCGAGTCAAAACCCCTAATTTTTTTTAATGGGTTAAAGGGTAGCTCGAGGGTCCGCAAACCATGGTTTGCGGACCATCATATAACAAAGGCTATGAAGATATAAATAGATCGATAGTTGGGTCTAGTAGGTAAGAAAGAAGTAAGATTGATGCTACATGCAAATTTTTAAGATCTGTTGGGTTGTTTTGGGTAAGGACTCCTGCTAGCTATGTGCACAAAGATCCTTAGTCCTACTGTGTGCAGACCCTGCTAGGCTGTGTGCGCGGGCTGTGTTTGGGTTGTAATCAGAATCTTAGCAAATAATGAATGCAGAATCTATTTTGTGATATATGGATCGATCGTGTTTTTTACTAAAGTGCATCTGTGTTATTTATTTAAGCTGTGAATGTATCTGTAATATGGAATTAGTTGTGATTATAATGTATTGTAATGTTAATTTCTTATGCGCATGTGGATGCGATTGTACTAATCGAATCTGTTACTAATAGTAGCTCTGTTATGATTACTTGTTGATTATATTAGAAGCCTGTGAATAGACCTGATTTGTGCGAGCCTACTAGTTGCAACACCGATCTGCCTTAATTACCTACTCTCTCCCAGGGTGTGAAAACCTGGTTCCAAAACCCTCCCATACTACTTTGGGTGAGACCTTGGTCTGCGAAAGTAGGTAATTTCCGTAAGGACCAGTATTATAGGGGTTTGTTGGAAAACCTTAACCTTCGAACCTGGGTCAGGACCCCTCAAGCCAACAATTTATCTTTCCGGACTCATATAATACCACTTAACCTTCCTGCATCAAGACTCCACTGAGCTCCTCCTTGCAGGAATTTATGCATACCTTGAAATCCTATCAAAATTCGTAATCCTCAACACTGGTGCGTTCGTGAGAAATTGTTTCAATTTATCAAAGCTTGTTGCACACTCAACTGATTGAATAAGTCATCAATCCATGGAAATAGATATTGGTTCTTAATAGTCACTTTATCCAATTGTCAGTAGTAAATACAAATTCAAAGCGTCCCATCCTTTTTTTTCACAAATAATATTAGGGCTCCCCACGGTGACACACTTGGTCATATGTAACATTTATAAAGAATTTATTCCAGCTACAACTTCAACTCAACCAGTTCATGAGTTCTCATCATGTATGGTGCTTTATATGTTGGTGCTTCTCCAGGCACCAACTCATTCGAAAATTATACCTCTCTAGGAGGAGGAAATCCAGGAATATCCTTTGGAAATACATACCTGAGTTATTATAGTACAATATATTTTTGTAGTTGTTCACTTTCTTCTCTTTTTGTGTGGCCATTGAAATTTATATCACTGGAAATTTTCACATCAAACAATTGACAACCATTTCTATAGTTGTTCTAGGAATGCATGGTTGTAACGTACCTCACCAAGGTGGCCTTTTACCTTGCTCGCAATACTATTTTCCTTCCTGCTTCATCTAGGAATTTCATTGCCTTCTCATAGAAATCCACCTTAGTATGGATCCTATATATCCAATCCATACCCAATATCAAGTTGTATGCCCCCAAAGGTAACACATTTAGGTTCACTATTGTTAGCAAGCCTTGAAGCTCAATCTCATACGACTTTACCCAATGGCTCACTCTCCTCTTCATTCTTGTGTCCAATTGAACCAACCATGGTTTTGCATGCAATTCCTAGGCCAAATCACATTTCTCCATAAGATTTGGGCTAAAATAACTATAGTTAGAACCAAGATCAATTAAAATGGAGACAAATTGGTTACACAACTTACCTTCCATCTCAATGATGGACGCTTGTTGGTCCACTCAACAATTGTCCACTATTGCATAGATTCTAGGAAAATTTTGAGCTACATCACCCACTGTGCGATCTTCTTGGGTGCTGTAATTATTAGGCCACGCGTTCCCTTGAAGCGGGAAGTCCCTTTTTAAGTGTTTTTCACCACACATCTAACACTTTAGTGGTTTTTTAAATTAAAATATTCTTTTCTCTATCGCTATTTGTTGGGTATTTCCCTTAGCAACTTGGTTGGTTTTCCGTTGTAATTAATTCATAGCAGTTGAGTGCTTATTTCCCTTTTTATATATGACTTTCTTAGGCCATTTACATTTATTTATTTTTTTATCCTAATCCTTCTAGTCATTTTAATTTTTAGCCTATGCTTTGCTTGCTCATAGCATTGTTTTAACTTCTTATTGGCATCATTCAACGTTTGAGGTTCCAAAAATCTCAATCCGATCCTTGAAGGTTAGAGGTAGGGCATTGATAAATATATAGATTTTTGCCTTCTCATCCTTGATATATGGCACGTATCTCAACAACTCTAGGAACTTATGGACATATTCCTCATCTAAAATTTGTCCCATTTGAGCTCATAAAATTCATTTGCCTTGATGTCATAATTGTTGATAAATCTAGAGGCAACCATATAAGTTATTTATCTTACTTATGATAACTGCTTGAGAGGAATTTTTACTTTTATTACGTAAGTTATTATTTAGCTTGATTATTATTGTGTTATGTTCATAAAACAACTACCAAAACATAATGACCAATGACACAAATGACACAAGATATAGGCTATCATCCAAGGCCAAAAACTCTCTAATATTGAGAGGAAAACCCATTGAATTCTTATCCTTATAGAATCTTCAATTGACGAATTCCAATAAATAGACCCTTGAATTACAACCCCCCCAAGATCAAGTCAAACCCTACTTCAAGTCAAATTAAATTTCTTCTTAGTGAACCCTTGTCCCTGCAATCCTGGTTTGAACCTTTTGGACTTCCTTCCTGTAATTCTCAGTATTCTACAATTTATTGTCATTTTCACAAGTGTGACAAGCTTAGGGTTATTTAATCCCTATTTCTCCTTTACTAGATTTGTTCTAGTTTCTTAGTGAATTCATCCTTCCATATAGATCAATTCTTTCCTTAATTTGGTCTTCTTGAGGTGACTAGAATTATGATTTGCAGCAGTAGAATGTACCCTAGTTTCCTCACACATGTGGATATAAAAAACCCAAAAACAATTCAGAAAATTATCCTTATCTTATCTTCATTCATCCTTATCTTCTTCTCTCCATTGTTGGGTATGTGTTATATTCTTTCCACGACTAAGCACGCGCAAGGGGGTAAGAGGGGGGGCGATAGCCCCCCCTTTGCGCTAGGCGCAACGGGGGGGTCACAAGGGGGGCGGTAGCCCCCCCTATCGGGGTCCGGGGCAGTGCCCCGGCAAAAAATTTTGGTCCTTAATTTCTGGCGGGTAGTCCACGTCCATGGTTTTGTGCATGGTTTTTCACATGGTATTGGGGTACGATGGTTTTCGGCCCCTGGTATTTTTGTAGATCCGGTCAAGGGAACTACGGTTATGTTCTAATCCAGGGTTTATGGATTGGGGTTTATGTATGCTTCGGCATGTATATATATGTGTGTTGTAACACTAAAAGGAATATAATGAAAAATCAAGCTGGTCGTCCTGATTTGGGATCCAGGGGAAAATCTCTGTGTTTATCTATTTTATGTTTTATGCTCTCGCTATTGTTTATTTTCTGTTATAAGATTTGTGTGTAGATAATTTCTATTCAAGGTTAAAACCTACATCCATTTCTCCTTCTTCTGATCGAGTTTCAATTGTGACAAGTGTGTCTTTGACACAGGTCGAGTGCTCCCTTATATAGGCTTATTGTCCCCTGAAATAAGGCCGACTTGTCGCTAATTAAGGCCAACTTGTTGCTTGAGTATTCGACTTGATTGATATCCCTTGACTTGATCTTGGAGGGTTATTTTGACTCTTTATTTTGACATAAATAATTTTCTTACAATATGTAACTTGCCCAAGAAGGGTCTTTCATACATGACAATGACTCCCTAGACTTGTAGACTCAATGACAAAACCTATAAGCTTTCAATGGGAGCTTAATCTAAAAATAAATTCTCTTGAGCATGAAACCCATGCCTTAAGATCAATAATAATAAATTTATTTTTATTATTACATCAAATAAATAAAATCATGATTACATGCGTCATTATGAAGACTAAACCTTGTTAAAATTTTCAACACTCCCTCTTAACTAGGTAAGTATTCATAATTCACACAAGGTACTTGGACATTCTCAATCTAAATAATTATCATAATAAGAGTCAGATTGGTAACCGATCTATATAACATCATATCATCTAGCATTGTCACATATCAAGGCCTTGAATAACATCTCTATCTCTCCACAATATCAGAGCACAATGTCGATGAGACCAATGATTTATAGACACCTTCATAATTGTCTCTCTAGGTGCATACCCCACCCGAGTGTTCACAGGGTATGTCCTTCCAGGACTATTGTTATCTTGGATTCCCAGTCCTTAAAGAATAGTGATCCTATATGAATACTCTTAACTTGGATTCATGAACACATCCTCAAAGAGTATATGATTCCATATGCTTACCTAATCCTCCATCAGTTTCTTCCCAAGTGAAGATAATAATGATGTGTCTATCTCTCCCTCTAAACTAGGGAGGATATACCCATTCAAATGAAGAAATGCTCCCTCTTATAAAGGGACTTGTCCAAGATCCCTCTTAGCTAGGGACTTGCATCCAAGTTTCTTCTTAATTAGAAAATTTTTTTCTTAATTAGGGACCTATTTCCAGCAACAACTTTGTCTTCATTGGTAGAGATCATGGGACTTTCAACTTCTTGTAGTGCTCCTCCATTCGATGTCATTAATTTTATTTTTAACATTATGGAGCCTTCATCATTGGGACTTCTTCGTAGGGTATCATGGTATCATCCATTCATCACTTTCCTTCTCAAATCAGAGTAGTCATGTCTTTCTTCCTTTTATTGGAAAGTGATCCATTAGACCATATCAGGCTTTTCCTCATACTTATAACTTTTCCACATCATGTATCCTTCAGGATCTTTCATCCCATCACATGGGTACCAGTTATAGATGGCATCCACACCTTTCTTTTGGTAGCCCTGTATTAGCCCATCCAAACATTGTTAAAAAATCATAAATGAACATTAAAAAAAAAAATATTACCTTTTGTGATGGCCCTTCATCATCACATCTACTTGTTGCAACATCAACATCCTGCATTCATATTGACACATCTCTTAATTTTTCAAGGGTCTTCTTTCTTTTTATATTTTTTTAAGGTCTTTGTATCTTCCCCATGGAGTTAGCATAGTCAATTATTCTAGTCAAAGGATGTATATTTCCCTCTCCATAGTTGCATTTTTCACGATCTCTTCTTTTCTTTGTTCACATTTTACTTCTCAGGAACTCCCAATCATAGTTTCTTCATTTTTTTCAACTACCTCATATTCCATATGAGGACATATTATGTTTATTTCATCTTGTTAATATGCGACCCATGCCTTTATACATATTTTTATTGAAATATATCATTTTGCCTCGATCATGATCATGAGGTAGAGCATGCATGCTTACTATCTACAACTATATAATTACATGAATTGACTCATTGAACATATGAATACATACCTCTTTTATTCTTTGGTCATATAGAATTTATTCAATAGCTTATTGTCCTTGATTGAGAGTGCTTCATCTTTGACGTGATACATTCCTTTCTCATCATACCATCATTCTTCTAAACAATGAATCCTATCCCAAGTGGAATGCTTAGTGAGACATCTTTCAAGAGATGAACCTTGTAATGAAAATTCTAGCAAAGGATCCTGATTATCCTCATCTTGTAGATGCTCCTTCCAAATGATGTATGATCGCTTATATATTAGATGACTTACTTCTACCCACAAGTACTACTTATGCTTCTAGTGAGGTTACCAAGAGTTTCTTTCTTCTAATTTTTAGCCTTAGCTATCTTTCAAACTTCTCATGATGTTGTCACGAGCTCTTGCTTTAATCTTATGCTCCTATGATGCCATCTCCTAAAATGATGCATCCTATCATGCTTCTAATGTTTCTTATCATGATAAACATATTTCAAAAAAATTGAAAATAACTAGGTGGAGAAGACTTATCTCAATAATAGTAGAGAACTTTTACTGCCTCCTTGGATTTATTATTTTCAGCTTCTTCCATTTCAGTGATATGGGATTCTTCCCTTTGTTTTTTGTTGTCCTTCTTGAGCTTAGGACATTCTATATTGCAGTGCCCATATTCTTGACATACATAACATTGGATTTGTGACATTGATCTTCTTTTTCTTCTAAGGACCAAACTTTCCAAATTTCCCTTCTCTTCTTGTCATGACAACAAATGTTTGAACATGCTCATTTTATCCTACATCATTTTTTGCCTTCAACTTGTTTTCTTCAATCTTTCATAGTGGCTACAAATTATTGAATGGGATATATTTATTCTCTTCATAGGCCTTTTCCACAAGGTTACCTTGCTCGTGAGTTAGTGCATTTAGAAAAATGGTAATCATTTCTTTATCATATATCATCTCTCCTAGATCTGGAATTTGATTCCTTATTTGCGATGGTTTCATAAGACATGTAGATATCCTTTCATTCTTTGATGATTTAAACTTGTATAGTTCAGATCTTAGTGATATGACTTCTCTTATCATATCATCTAGCATTGTCACATAGCAAGGCCTTACCAACAACTCTATCTCTCCACAATATCAGAGCACAATGTTGGCGAGACCAATGATTTATAAAAACCTTCATCATTGTCTCTATAGGAGCATACCCCACCCTGGTGTTCACAGGGCATGTCCTTCTAGGACTATTATTATCTTGGATTCCGAGTCCTTAAATAATATCGGCCCTCTACGACTACTCTTATCTTGTATAGCTAACCACATCCTCAAAGAGTATAGGATGCCATTTGCTTACCCAGTCCTTCATTCTTTTCTTCCCAAGTGAAGACAAGAATGATGTTTCTATCTCCTCCTTCATATGAAGTTTGTAAATGAAGTCTCCTTCCTGGCTTGGTTGGGTTGTGCAACAAATAAATTTGGTGTGCCCCTGCAAATCACTCCTATGCATGACAAATCAATATTCCCTGCTACAGAAAGAAATCATGTTCATTTTCCATTCTTACACAATTTGTTGTGCGGATTTCAAAGAAAAACAATAGGGAAATATTTTGAAGAATGATTATGTGCATATATTCACTGATGAAAAGAATTATGAAATGGAAAATTGATTTCTGCTCTATCCAATTAAACCCGTGAAACTCGACAGACACTTTGATACCCTTCAAGCTCTATCTAATTACACCCCTTAAACATGACAGATGCTTCGCTTGCTTGCTTTGATAGATACTACTACTTATACTGCGCTACAGAGACCCTATAAACTAGGGAAGATATACCCATTTCAATGAAGGAATTCTCCCTCTTATCCAGGGACTTGTCTAAGCTCCCTCTAAGCTAGGTAATTTCTTCCAAGTTTCTTCTTAATTAGAAACTTTATTTGAGGCTCCCTCTTAATTAGGGACCTGTTTCCAGCAACAACTCTTTCCTCATTGGTGGATATCATGGGACCTTCAGCTACTTGTAGTGCTCCTCCATTCGATGTCATGAATTTCATTTTTAACATTATGGAGCCTTGATATGTGGGACTTCTTCACAAGGCATCAACCATTCATCACTTTCCTTTGTAAATCATAGTAGTCATGTATTTATTACTTTTAGTGAAAAGTGATCCATTAAACGATATCTCACTTTTCCTCATACAACTACCTTTTCCATATCATGTATCCTTTAGGATATTTCATCCCAACACATGAGTACTAGTTGTAGATGACATCGACACCTTTCTTTTGGCAGCCCTGTATAATTAGCCCATCCAGACACTTTTCAAAAATCAGAAATGAACATCAAATAAAAAAAAGTGCCTTTTGTGATGGCCCTTCATCATGACATCTACTTGTTGCAACATCAATATCATGCATTCATATTGACACATCTCCAAGATATTCATTTGTCAAGGGTCTTCTTTATTTTTAGACTTTTTCAAGGTATTCATATATTTCCCATGGAGATATCATAGTCAATTCTTCTAGTCAGAGGATGTAGATTACCCTCTCTATAATTTCATTTTTCACGATAAGTTCTTTTCTTTGTTCACATATTACTTCTCAGGAACCCCCAATCATAGTTCCTTCATCTTTTTCAACCAACTCATATTATTCCATACAAGGACATATTATTTTGATTTCATCTTGTTAATATGTGACCCGTGCCTTAATGCATCTTTTTAATGAAAGAGATCATTTTCCCTCGATCATGATAATGAGGTAGAGCATGCATACTTAATATTTGAAACTATATAATGACATGACTTGACTCGTTGAACATATGCATACATACCTCTTCCTTCTTTGGTCATATAGACTTTCTTCAACAACTTCTTGTCCTTGATTGAGAGTGTTTCATCTTTGGCGTACTGCATTCCTTTGTCATCATACCATCATTCTTATAAACAATGAATCCCATCCCAAGTGGAATTCTTAGTGAGACATATTTCAAGAGATGAACCTTCTAATGAAAATTCTAGTAGAGGATCCTGATTATCCTCATCTTGCAGATGCTCCTTCCCAATGATGTATGATGATTTCTATACTAGATGACTTACTTCTACCCACAAGTACTAACTATGCTTCTAGTGAGGTTACCAAAAGTTTATTTCTTCTAATTTTTAGCCTTAGCTATCTTTCAAACTTCTCATGATTATGTCACAAGCTCTTCCTTTAATCATATGATTATATTATGCCATCTCCTAAAATGATGCATCCTATCATTCTTCTAATGATTCCTATCATCATATCCATATTTCACAAAAACTGAAAATAACTAGGTGGAGATTACTCCTCTCAACAATAGTAGAGATCTTTTACTTCCTCCCCCTTGGATTTATTATTTTCAGCTTCTTCCACTTCTTCATTGATATGGGCTTCTTCCCTTCTTCGTATGTTGTTAACATAGTTACCATTCAAATAAGTAACTGAACTTGTACCTACTTTTTTGAGGTAGCAAAAAAAGCACCCGATTTTGAAAAGCGGTGATGCAGAATCACCCTTTTTTTTGGAGCATATTTTTGACACTTTAAATTTTTTTATTTAAGAAGTATGAAAATTTGTTCTAAAACGTTAGTAATTTTGATGCTAATTTTGAAAAGTGTTGATGCAGCATCAACCAATTTTGTTTAGAGTGGTGATTTTCATGTTGGTAATAAAACATAAAAATAAAATAAGAAAAACATTATATATATATATATATATATATATATATATATATATATATATATATATATATATATATATTAAAAAACCAATAAAAATGTAAAAATAAAACAAAATTAACTTGTAAAAATAAAAAATTTAAACAAAAATAAATAAATAAAGGGAAAATTTTCAAAAAATAACATATTTTAAAGAAATAAAAATAAAAATTGACCAAATAAATAAATAAATATAAAAAACATTTTTTTAAGTTATTAAGAAAAAACGACATAATTAAAAAAAAAATGATAAAAACAAATTAAGAAAAATAATTTAAAAATAATTAAAATTAAAATACAAAAATCAAAAGAATTAAAATATTAAAAAATTAAAAAATTAAAAAAAATTAATAAGAAAATAAAAATTTTAAATTTTAAATAATAAAAAATTAAATAAAAATAAACAAAACTTAAAATTTAAAAAGAAAATAAAAATAAAATTTTAAATTAAAAAAAAATTAGGATTAAAAAAGAAAAAAAAAACAAAAAACAAAAATCTAATATATTTTTTTTTAAATTAAACCATTTTAAAAATTGAAAATGAAAATAAAATAATATAATATAATATAATATAAAAACAAAACAAAAAACATTTTTCAAATTAAAAATTAAAATTTAAAAAATAAATAAATAAATAAATTTAAAAATAAAAAATAAAAAACAAAAATTTAAATTTAAAATATAAAAATTAGAATTAGAATTAAAAAAATACAAATATTAAAATTAATAATAATAAATAAATTAAAATTTAATATTAAATTAAATTTAAAAGAAACAAATACCAAATTTAATTTAAAAAAAAATTAAAATTAATATTAAATCATTTTTTAAATTTAATTAAATAAAATAAAAAAATCTAATTTCAAAAAAAAAAAAAATTGAAAAGAGAAATTCAATTGCGCCATCCAGGTGGCGGTGGGGGTCAGCTGTTGGGCGAGCGGGGAGGCTGCAAGTAGTCCCCCGCCGTAACCTGGGCAACGCAATTGAATTTTTTTTCAAAATAATTTTTTTTTTAATTCGATTTATTTTATTTTATCTTATTAAGTTTTAATAATAAAAAAATTAATATTTTATTTTGATTTTTTTATTTTTATTAATTTAATATTTGTTTTTTTAATTTAATTTAATATTTTGTTTTGTTTTTTTGTTTTTTTTTTAATTATTAAATTTAATATTTATTTTTTAAATAAAATTTAATAAATCTTTTTAATTTTTTATTTTTAATTTTATTTTTTTAATTTATTTTTTTTTTTTTTGTTTTATGATTCAATAAAATTTTAAAAATTTTATTTACATTAAATTTTATTATTATTATTATTATTATTATTATTATTGATGATGATGATGGTTAACGTTCTCTGAGACCAATCTTTGGTCTATCATACCTAAAGAAAAGAGTTAATTAATTTAATTTAAGATTTTATTCCTATGCTCAAAAAGCTTGGAGAGAAGCCTCCCCAGCTCACTATAATTTTGACATCTTAAAAGGCTAGGAAGGTCAGTATTGCAACAAAGATTATGAAATTGAGCTCTAACGTGGTTGTAAGCGAGGCACTCTAAGAGGAAGTGATTTTCATCCTCGATGTTCATATTCTCACAGAGATGGCAGATCCTTTCCATCCATGGTGTTTTTAGGAATTGTCCAACGACCTGTTTCATTATGGAACTTATTATTATTTTATTTATTTATTTTTTACATTTTCTTTTTTTAATTAATTTTTTTTTTTTAATATAATTTTTTCAATCTAATAATATTTGATATATATTTTTTATTTAATTTAATATATATAATTCATTTTTTATATTTTAAATTTCATTGATATTTTAAGATCTATTTGTTTTTTTAATAATTGTTTTTAATTTAATATTTTTATTTTTATTTATTTTTTCATTTTTAATTAATTTTTAAATTTTTTAAATTTTAATTTAAATAAAGTTTTTTTTTTTTTTTACAATTTATTAAAATTATATATATATATATATATATATATATATATATATATATATATATTAATTTAATTCTTTATTTTAAAATTTTTTTTTTGTTTTTTATTTAATAAATTTTTTTTTTTTTTAATTTAATATTTTTGTTTCTATTTTTATTTTTATTTTATTTTATTATTTTTGTTTTTTGTTTTTTAATATATTTTTAAATTTTTAATTTTAAAATGTTTTTTTTATTTTATTTTATTTTTTTTTTAATTTTTAAAATTTTTAAAATTATAATGAATATTTTTTTTTTCAATTATTTGAAAATGTTTTTTTCATTTTTCATTTTTTTTATTTTTTTAATATAAATTTTTAATATTCTAAAATTTTTGTTTCAACACTTTCTGTTTTCGAGGTGTTCTTTGCACAAAAAAATGGCTTTTGCTTCTATTTTTAAAAAATGTTGAAAATTTACCCCGAAAAAAAAAAAGGTTATTCCATACTACAATTTTTCGTTTTCAAGGCGTTTTTTGCACAGAAAAAATTGGCTTTTACTTCAATTTTTAAAAAATGTTGAAAATTTACCCCGAGGAAACAAACAAACAAACAACAACAAAAAAAGGGGGTTTCTTCGAGAATACAACTTTTCGTTTCGAGTTGTTTTTTTTATGTTTTTTTTGTTAGACTTCTCGTTTTGAGGCAATAGTTCCCATTTGATTGGTAACTATCTTTTCTGTCCTCCTTGAGCTTAGGACACTCTCTCTTGTAGTGCCCATATTATTGACATCCATATCATTGGATTTGTGACATAATGATCTTTTTTTTTTAGGACCAAACTTCCCAAATTTCCATTTTCTTCTTGCCATGACAACAAATGTTTGAACATGCTCATTTGATCCTACATCACTTTTTTCCTTCAAATTGTTTTCTTCAATGTTGCATAGTGAGTGCAAATTATTGAATGGGATAGCTTTCTTCTCTTCATAGGCCTTTGACACAAGGTTACCTTGTTCATCAGTTAGTGCATTTAGAACAATGGTAATCATTTCTTTATCAAATATGATCTCTCCTAGATCTTGAAGTTGATTCCTTATATATGATGGTTTCGTAAGACATTGCTACACGTCATTTTGTCACCATGACACTTTACAGTTAAAATGGATCTCTCGCCATCCATAAACATGTTTCAATGCACTCCCTTGCTATTAAAACATCTAAAACCCTTGAAAATATTATTAATTTTTGGTAACATGGTATTTTAACCTGTTTAGTATGACATGCGTGCTTTTCCTAGTTAGTTTTTGCACATGCGCAATTTCTTCCATTGAAACCCGCACAAAAATGCGTTGTGTATTCCACTATAGACCGCACACATGACTCAATGGAAAGTAAAAATAAAAATTAAGTTCTAGAAGCCTTGTTGGGAGAACATATCCCAACTAGAATCTTCTTGGTCATATCTATTTGAGCCTTACCCTCACAACATGGCACTAATTCCCTTTCATCAAGGAAGCTTGATCCCACTATTAATGGATCTCATCCCTCTTTTGTGGATCTAAAACTTCCTCTACTTGGCCTATAGATTGAGTAGAGGCTATAGGGTTAGGGGAGTTCACAAAAGGTAGTCTTATGTTGTTGAATTTAGATTGGGAATCTTATCATCCAAGGAGAGCGTTGGAGGTATTTGGGAGGAACCTCATGACATGAAGGCATAGGTTGTAAGGCTCTTCTTTATCTCTAAATTAATACAAATGAATCATTTTTTCCGTTGCATTGTCTTACTGAAATGATGAATGATTTTTGTTCCTTTATGTATTCATTAAGATGATATCAATTTATAATCTCCTTCACCATTATATTGAACTTGTTTTAATCATTATATTGCATATGCCTTTTATTTCTTTTATGTCTGTGACTGCATATCTTATCAAGCATTGAGGAGTTGCATCGGGACAGATCAAGGATCTCCATCAAGAATTTCTTAAATAGGTAAGGGAACCACTCTCCTTTTCTTGTTTTGATGATGTAAACGAAGTAGGCTTAGGGATAGGGTTATTCAATTGCATGTTTGTTTCTAGTTTTCCCTTAGGAATTTAGGGAGATCACTCATGCATGCAAGAGGGATTTGTCTGTGTAACAAATTGGCAACCATACTGGGGAACGTCTTAGTTCTTTTCCTTTTCCTTGGTTTTGCTTTCCGACATTTTTGTTTGACTTTATCTCAGTGTTGACAAAGTAGTGACTTTTCATATCCTCTCGGTTTATTCCCTTGATTTTATTTTTTCTTGAACTTTCCTTGATCTGTGTGGTTTTTCTTCAGCAACAATGCACATGCGCACTGGACTTAACTATCTACCTGCGCAAGACTTAGAAATTTTTGAAAAAATAGTGTTTCTCCTTATCAGAGTCTGTATTTTAATTTTTGAATGGTCATTATGTTTGTTTTTATCTTCAGAGTCCTTTTGTGAGCTTGTTTAAATGTCATAGTGAAGTCTTGTTGAGAATATTAAACTTGTTTTAATCATTATATTGCATATGCCTTTGATTTATTTTATGTCTACGACTGCAAATCTTATCAAGCATTGAGGAGTTGCATCGGGACGGATCAAGGATCTCCATCAAGAATTTCGTAAATAGGTAAGGGAACCACTCTCCTTTTCTTGTTTTGATGATGTAAATGAAGTAGGCTTAGGGATAGGGTTATTCAATTGCCTGTTTGTTTCTAGTTTTCCCTTAGGAAGTTAGGGAGATCACTCATGTCTACAAGAGGGATGTATCTATGTAACAAATTGGCGACCATAATGGGGAATGTCTTAGTTCTCTTCCTTTTCCTTGGTTTTGCTTTCCGATATTTTTGTTTGACTTTATCTCAGTGTTGACAAAGTAGTGACTTTTCATATCCTCTCAATTTATTTCCTTGATTTTATTTTTTCTTGCACTTTCCTTGATCTGCGTGGTTTTTCTTCAGCAACAGTGCACATGCGCACTGGACTTAACTGTCTACCTGCGCAAGAATTAGAAATTTTTGAAAAAATAGCGTTTCTTCTTATCAGAGTCTGTATTTTAATTTCTGAATGGTCATTATTTTTTTTTTTATGTTCAAAGTCCTTCTGTGAGCTTGTTTGAATGTCGTAGCGAAGTCTTGTTGAGAATCAGTCATTTTCACAATTTTGAGTAGGGTTTCATCCGGATTGATTTTTTATTCATATAAAAGAGATAGGTTGCTTCTTAGATTACTGTCTCCTTGTATTTTTCTGTCAAATATACAAGATTTATTATTTATCTTAATTATTTGAGCAAAAAAATTTGCTTATTTGAGAAAGATCTTCTAGATTAGTGAAGTTTGGGTTTTCTCAAAAATTACTATTTTTGTGAAAGAGCGCTAACCGTGATCATTTTCACGTCCATAACCCTCTAAGTAAGTAACAACCTAATAACACCGTGTTGATTAAAATTAATCTAGAATTTTTACATTTTTAGGGCTTTTTCCACCAACATAGATCAGGTTAGTGCTTTGGAATAGGGAAGTGAGTAAACTTTCCAAAGCTATAAACAAATATTAGAATCTTGTGGTAGGGAGTAAATCCAGTTATTACAATTTTTCTTTGGGTAGATCCTCTTACACATGATTCAAGCACGAGGTCATATCGGACCCAGTGAATTAATCGTACATGCTTCATTGGTTACAGTAGAAGACTTTCATGCATTAAAAAAATTGTCGAAAGGTACTTGGGGTCACTTGGAAGTAAACCTTGGATTTACCATGTCAAGGAGATTTCAAAGGGATTGAGATTTCTTACTCTGCCCTTGCGTGTACATCGAATCTACGATTGTCTCCCCAGGTTGAATTTTTATAGTTGGTAACTTTAGTGACCATAATATTAGGGCTTTCTCCTAAGGTGATGGTAGAGGGAAGGTCTCTACTGTACTTGGAATAGACGTTGACTAGAATCACTTGGACCTTTTGGAGGGTAATATTCACTCTAGATGGCATAAGTGGAGTTACTTGCACCAGATTGTTTCATTAAGAAGGTTGTCAGGGTAACTGTTTCCATCCACTTTATCTATATATTCTTTTCACCTTGATTTTTGCGACATTGGATTTCATCACCAACTAGTGATTTCACTATGAAAAGGTTGTTTGTGTGGTTTGATTTCTATATTTTCTAGTGTGTGTTATTTTATTATTTTTTTTACTTTTTATAGACCTTAGGTGTGGATTGTGAATTTGGATTGTTAATATTGTTAAATTTTTTGATAAAATTCACTAAAGTTGAATCTAATGGCAACGATTCCGGAATTCACCAACCAAGGAACCCCTCTCAGCAGGAATCATAGTCCTTTTCCTTACTTTGTAAATGTTGGTCCTCCTTACACTACAAGTAAAAGACCCTCTAGCTGATGTTTTTAAGGAACCCCTTATAAAAATAGCCCAGATATTTGTTTGTAGCGGAGGTCTCTAGAGGAGGATGGCGGGTGAAGGTTTTTGCAGATTTTTTTTGTGCGGTGCGTTTCTCATCATAAATTGCACCAGTGCGTTTTACTCAAAACGCACTGGTGCATACTAAAAATGGGTACATCGAGACACCTTTCTCTCCGTAGAAATCCTTCCAGTGCATCTAAGTACTATAGTGCACTAGTTCTCTAAGTATAAATAGGCCCGGTGCATCGCCATAATCTAACACACCGTAATGACATGTAGTGCACCATCGATAATATTGCCCGGTGCATCTCAAAAAACCGCGCACCAAAACAAGGTTATAAAAAAATTACCGGCTGTAAAAACATTATTTTTACTTCTTCAATGCTCTAGAACTCTCAAGCACTGGTGCGAATTCTTCTAGTGTGAGGCACCCTGCCATCGGTGGTCCCATTACACACACTGTTTTCGTCCATTGCCCACCTTGTGGAGTTCGAATTTTCGAAAACTGTGGGAAAATTTGGTTTCTTCAATTCCTCAATAGATATGCCTCCTCGACATGCAAATGTACAGGTATTTTACTTGTTTATCAATAAGTAAACATTTTAGCAGATTAGATTTTGAAAAAACCTTAAAATTAACCATTTTTTATTTTTCTTTTTTTCTGCACAGTGTGCTCGAGCCGTTCGGCTCGTACCATTCGTGGTGTTGCCAGTGAAGTTATAGGTCGCACCTCAAACGGTGTTAACGAAAACCACACTAGGTTCCAATGTGGTATCGAAAAAACATGCACCGTGACTAATTTTAAAAATAACATGGTGGTGTAGTCGTTAAAACAACTGCATCATTGACTATGTACTAGTGTCGGGAGGGCGGTGCGTTGACGAAACTATCCACCCCGGGGCAGAGAGTTAGGTCAGCGCACTGCCTGCCAAACAACATTACATAGTCAACAGTGTGTTCGTTTACAGAACCACACCATTGACCATGTATTGTTGTTGGGCGGTGCATTGACCAAACTATCTACCCCGAGGCGGATAGTTAGGTCAGCACACCGCCCGCCCAATAATAGTAAATGGTCAACGATGCGGTCATTTACAAGACCGCATCGTTGACCATGTAATATTTTTGGGTGATGCGTTGACCTAACTATCTGGCCCAGGGTAGATAGTTTCGTCAACGCACCACAGAAAAAAGTAATTTTTGTCTTTTGCAGTACGCCAACAATTTCCATGCGCACCGAGAGCAATGCGCAATAAAAACGTACACACCGGTACTGGTGCGTGACCATTTTTTAGGGCACACGGACTATTTTTTTTTCAAAGAAACTTATATATATATACATATATATATATATACATATACATATATATACATATACATATATATATATATATACATATATATATACATATATATATATATACATATATATATATACATACATATATATATATATACATATACATATATATACATATACATATATATATATACATATATATATATATACATAGATATATATATATATATATATATATATATATATACATTTCTCATTTAATAAAAAAAAATGTAGTTAATATGTGAATCATTCAGCGACGTCAACGAAGAGAACAAAGGGAACAACAAGAACATATGGAGGACCAATATAACGTGATTCATTTGTAGGAGGCATGAGAGAGGGAGAGACTTATGTACCCTCTCCATATTACAACAGCCACCCACTTGCTCCTAAGGGAGGTAGGCCTCCTAAATTTCTACGAGGAGGCTACAACCCTGAAGGGCCATAGTGGGTTATTGGGACAATTGATCTTCAGGTGAGATGCCCACCAATAGGATTTTCAGGTCGGTCCTGGCCAGTGGTTCATGCCCACTGAAGAGGACATATATTTTATTAATGGCCTATCTAAGAGAGCTCAGGATTTACCCCAATTCCCGGATGTCTTCGTCAGCTATGCAGCAGGGATTCAGTTGGCGTTCTCCCAGAGATACACTAGGGACGATATAGTTTCTCTTGCATATTTTTAGGTGTCCAATGGTAAATTACATATTTCTTCATTTGGTGCAGAGGAGGTGAGGTGCCTCTCACTACTGCTGAAAACCATTTCATACCATACCAATGACGGGAAATACATTAGTTGCCCACTTTTATTTTATGTTGATTCTTTGTTCCAGGCGCCATGACTTGTGAGATGGTTTGTGATTTTTTTGCGGCAGTTTTGTACAACATTAGATAGATGTCATTCTCAGGCACGTGGGAGGTCGACCTTCCCTTTTTCTTCAGATCTATTTTGTTTATTTTTTGAGAGGTTTTGATCCAGGTGGATATTGGTGGCCACCCACCTATTCCATTTGGACCCACACCATCAATTCTTTCAGTTTTTCAGTTTCAACACAACTTACTATATTTAACAGTTTTTTGGGTCATGAACTTCCGGAGCCATTTTGAGGCCCTAATGATCTAGATGGATACTAGTGGCCACCCACCTATTCCATTTGAACCCCCACCATCGGTTCTTTCATTTTTTCAGTTTCAGCACAATTTACTATTTTTAGCAGTTTTTCGGGTCCTGAACTTCCGGAGCCGTTTTGAGGCCCTAAACGACATTTTTTGGGCAAACCAGGAGCAACTTGGGTTGTGAACCCATATTTCTCACTCAAAAGTTGTAGCCCTTGAATATATATTTATAACGAGGTATTGAGCACGTAAAACAGAGATCATATTCCAAAGTTACATCCCCAGGAAGTTGATGTACCAATTTACCCAAACGAGGCCCATATCTTTGGTGCTTCATCTCCTAGGGTTAGGTTTTTAGATTTTTAGGGTTTTACATTGTTTCTCAACAACAAATAGGCCTTCTATCCTCACTATAACACATTTCAGAGGCCTATAGCCGCCACATCTCTTCTCAGAGATAAGCCTACCAGTGCCCTAGTTGTTTATAAGCATATTTCAGTCATTTGTTATTAATGAAAAGAAGTTTTATTTTCATTGCATCTCTGTGTTTATGTTTATTTCTATATACTATTTCGTTCCTGCGTAAATCTGGATCATTTCTATCAGAGGGGTTTTCTCTTTCTCTGTTTTTCTTTGCATGTCCCCAATGAGGTCAGGGTATAAGGAGTTAGGGCTTGATATGGTTGAACCCTTGCAAGATCAGCCTCGCAAACCCCAACGACCTCCCATGGTGGAAGAAAATAAAGACAAGGGAGTAGTAGATCCTATCAAAATATTGCTCAAGGAGGCCCTCGAGAAACATAGGAATGCGATGATGGATAACTTTTCCCAGATCCTTCAACGACTGTCCACTGGCAGCGCATCTACATACTACATCCACTCTGGAGGTGCCACTCCTTTCAAGGTACAAGTAAACCTCACTAGTACATTTGGGGGAAATTTCAACACTTGGTTTCGACGCTTTTGACCAAATGTTAGAAATTTCCACAAATTTTTTCAATCTCGCCCGAAACCATCGTTATACCGATGTTTAGAGAAAAGTGTCGCAATAACAACACTTAGAAAAAGTGTCACAATTTCGACGTTTGGAGGAAGACGTTGCAATTGCAACACTATTCCCCAAAGCGTCACTATTGCGACGGCTGCCTCCAAACGTCGCAAGTGCGACACAATGTCTAAGTGTCGCAATTGCGACGTTTGGAGGCATCTGTCGCAATAGCAACGCTTTGTCCGCCGTCAGTATAATGACACTTATATGCGCGCTACATAAAAATACGATACTTATATGCGCGCTACATAAAAATGATTTTATTAAAAACTACATTAACGTCTGATATCACACGTGCATTCGCCCTTTTCTCTTGCAGAACAGCATTCGCCCTCCGCTCTTGCAGAAAAGAATTTGCCCTTAGCATTCGCCCTCAACATTCGTCCTCAGCTCTTACAGAACAGCATTCGCCCTCAGCTCTTTCATAACAACATTCGCCCTCAGCTCTTGCAAAACAGCATTCGCCCTCAGCTCTTGCGGAATAGCATTCGCCCTTAGCATTCTCCCTCAGCTCTTGTAGAACAACATTCGCCCTCAGCATTCGCCCTGAGCTCTTGCATAACAGCATTCGCCCTCAGCATTCGCACTTAGCTCTTGCAGAATAGCATTTTCCCTGCATTCACCCTCAGCGTTCGCCCTTAGCTCTTGCAGAACAGCATTCGCCCTCAGCTCTTGCAAAATGGTAAGTTCTTACTGTAGGCCCTTCCTCCTATAGTAGGGTTGACTCTATTTGGGTTTTTTTGGTCAATTCCATTGGATTATGTTAGGCTATAGGGTTCTCTCTAGATGTCTTCCAATGTTCTTTCGGATGAGTTTCAAAGAGCATGTGTAAGATGTGTTTGTGCTTGCATCAATTTGACTCCACCAGTTTCATGAAGTTTAAGCTATGGATTTTAGTTCAACAAACTCATCCATCTCAACACCCAGTAACGAATTTCCCTTGGTCTAATCTATATTGAAGGTGAAGTGCAAAGTGGTAGAGAATGGGAGATCGAAAGTCATCAACTTTATCACAAGGGTAGTACTCCAGATCGAAAGTGATGAGCTTTAGTTCTCTAGATTTTGGGATTTTTTAATATTTGGGCATTTTTTGATGACATACCAAAGGTCACATCCATACAACCATATCAAGGTCAATGTTGAGATCATTCTCATATATATATATAGGTCACTGATATATAGGGTTAATATCATCATCACTATCCATGGAAACCGAATGGTTACAAAATCTGTGATTGTGGTTGGCTCATTTATAATTATTACCCATTTACAGTAGAGCACAAAAACACTAAATATGGCCCGAGCAGAGCATTTACAACAAGCAATGGAATTGCAACTACTTCATCAATAACCAATAGCTCCACTTGAGAAAACTTTTCATAATCTTGGGGCTGGATATACTGTAGAGCAAACAATTGTAGTTATCATTCATGCTCCAATATATTAATATACTTTTTACATTGAACTGAAGAAAGGGAAACAAGCAAATGCTAGCCATCATACAATGCTTTGACATAAGAGTTTTGAGTGACATACTTGAAAAAAAGAACTCATCCACCGATATTTATAATCATTTGAGTTATTCAAGTTAAACACAATGTCAAGAATCAAGATTCAATACCCTCTATTATCTTCATCACCCAATACAAGATTTAAAATTTTCCCAAATAAACGCTTATTAAATTGGCAGCCATTATTTCTCCTCGCTTTAAAAACCCTACATTTAAATGAAAACAAGCATTGCATTTCAACTACAAAAATCTATTAGTGTTCAAATGTACATGTGTGCATCACTTGTGTAGGGTATTCCTTTTCCACTTTCACATTATCCAAGAATGTGTGCAGTATAGTTCATATTTTTTGTGATTTATATTATCTTGAAAAAGGAAAGGCAAATTATTTCCCATGGAAAAAGAAGGTTTTCCCTTTTTACTACCGGAAATGGTACAACAAAGTTCCATTTCTACCCGAAACTCCTATGAAAAAGGAACCAAATAAAGGCCATGTCCTCAATGGACATCATTTGGCTTTGAAAATGGCCATTGCACCGTGTTGTTTCTTATATTACATCATGATAGTTTCTTAGGTCATTTCTTGTTTCTTGAGATGAAAAACAACCAAAGAAATTGTGAGGATCCTTTCAAGAAATAAATGACCATTTCTCAATCATATCTCAACTATTTTTTATTTTATTCAGTGGTTTCTTACTTTGAGAGAAATTTGACACTTTTATAAGGAATATAACATAAAAACACAAAATGGGAAGGAATTGATGAGGTAGATGACCTTTAGTTGTTGTAAATTAAGAATTGATAATACACGATGCATGTTATGTACTACAAACTAGATTCCTTCCTGGATTTAGGACACAGAGTATTGAATCAAAGTTGTAGTTTCTAACTTCTTGTATTGGTTCATCAATCTTGAAATTTATACATTGTATGTCTTCATTGCTTCATGTTTGAATAATTTGCATTATATCGTACAATAGGAAATTAGGAATTATGATTATTATTACATTATGGATCTGTTAAGTTACTTTTAAGTTTGCATAGTTTAGTGTGAAATTATTCTTGTGTGCCCCTAGGCCCAGGTGAAGGAATGCCAAGGACTGAGAACCATAGTTTTTAAATGGTATTGTTTCTTATACCCAAAAACCCCTCAACATCACTTCTTATTAGTTATTAACAATATTTTTGTAAACAATTTGAGAATTGATATAGCAAAATCTCGCACTTCTCAAGATAAAGTCCTAAAGCTAAAGTGTGATACCATGTGTAATTCAATAGCCCCATTGTCACCTCACCAACCTCTTTTCACTTCGGGCTAGCTCTCTTCCAACTCAAAGGGGGTTCTCCCTAGTAGATGTTAGGGATCTAATGGCCCAACCAAACCAATTCAAGAGCCCCCTAACTCTCTACGTTTACTACTATCAATCAAAATATTGAACAATAGGGTCAGACATGCATCCTGAAGATAAAATTGCCAGGGTATTTTTGGGTAATTTCAAAGGGAAAGTCTCCAAACACATATAATCAAGGAATTATAACGTGATTTCAAACATCAAATATCAACAAAACCGTTTAAAGGATATTGAAAGGAAAAAGGTGATGGAAGATAGAAAGTGCCTTACTTAAATGCTCTAAGGATTTTTCAATAGTTTTTCCAAAAGCTTCACTTCAGGGCCCTTCAAGATCGTCTCCAACAATGCTATACCATCAGCTTCAACAATGTTGCTCCAAAAATGTCCTCAAGGTCTTCACAACAAGTTTACTAGAATTTACTCCAACAATATATTCAATAAGGTCTTCATTGTCAACTCGTCTCTTGTTTGGGTGCCTTAATGTGCAATGACATGTTTCCAGGACTGAATTCAATGCAAGGCATATTTGAAACTCTAACTCTATCTTCCAGTGTCTTATTAGAAATTATTTCAGTTTTTATTTTGTGTTTTCAAGTTATATATTGGCAGACTGATCAGGGCAGTACAAGAACAACCCCGAGACGGGATGATCGCAGAAAAAGGCCAGCGGAAGAACATGTAAAGTGCCAGCATTGCTCTATCTTCAGGTATTTTAGTTATTTACATAATTGAAATAATATTAATTTTGTTCAAATATGCATACACCTATCCATGGTACGCCTGATGATTCCCTCTATGAGGAAGATCTTTCTTCATCCCTATCTCCAGCGCTCTTGTTGCGAAAAAAGGCACGAGATGCAAGGTCGGAATTTAATACTTTGATAGATGCGCCTCAAACACCTGAAACAAAAGAGAGGATAAAACAACTTATGAGCCAGCTAGAAACATATCAGGTAATAATAAAAAGTCAAAAGGATATATTTTTTGTTCTGCACGAGATGAATTGTGATAGTTTTATTTTTAATTTTTACATTGACTAAACTAACAAAAAGTTATTTTGTATGTAGCGTTTTCTGGCACTTGCTGAACCCGGTGTTGGTGGTAGTGGGACACAAGGGCAAGAGATTTCCCAGCAACCCTCTCATACACCTTCTACTCCTTTAGGTGCCAGCCAAGAAACACACCCTGCCCAAGCAGACACCCAGCCAACCGCTGAACGTGTTGGCAGTGATGAGGCTGATACGGCCAACTACATTATTGTGTTTCCTGGAGCTACACGTGTCAGCTCCACACGGACCATTAATGGCATGTTGTTGGTGAACGATGAAGGTGTCCCTATAAAGCACGTACAATTCCCAGGTAAATTTTAATATTTTAACTACTTCATGTACTCTATCTAAAACATATTTATCATGATTTTTATTTTTAAATTAATGATAATATCTTTTTTTTCTGTGTAGGAAACAATGAGTTCTACAGGTTTTTGGAGATCCATGCATTGGTAATTTTTGGCCCAAACATACGCACAGGGTGGAATTCCCATAATTCCAACCTGAAAAAAGAACTTCTAGATTATCTAGAAGCCCTTTTTGGGGTCAGCACATTTGACAGAACAGCGGTGGCTCGAGTAGCCGGCAAATATTTGAAATATACCAGGGACACCTATAGGACGCAATTGAAATTTAACCCTAGATACGAGCATCCTCTCATAGTTCCAGAGAGTGAGTGGAGAGCACTCATCCATGACGGAAAAGAGAAAAGGGCAGAGAAAGAAGGAAAAATGCCAACTGGACCCGCAAGGTAAATTACAACTTTAATTCAATAGCTTTAATTTTCTCTATGTCTAAAATAAAATTTAGCTACGTCATATCTGACTTCAATATTTTGATGCTAGTTTTCCTGACACCTCAAAGGAAACCAAAGCTAGGATTGAAAAAAAGGGCCATCACAAGCTAGGCCAGGGCGGCTACTTGAAATTAGCCGCAAGAATTGTAATTAAGTAGCTAAACATCTTATAATTAATTGTATCGCCTTCCAAAGTTTTTGTAATCCTATCAAATATGATTAAAAATACACAATCATATGTAATGTAGGGTGATGACTTCGGAACAGAAACTACAGAGGAAGATAAAAATATCGCTTTCCATTTCTGCTATCAAGCCGTAGTTGAATGTCGCAGAAGCTTGGGGCAAGTCCCAAGATCCAGAATGCCTGATAAGGTAAAACATTAACCTTTCAATATGTTTGTTTTCATCCATAAATTTAATGTCTAACAACTTTGTTTAAATCAGGGGAGCAGCACTACCGAAGAGGCAAATAACCCAGTTTTAGAGCCAGATGTAGATGATCCTCACGTGCAACCTGATCATTGTAGTGGGGACCAGGCCGACAATGCTACTATCATTGAGGGTCGTGACGGAAATTAATTTCCACTTATAATTTTTTCTAATTATACCTTGGTGGTTGTCCTTATAACGTTTTTTTTTTAAATGACAGAGAATGTTTCCCTTGAGGATCTTACCACCAGAGAGGAAGACAGGGAAACATTCCCAACGGCGACAACTGGTGCACCAGCTAAATAATCTCATTGCAATTTTTTTTATTAATATTACCGAACTAGTTCAATTGAACCAGGTGGATATTGGTGGCCACCCACCTATTCCACTTGGGTCCCCACCATTGTCTCTTTCAATTTTTCAGTTTCGGCATAACTTACTATTTTTAGCAGTTTTTTGGGTCCTGAAATTTCGGAGCCGTTTTGAGGCCCTAAATGACGTTTTTTGGGCATCGGTGAAATTTGTAGTCCTCGGATAGAGCTTTCTAATGATGTATCATGTGCGTCAAACGGAGATAGTATGCCAAAGTTACGTCCCTGGGAAGTTGAAACACCAATTTACCCAAACGGGGCCCATAGTTTTGGCGCTTCATCTCCTAGGGTTAGGTTTTTGGGATGTTTAGGGTTCTCCATCGTTTCTCGATAATAAATAGGCCCTCGAGCCCTATCAGAACTCGCCCGAGGCTCGTAGCTGCCACATCTCTTCTCGGTAGATACTACTAGCGCCCTCGAAGGCTTTATTTCCATTATGTCTGTAAGCATATTTCTATTATTTGATATTAATGAAATGAAGCATTATTTCCACTGCATATATATGTTTATGGTTATTTCTATATTCTGTTGCATTCCTACATAAATCCGGATCAGTGGTATCAGAGCAGTTTTCTCTTCCTTTGTTTTTCTTTGCATGTCCCCAACGAGGTCGGGGTAAAAGGAGCTAGGGCTTGATCTGGTGGAACCTTTGCAAGATTAGCCTCGTAAACCTCGACGGATGCCCATGGGGGACAAAAAGAAATATGAGGGAGCAGGAGATCCTATCAAAATATTGCTCGAGGAGGCTCTCGAAAAACAAAGGAACGCGATGATGGATAACTTTGCTCAGATCCTTCAACGGCTGCCCACTGGCGGCGCATCTGCATCCAAGCACCTACCGGGAGGTGCGACTCCTTTTAAGGTACAAGTAAATTTTGACATTCCCATATTTATGGGTCAAATAGACGCGTATGTCGAGATAGATGGCTAAATCTATTAGAAGGATATTTCTCTATTCACGACTTTTCAAACCGGGAGAAGATTATTTTTGCACTCCTCAAAAGCTACCCCCATGTTGCTGACCGGTGGGAAACCTACCGTGAGAACAAGGACCAGACAGAACCCTATCTAGCTCACCGTACCAACTTGGAATTATTTCCGAGACGCCATCAAGGAACAGTACTATCCCGTGGGGAGCTATGAGGACAAGTACATACAATGGACCACGCTGTGACAACAAAGGGATAAAGATGTGCATGAGCTGATGAATATGTTCCATACCCTACTCACAAAGTTGGGTATCAAAGATTCAGAAAAACATTTGGTGCTAAAGTATCGCAGCTGTATGCATAGATACATTCAGGAGGAAATGGAGTTCCTCGACATCTCCTCGCTTGGTACAGCATACCGATATGCTACCAAGACTGAGCAGAAATTAAAATAGAAGAAACGAGACTTTGGATCTGCGAATCAAAAGCAAGGGAAAGGTGCTTCCAAACTGCAAAACAACGGACAGAGCCAAGGCATGGCGGCTAAAGACAACCCGTCAAAGCCACAAGAAAAGAATAGCACCACAAAGCCAAAGAAGGACACGGGAAAGTGGTGTGAGTTCCATAAGAGCTCCACTCACAACACAAGTGAGTGTCGGGCCAAGCAGTCGCTAGTGGCCGAGATGAGGGCTTCTGAGTCAGATCCATGCTCTGACTCCGAATCAAAACCTGAAAAGGGGAATGAAAAAGGAAAAAAGATTATTGATGCAGAGCCCAATGCCACTGTTGCCACTACAAATATCCAAAAGGAGGAACTGGAAGATCCAGAGGAGGAGGAACATCTCTTCCACTTCCAGATGTGGGTAAAGGGCTCCCTTGTATAGTTCATTGTCGATAATGGGAGCCAAAAGAACCTCATTTTAGCAGACGCCATGAATCAGTTGGGCTTGCTGACCATAGCTCACCCACATCCATACACCATCGGGTGACTTCACCAAGCACGAGATCTCCGAGTCAGCCAGCAGTGCCGCCTTCCCTATAGCATCAAGCCCTTCACAGATGAGGTATTATGTGATGTTTCTCCTATTGATGTTTCTCATGTATTATTAGGACAACCATACTTTTGGAAGCGTCATGCTATGTATGAGGCTCGACCATGTCGTTATTGTTACTTTGGGAAATAAGTCAGACAGATACTCGTAGGTACCACCGCTTAGCCATCTCTTTGGTTACCGCAAAACAATGTAGTAAGCCCATTTCCCAAACCAGGAAATTTGTTTTCCCCTGATGATCCGCCCTCAGGGCAAGAAGAATACTGTGGCCATGACCTCCAGACAGGGCTCCTCAGCACGACAACAACAAATGGATAAGGTTGTGGAGGAGTACGGGGACATCTTGACGTCACCCATAGGGGTTCCTCTGCACTGTCAGGTCAAGCACCCAATTGATCTGACCCTAGGTATGTCGCTACCCAATGGACCGATCTATCGATGCTCTGTTCTGGAGAATGGTGAAATCAAGAGGCAGATTCAGGAGCTGTTGCAGCAAGGTCACATTAGACCAAGTTCATCGCCCTGTGGGAGCCCGGTCATGTTGGTACAGAAGAAGGATGGGACGTGGAGACTCTGTATTGACTATCAGGCACTGAACAAGATCATTGTCCGCAATAGGTACCAAATCCCACGGATTGATGACCTTCTGGACCAACCAAAAGGTGCAAAATATTTCAGCAAGATCGACCTCAATTCTGGGTATCACCAGGTACCAATTGAACCCTCTGATGTGTGGAAGACTGGTTTCAAAGCCAAGGAAGGCCTTTTCGAATGGTTGGTCATGCCTTTCGGGTTGACGAATGCTCCTGCAACCTTCATGAGGATGATGGACAACATCTTGCGACCATTCACCAACTAATTTGTAGTGGTGTACTTGGATGACATTCTAATCTTCAGCCAGACTTGGGAAGAGCACCTTCACCACATCCGACAAGTCCTCCAAAGACTGTGGCAACACAAGTTGTGTGCCAATTTGGAGAAGTGCATGTTTGGCATGACCCAGGTTCAATATTTGGGATACATTATTGATGAAAGGGGGGTGCATGTGGATCCAGCCAAGATCCAAGTCATTCGGGATTGGCCAGCCCTAACCACTATAACAGAATCCGCAAATTTCTGGGTCTTGCTAATTTCTACCATAGGTTCGTGTTGGGATTCTCTCATATCACTTGGCCCTTGAGTCAAGTCACCAAGGGAGGAGCGAGAGAAAAATTATTTTGGTCAGAACCTCAACAGAAGGCGTTCATAGAATTGAAAAACCGCCTCTGTTCTGCCCCAGTGCTCACATTACCAGACTTGCAACAACCATTTGAGATCAAGACAAATTCCTTTGACTATGCTATCGGGGTAGTTCTTACTCAACAGGGACATCCAATGGCATATCACAGTGAGACATTGTCTGACACAGTTCGCAAGTATCCAACTTATGACAAAGAAATGTATTCCATTGTGCAAGCTTGTCGACAATGGAAGCATTACATTTTGGGGAAGGAAACAATCATCCACACAGACCACTAGCCCTCGCAAGCTCATACAAACACAAGGGAAGTTGCGAATGATCGCCATCGAAGTGGTCCACATATCTACAACAATACCATTTGAACATCAAGTACAAGAAGGGTAGCACCAATAATGTTGCAGACTGCCTCAGCCGACCACCGATCATGGCGCTCACCACCGTGCTCAACTCTTGTGGGCATGAGACTTCTGATTGGCCGTTCCTCTATGAGAGTGACCCAGAATTCGACCACACTTACAAGGCACTCTTGGGGGGTACGCAAGTTCCAAATTTTCACCTCCAAGATGCACTTTTATGTCACTTGGGACACCTTTTTGTTCCTTCAAGCGAGCGTGCCAAGATGATATGGGAAGCACACTACAAATGAAAGTCGTTGGGCATTTCGTGTCGAGAAAATAAGAGTACACTACAAGTATTTTCATTGGCCGAACCTTCGAAAGGATGTCGAGAAGCACATCGGGGATCCCCGCACTCCGTGCCATCGCCAAACCGACCATCAAGAAGCAAGGCCTATATACTCCACTACCTACCCCTAGTCGACCTTGGGAATCCATCTCCATGGATTACATGTCGGGCCTGCCTTCTGCTAAGAATGGAAATGACTGTGTTTTTGTGGTCATTGATAGATTCTCGAAGATGGCCATCATGGCGGCCTGTAAGAAGAATATCACAGCAGAAGCCACTGCTAAACTCTTCTTTGAACGAGTGTGGGTGCACTTTGGGATCCCACAGTCTATCATATTAGATCGAGATAGCAGGTTCATCAGCACATTTTAGTCCAGCCTCTGGTCAATGTTGGACACAAAGCTCACCAAGTCCACAGCTTTCCATCCCCAAACAAATGGCCAGACAGAGGTCGTCAACAGAATGATTATACGCATTCTGCGCATGTACAATTCAAAGCATCCATGCACATGGTACGAGAGCCTCCCCTATGTACAACATAGTTATAACTGGGCTCTCCACAGTTCAATTGGCCATAGCCTCTTTCAGGTGGGCTTGGGATTCTAGCCACTATGTCCCATTGACATAGCCATGCCATTTGCAGCTGCTCAAGCCGATTCAGCTCATGTCCAATCTGAAGTTTACAAAGTAAGTAGCTTCATCGAGCACATTCAACACATCCACCAACAGGTTCATGATATATTGGAAAAATCCAATGCGAAGTACAAGCAACGCCATGATCAACACCGAGTGCCACACAACTTCCAGGTGGGCGACAAAGTATGGCTACATTTGCAGAAGGAGCGCCCCACTGGACCCCACCGCAAGCTTCGCCCACTCCGATACGGGTCGTACACCGTTGTTTGGTCAATTTAGTGTGTCCTAAATTGTTGCATTTAATTTGTCAATCCGGGATTCGTAAGCTGATGAAGTGCGGCGCACTATATGTGCAAGATAACCTATTTCTTAACTTTTTGTCGTTTTTGGTTTTCTAAGATGAAATGGAAATTCTAAAATGAAAACAAGTATGGTTATGTTTGTTCAAGGAAATGATATCCTTTATAATTATTTACCAACTTGAAACTTAAAAAGGAATTTGAAACATACAATGACCAAACTTGAAAGGAAATGAAAATGTGATGCTGAAATGAAAAGGTGCTGCTAGTCTAATGAATCAAAACAGTGAACTAGTGAGCATGAAACCAAACTATTCTTGCTGCAGTCTAAACAGAAAAGAAACTATGCTGAAAGAAATCCAAAAGTGAAACAAAGTAAATCTAAATCAGATTACATCAACTTGTCTTCTGATCCCTCATCATTAGTCCAGATATGATTTTCGGAAGTAACCATAAACAACTTTGAGTAACTGATATCTAACTTGCAGAAAGTAAACTATTATCAAACCATACATTCATAATTCAATCCCTCACCATCAGTCCAGCTGTGGCTTTCGGAGGTAACTGAAGATGTCATGCACAATTTAATATATCTAAATTTGCAGAAAGGAAACTATTACCAAACTACACATTTCATAATACAATCCCTCACCATCAGTCCAGCTGTGGCTTTCGGAGGCAACTAAAGATGTTATGAGCAGTTTAATATATCTAAATTTGCAGAAAGGAAACTAATATCAAACTACAAATTTCATAATACAATCCCTCACCATCAGTCCAGCTGTGGCTTTCGGAGGCAACTGAAGATGTTATGAGCAGTTTAATATATCTAAATTTAACTACTGAAGCAAAATGAGCAAAACTGAATTAAACAAAGCAGTACTGAAATTAAACAGAAACTAAGAAAAGCAAATTAACAACATAACAATGTTAATTCCATGTCATTAGTCAAAAATTTATGCAAATGCTTGGGCTGCCTATCTATAACCTGAAACAAGAACACTGATCAGTGATTAATAACATAAAACATGAAAGACAGAAGTGAAATGGAAAGCATGAAAGTTTATAAACATAAATGAAACATATATACCATGAGAGATGCAATGTATAAACATGTGAATGGATTATGGCACAATGAGCTTTAAAGAAATAAAATAAGAACTATACAATAATGCACAGAACCTTGCAAGTGTAGGGGCCCTCTACACTAGCCTTGGCAATAATCTTCAAGTACGAATTATGTTAGAAAACAGAGTCTTCTTATATTAAAATGCAGTCATAACAGTAAGGTAGTATTACGGCACTAAGGCAGCGTAATTACATTACAGAGCAGACTAATAAAAGATAATAGAGACTAGTCGAGACTAACTCTATATGCGTATGCAAACACGTTATATATAACAAAAGAAATATAACTGTCTCCTAAAGTTTATGCTAGTGGAGAACACGTAGACCATTACGTCCACGGATCTAGGATCATGGCCGTATTGCAAAGTAAATCTATGAGGAGTGGATGTTTGAATTCGGCTATGGAGCCATGTATAGATGTCGACTTGTCCTCCGCAACTCAGAAACGGCCATATGAACCTTCACGTGACACGGAACAGAGTCCTGTCACCGTGAGACTCTATGGTTGACTTCCATGTGGACGCCTTTGACCGTGGCTTCTTTAGATGAGTTTGCTCGAGCCAATAGGACACGAACCATGTCCACATCATTTCTGACTTTCCCATGTGGCTCGTTTTCCCTGTAGACACCTGTAACATAGAGTTTCACAAAATGGCTGCGGAAAGTTGCAGCAGCTGCGGAAAGTGGCAAGATTCCGCAGCTAAATGAACAAAATCTAAATCAAACAGCAGACACAAAAATATAGTTAAAAACCATATTAGATGCTCTTTTGCAATTAATATACAATGATATTGACAACTTGGGAGGTTCAGGTGAGTGAAAAAGGTATAGAAAAGTGTATGGAAAAGATGCAGATTTGAGACTCAACATACCCCCACTGTGAAGGTGTTGCATGTCCTCATGCAACCAAAATTTTGATAATCCTTCCTTAGTTCATATGCCTTGACACTTCAGCCAGCACATCCAATCCTCTCCTCCTCTTCCTTGGTGCTGCCAACATTCTGGGTTTCTTCATTAGGCACCTAAATTTGATATTAACCAGTGCTCTGCTTAACTTCTGGCATTTCCTTTTCAATTTCTTGTTCTTCTTCTGCCATATTCCCAGATGTAGCATGGTATTATCATGAATGATTTTGTCCAATTTACCTTGTTCCTTCAATGTCTCATTTTCATTTTTAATGTGCCTATTTAAAAGCTCTAACTCAAATATTTCCTGTTTTAGTGATTGGACTAAATCATCCTGTACTGTATGAGGCTGAATGGACGAAGTACTGGGACCTGTAGCTGCCTTTTCCAAAGATTCTATATAGTCATATACTTCCTACTGCTTGGGGTCTATATCAGGTGTCATTTTTATTGGGCTGTCCCCAAAATGCCGTGAAGGAGAGTTATCTTCAAAATCTGGCTGAGAAGGGCTCACATCAACATCTTGCTGAGAATGGGATGGACTATGTTCAATGTCTGACTGAGAATGAAATGAATCAAGTTCACTAACTGACTGAGATGGACTATGGTCAGTTGGGGACTATTCAGATGTCTCCTCTCCTAAATCAATGAAATGAGGACCCTTAATTTGCGTTTTCCTCAATTTTCCCTTAAGTCTGCTGCTTCTTCTCACACGCTGTGGTACACTATCCTTTTGTTTTTGTTTTCCTTTCTCTGTCTTCTTGGCTATAGATGACTGTTTTTGAAGATAAACTAATCTTTCAGATAGCACTTGATGATCTTCTTCTTCAGAAGAAGGGGTTTTATGTATAGCCTCAATAGTTTTTCTCTCTTTTGGTGTTATTGGCTTCTTACCCTTGATTTCTTTCTTCTTCCTCTTTGACAGTCTCTCTTCCCTATTAGTTCTTTTAATTGTAGTAGTAGGAGTATTTTGAATTTCATCAATTGTTCTTTTCCTCGTACTTCTTCTTGTTGTGCTACCTTCAGGAATTTCCTGAGTAGGAGTAATTTGAGTTTCATCATTTATTCTTTTTCTTCTACTCCTTCTTGTTGTACTACCTTCAGGATTTTCCTGAGGTTCCTCAAAGAAATTTCTAACCAGAAATTGTTCCCATGTGTCTTTCTTCTCCTTTAACTCTTTTTCAATCAAAATTTTTACAAGACCGTGGTGATATAGATGTGGTTCTACATCTCCTAAATGCTTCTGAACAGTCACATACATTTTCTTCAAACTATTTAATAGAAAATATGGGAGATTGAGAGTTTGATTATCTAGAAAATTCATCAGCAATCTGGTATGGTACATATACATGGACCCAAAACGACCTTCACAGGTAATGAATTTCTGAACAACTAGCAGCAAAGTAGCCCATTCCTCTTTCAATGCATGAACATGAATTCCTCTTTTAAAAATAGTTATGTCCATACCTTGGTTTCATAAGATTGTTCTCCAGGCTTCATCACTGATGCTTTTATTCTTAAACCAACGCTCACCCTCTTGAAGAAGTTCCGTGGCAGATGCTATAGATGCTTCATTGACCGCAAACTTAAGGTCTCCTATCTCTACTTCCAAGCCATTAAACGACCTTGCGAATGCCTTTGTTACTTCTTTATGATAACCTCTGAATTTCTGGATAAACCGCAGCCAATTTGCTTTCTTCAATATATCCCTTACTTGCGGATATCCCTCCATGAACTTAGGTCCTTCCGGTTCTGCTCTTAGCAATTTACCCATTTTTTCTTCTGCTCTTCACAAATTTGCCTGCGTGAGGGTTCAATGGAAATAGAACGGCTGAATGCACAGGGATGAGCCCAATGGCTGTGGTAGATATCAGGTTGTAGCGTAGTAAAGAATGAAATGGAGTGAACAAAACAGAGAGGGGTTTTCGTGAACACGACAGAGATACAGAGTGTACACATCCGGCAATGTTTTAAATTTTGGTGGCTGCACAATAAATATGAGAACGTTTAAACAACGGCTATGGGTTTATGCGGCTGTCAGAGTCCGTGGTCAAATCAAATACGTCTCATTGTCACCGGTGGAATATTGGAACATGAGTGAAAATCAGGGGTTTAATGATGGAACCGTTTGTGAATGAATGCGAGAGGATAATATGGAGATCACGAAAGGTTACGGAATTGTCAATATAATCATTGCACATAATGGATAGAGCTTATGGTTCAAAACTATATAAAAATGTGTTTTTCAATGCTATTTGAAATAAATTTTATTCATACCTTTGGAATCTTTGCCTTTTCCCTTGGTCTTTAACTAATTGCTCTTCATTGGTGTCTTGAATGCTCCATGTCTTCATTTTTGATCCTCTCACCTGCATTTTATTTCATGATTATGGAAATAACTTCTGACTGTACATTCTTTTGAAAATAGATTAGTAGCTGCGGAATCTGCTTCTGGCTGCGGAAACTGGAGTCAGCTGCGGAAACAGATGTCAGTTGCGGAAACTGACACAGCTATTATTTGGATGAATGGAGATGAACAGATGACAAATGACCAGATGGAAATGGTCATGAAAAAGAATTTTATTGATGAAATGGATGAAATGAAGTGGAATGGAGTGAAATGAAGTGAAATGAAATGGAATGAAGTGGAATGGAATGGAGTGGGTGGTCACAAAACTTGTGAAATGAAAGAGAGAAATTTTTTTTTGGAAAATATAAGGTGTCAGGTATTCCTGATTTTCACCCAATATTTTCTGTATAAGACTGCCAATTAGTGATTGGTTTTCAGGCTTATACAAATTTGAAAGAGAGATTTTTTTTATTTTTTTTTTGGAAAATATAGAGTGTCAGGTGTTCCTGATTTTCACCCTATATTTTCTGCATAAGACTGCCAATCGATGTTTGGTTTTCAGGCTTATACCATTATTTTTTTTTTTTTTTTTTTTTTAAAACTGAAAAGAACAAAAGAACTAGGTTGGTGGAGAAGAAGAATTCTTCTGTACCAGCCTGATTGCAGAACTTTCTTGAAACATTTTGACAAAATCCTCTTTTGAGAGTGGCTTATGATAAATTTTCAACCTATGGCCATTCACAATAAGAGGAGTTTGAAACTCATCAATGGTCTTGATTCTTACAGCTCCATTGCTAAAGATCTTGTCAATCTCATATGGCCCAAGCCAATGAGTCTGAAATTTCCCTTGAAAATATTTAAACTTGGAGTCAAACAACAATGCCCAATCTCCTTCTTGAAACTTCTTCTCTTTGATATATTTGTCATGCCATTTAGTTCTTTGATATTGAACTAGATCAGTTCTTAGAATTGCTTCTTGTCTGATCTCATCTAGCTCATTCAACTGCTCCAGTCTATGCTTTTGGGCTTCTGATAAGTCCATTCCCAACTGAACTGCTATCTTGAAGGTCTTGACTTGGAACTCAATGGGGAGCAAGACTTCTTTCCCATAAACAAGTTCATAGGGAGAATGTCCTGTTGTATTTCTCCATGTAGTTCTGTAGGCCCACAAGGCTTCAGGAAGCCTTTCTGCCCAATCTCTTCTATGTAGATGAGCAGTTTTGGTGATGATACTTTCAAGAACTTTATTTGTGGACTCCACTTGACCATTTGCTTGCGGATGGTAAGGAGTAGATCTTCTGTGCTTGATTTTGTATTCTTCCATCAACTTCTCCACCAAATTGGATGTGAATTGGCTCCCCTGATCTGTCACAATTTCTCTTGGAACACTAAAGCGAGTAAAAATATCCTCATAAAGAAAATGAACAACTGAATTTTCAGTAGCAGATACTAATGCTTTAGCTTCCACCCATTTAGTAACATAATCAGTACAAACCAATATATACTTCTTTTGCTTAGATGGTGGATTAATAGGTCCAATGAAATCTAAAGCCCACTTTTCAAAGGGTTCAGTGAGTACCTGTGTTTGCAATGGCATTTCATTTGAAAGGGTAGGTTTCCCTACTCTTTGGCAGCTGTCACACCTTTTGACATATTGTTTTGCATCTTTGAAGAGGGAAGGCAAATAATATCCCAAAGAAAGGATTTTATAAGCTGTCCTTTTGTCTGCAAAGTGTCCCCCGCATGGTTCATCATGACATGCCTTAAGAATATCAGGCATTTCATCTTCCCTGACACATCTTCTGATCACAAGATCTGGCCCTGTTTTAAACAATTCATTAGAAATCCATGAATATTTTGAACTCTCCTGAATAATCTTTCATTTTTCTCTTGGAAATAAATGTGAAGGTAGTTTCCCTGTAACCAAATAGTTAGCAATATCTGCATACCAAGGGGTCTTAATAGTTACTGCAAACAAGTATTCATCAGGAAATTTATCTTCTACGGGAGAATCTTCTTTAGTATTCTGAATCCTAGACAAGAAATCAGCTACTGTATTCTGTTTTCCTGGTCTATCCAACACAGTAATATTGAATTCTTGCAAAAGTAAAAGCCATCTTGTCACTCTGCCATTAGTAACAGGTTTGTTCATTAAATATCTAATTGCAGAATGGTCGGTATGAATAAAAGTTTCATAGCCTGTTATGTAATGTCTAAACTTATTAATTGCATGAACAACAGCTAAAAACTCTTTTTCAGTCACAGTATAGTTCAACTCTGTGGGAGTCAAATTTTTACTGGTGTAAGAAATGGCATAAGGAATTAAATCTTTTTGACCCAACACAGCTCCAAGAGCTGTATCTGAAGCATCCGTAGAAATATGAAAAGGGAGTTTCCAATTTGGTCCTCTCAAGATAGGTGCTTCAGATATTTTTGTTTTCAAAGTTTCAAAAGTTGATTGACAATCAGGATCCCATTTAAATTCACAGTCTTTTGTAAGCAATTTTAAGAGTGGAGATGCTATTTTAGTGAAGTTTTCTATAAATCTTCTATAGTAACCAGTAAATCCTAGAAAACTTCTAACATCTCTTTGACAATTTGGAATAGGCAACTTGGAGATGACTTCAACTTTTGATCTATCAGCCTTAATCCCATCTCCTGAAATATGATGTCCTAAAACAATCCCTTCAGTAAACATCATAAAGCATTTTTCATGGCTTAATGAAAGGTTTGTTTCTTTACATCTTATGAGAACTTTTTCCAAATTTTCTAATGACTCTTCAAATGAATTACCATAAACTGTAAAATCATCCATATAAACTTCTACACAATCATGGATTAGATCAGAAAAAATTCCTAGTACTGCTCTTTGGAATGTTGCTGGTTCATTACATAACCCAAAAGGAAGCACTCGGTAGGCAAAAGTTCCCCATGGACAAGTAAATGTGGTCTCATCTTGATCTTCAGGTGCTACCTGTATTTGATTATAGCCACTAAAACCATCCAAAAATGAAAAGTACTTTTTACCTGCTAATGTATCTAATACCTGATCAATAAAAGGCAAAGGAAAGTGATCCTTTAAAGTTGCTTTGTTCAATTCCTTGTAATCAATGCATACCCTCCATTTACCATTCTTTTTAGGTACTATAACCAAAGGAGAAACCCATCGGCTATCTGAAATTGGATAAATGAAGTTTACATTGAGTAGTTTTTGGAGCTCTTATTTCACTATCTCCCTAAGATTTGGATTCATCCTTCTTTGAGGTTATCTGATTGGTCTACTGTTTTCCTCAATATAGATATGATGGATGCAAGTCTTAGGATCAATACCCTTCATGTCAGTATACTCCCATGCAAATGCAGTAGAATGTTTTTGCAAGATTCTGGTTAGTTCTTCTTGTTGTGACTTCTCCAAATGTTTGTTGATATTCAATGTTTTTTCTGGAAAAATTTCAATAGCAGAATTACCAAAATCTTACATAGAGTAAAGAGACATTTGTCTTGATGATAAATATTCTATGTCAGATTCCAACTGAAATTGTGTGGGGTCATATTCTGAAGATATCTCAAAATTTTCTAATGTATTCAGAATTTGACTATCCTCACTGATTTCAGAAATGGTAAAGATAGGTTGTATAGTGTTCTCATCATCGACCCATTCATTGTCTCCTATTTCTGTGATTGCTCTTGCTGGAGGATACAAATTGAATTTCTTTGTCGAATTACCATTAGAAATGTACATGTCTCCGGATCTACAACTAATAAAAGCATCAGCTGTGGCTAGCCAAGGTCTTCCTAAGATAAGTGGATGTCCTCCTAGATTACTCTTGGGAGTCAAAATCATAAAGTCTACTGGATATTCCCAAGAATCTAAGGAGACTGAAATATCTTCTAATACACCATCTGGTTTAATAACTGATCGATCTGCAAGTTGCGGTAAAGTAGGTGTAAAAAGAAGGTTAGGAAGTTTTAGCTGTTCCATAGTCTGTCTACTCATAATGTTGATAGCAGCCCCTAAGTCAATCAATGTGTTTGGAATTTCTATCCCATTTATATGTGTCTTGACAATTGGACTTCCTGGATCTACATACTTTTGCATGGTAATTTTTCCCATCATAATGTCTGCAATCTTTCCTACCGGGTGGATTCTTCTTGTGTCTTTTAGTTTCCTTCCTGGTCTTTTGAAACTCAACTCCTTTATAGTTTTTGCTAGAATAGGAATTTCTCGAATGGCTTGTAGCAATGGAATCTTGATACAAACATTCTTCAATTCATCTAGAAATTCATAGTTAGGCAACAAGATTTTTTTTTCCACCCCCTTATCAATTTGTAGTCTTTTCGGAAAAGGAGGTTTAGATGAAGATGCAGGTTGCTCAACTATAGGAGTTGTGGGTGTTAACTTTTCTTTTTCTTTTTGCATGCTTGAATTTTGAAGAGATTCTTCCTCAGAACCCTTATTAACTTGAAGAGAGTCCTCCTCAGAGGTATCTTGCTCTTGAATATCTATAGAAGGTTTTTCTAAAACTCTACCAGATCTGAGTTGTACATCGTTGAGAGGAACAATCATATAGGTAGGAAATTGTTGTCCTTCTACCATGTAAGTATTCTGAGGATTCTTATTGTTAGGATTTGGCAATGGCTGAGCTGGAAGTTGATTTGTCTTCTGTTGGTATGGAAGCATGAGTTGAGGATTTGGATTTTGTTGAGAAGGTTGTTGTTGTGGAAATGGCAATGAAAGTTGTGGATTTGGGCTTGGAAGTTGTGGAGCTTGTTGATTTTGAAAAGATGGAGGATATTGATAAAATTGAGCAAATCTCCCATAAGGATTTTGCATCCCTTGTACCCATGGTTGATATGAATTTTGATGTTGGGGCCAAGGTTGTTGCCAAGGATTCCAATTTGGTGGGGTTTGAAGATTCATAGGGTTGTTAAACCCTTGAGTTTGTTGTCCCTGCCAAGGTCTTCTTGCAACAAAACAGAGAGATTCTACTGAATTTGAGTCTTCTTGAAAAACAACTTTGAGTCCGGGAATTGAAGGACAATCCTTAATCTCATGATTCTCTGAGCAAATCATACATGTTTCTACAAATTTTGCATCCAAGGGACATTCCCTTAAAGCATGTTTCTTCCTACATTTCGGACAAAAGATGGCTAAAGCATCTGTTTCTGCTTTCTGCTTGTTTTGGATTTTAAGGGTGTCTAGTTGTTCACTAAGGCTCCCTAAGATATTAGTTTTGAACTCATCAAGCATGTTACCAATCTCTGCCCTACTTACTGATCCAGTTGCAGATTTGTTAGCCCTAATAAGAGAAGGATCCCTAGGCCCTTTTCCGGTTTTAGATTTTCCCCTTGAGAGATGGACACATAGTTCTGTTATATCAAGAAGTGGAAGTTGAGAAATGTCTCCTTTCCCCATCATGTTTAAAATATCTATCCATTCATCTCTAATGGCTTTTAATATGAGGGCTTTCAAGGTTTCATCATTTAAATTGCTCATCTTTGCTCTTTTCAAGTTGTATTGAAATCTTTCAAGTAAGTCTTCCAAATTTTCATCTTCTTTTTGCATCATTTTGAATACCTCATCCTTGTGATTGGTGGGCATACAATAGTCCAAGTATCTATCCAAAAAATTTTGTTTCATTTCATTCCAAGTCCTAATAGATTGAGTGGCTAATCCCATGAACCATTTCAAAGCAGATCCCTTCAATGTTGAAGGAAACAGTTTGAGTTTTTGAGAGTCTTCCATATAGTCATAAGTTCGGCATACAACTTCAAACTCAAACTCTCATCTTTGCTCTTTTCAAGTTGTATTGAAATCTTTCAAGTAAATCTTCCAAATTTTCATCTTCTTTTTGTATCATTTTGAATACCTCATACTTATGATTGGTGGGCATACAATAATCCAAGTATCTATCCAAAAATGTTTGTTTCATATCATTCCAGGTCCTAATAGATTGAGTGGCTAATCCCATGAACCATTTCAAAGCAGATCCCTTCAATGTTGAAGGAAACAGTTTGAGTTTTTGAGAGTCTTCCATATAGTCATAAGTTCGGCATACAACTTCAAACTCAAACAGAAATTTTTCAGGATCCTCACTTCGCAATCCATAAAAGCTAGGGAGAACAGATGGTGAGATATTTTTCATTGTTGCATGAGTTTCCTCATCAACTATAGGGAATCCAAACAAATTGTCTCCTTCCCTATTTCTACCATTATTTCCTTCACCATTGTTGTCTCCATTGTTTCCTCCTCTTCTACCTCTACCTCTACCTCCATCTATTACTTCCTCTTCCATGATAGTTTCTTTAGAGTCCTTAAAGTCCTCTAGTTCTTCTACCAAGGGAGGATGAGAGAGAGTCTCTTTGTTTTCTAAATGGGTTTTAGTAGGTGGTATAGGAGAATCCTCTAATTCAGCTGTTCCTTGACTTCCCAAAATCTTAAGGCTAGGGGTAGATGGTGGTGAATCTGGTCTATGCCTTGAAGAAGATGGAGTTGTGAAAATCGAACTCTTGGCTTTAGCTATAAACCTTCCCCTAGAATCTCTCGCTCTATGCATGTCATTTTTTATTTTTATTTTTTTTTAAAAGTTGGGCTAATAATTCTTTTTCTGATCTTCCAGATCACACTAGGTGCAAGAAGAGAGCATACTTAAGAAATTACTAAACCAATAACTCTCTTTTCTGATCCTCCAGATCACACTAGGTGCAAGAGGAGAGCATACTTCAAGAAGTTATCAAGTTTTCCCTTCTTTTATGATTTTTTTTTTTTTTTTTTTTAAGAAATTGGCTACCTAGTTACACTTCCTCGGCAACGGCGCCAAAATGTTTGGTCAATTTAGTGTGTCCTAAATTGCTGCATTTAATTTGTCAATCCGGGATTCGTAAGCTGATGAAGTGCGGCGCACTATATGTGCAAGATAACCTATTTCTTAACTTTTTGTCGTTTTTGGTTTTCTAAGATGAAATGGAAATTCTAAAATGAAAACAAGTATGGTTATGTTTGTTCAAGGAAATGATATCCTTTATAATGATTTACCAACTTGAAACTTAAAAAGGAATTTGAAACATACAATGACAAAACTTGAAAGGAAATGAAAATGTGCTGCTGAAATGAAAAGGTGATGCTAGTCTAATGAATCAAAACAGTGAACTAGTGAGCATGAAACCAAACTATTCTTGCTGTTGTCTAAACAAAAAAGAAACTATGCTGAAAGAAATCCAAAAGTGCAACAAAGTAAATCTAAATCAGATTACATCAACTTGTCTTCTGATCCCTCATCATTAGTCCAGCTATGATTTTCGGAAGTAACCATAAACAACTTTGAGTAACTTATATCTAACTTGCAGAAAGTAAACTATTATCAAACCATACATTCATAATTCAATCCCTCACCATCAGTCCAGCTGTGGCTTTCGGAGGTAACTGAAGATGTCATGCACAATTTAATATATCTAAATTTGCAGAAATGAAACTAATACTAAACTACACATTTCATAATACAATCCCTCACCATCAGTCCAGTTGTGGCTTTCGGAGGCAACTGAAGATGTTATGAGCAGTTTAATATATCTAAATTTGCAGAAAGGAAACTAATACCAAACTACACATTTCATAATACAATCCCTCACCATCATTCCAGCTGTGGCTTTCGGAGGCAACTGAAGATTTTATGAGTAGTTTAATATATCTAAATTTAACTACTGAAGCAAAATGAGCAAAACTGAATTAAACAAAGCAGTACTGAAATTAAACAGAAACTAAGAAAATCAAATTAACAACAGAACAATGTTAATTCCATGTCATTAGTCAAAAATTTATGCAAATGCCCGGGCTGCCTATCTATAACCTGAAACAAGAACACTGATCAGTGATTAATAACATAAAACATGAAAGACAGAAGTGAAATGGAAAGCATGAAAGTTTATAAACAGAAATGAAACATATATACCATGAGAGATGCAATGTATAAACATGTGAATGGATTATGGTACAATGAGCTTTAAAGAAATAAAATAAGAACTATACAATAATGCACAGAACCTTGGCAAGTGCAGGGGCCCTCTACACCAGCCTTGGCAATAATCTTCAAGTACGAATTATGTTGGAAAACAGAGTCTTCTTATATTAAAATGCAGTCATAACAGTAAGGTAGTATTACGGCACTAAGGCAGCGTAATTACATTACAGAGTAGACTAATAAAAGATAACAGAGACTAATCGAGACTAATTCCATATGCGTATGCAAACGCGTTATATATAACAAAAGAAATATAACTGTCTCCTAAAGTTTATGCTGGTGGAGAACACGTAGACCATTACGTCCACGGATCTAGGATCATGGCCGTATTGCAAAGTAAATCTATGAGGAGTGGATGTTTGAATTCGGCTATGGAGCCATGTACAGATGTCGACTTGTCCTCCGCAGCTCAGAAACGGCCATATGAACCTTCACGTGACACGAAACAGAGTCCTGTCACCGTGAGACTCTATGGTTGACTTCCATGTGGACGCCTTTGACTGCGGCTTCTTTAGATGATTTTGCTCGAGCCAATAGGACACGAACCATGTCCACATCATTTCTGACTTGCTCATGTGGCTCGTTTTCCCTGTAGACACCTGTAACATAGAGTTTCACAAAATGGCTGCGGAAAGTTGCAGCAGCTGCGGAAAGTGGCAAGATTCCGCAGCTAAATGAAAAAAATCTAAATCAAACAGCAGAAACAAAAATATAGTTAAAAACCATGTTAGATGCTCTTTTGCAATTAATATACAATGATATTGACAACTTGGGAGGTTCAGGTGAGTGAAAAAGGTATAGAAAAGTGTATGGAAAAGATGCAGATTTGAGACTCAACAACCGTCACCAAGGCTGTAGGTAACAATGCCTTCAAGCTTAGTATTCCACCATTCCTTGGTCTGCACCCAGTCTTCAATGTGGATCGCCTTCGTCCTTACTTCCCACCTCTACTGGACACCTCGGACATTGCAGAACAACTCACACCAACAGAGTTAAACCCAGACTGCATGGAACAGGCCACCACAGATTGTATCATGGACATGCAAATCAAAAACACTCGCCAACAGAAGATCCAACTGTATCGGTTTGTCAAAGTTGGCCAACTCCTGCACCAAGGAAAGTGGTTCACCAGGGACCAAGTTCAGCAGAAATTTCATCATCTCATGGAGGAACTTAACGCAATGGGGACCATTGCTTCCTAAGGGGGGAGGAATGATCCAGGTGGATATTGGTGGCCACCCTCCTGTTCCATTTGGATCCCCACCATTGTCTCTTTAAGTTTTTCAGTTTCAGAATAACTTACTATTTTTAGCAGTTTTTCGGGTCCTGAACTTCCGGAGCCGTTTTGAGGCCCTAAACAATGTTTTTTGGGCATCGCGCCTCCAGCGAATATTGTTCCGTTCTGGAATGATATTCATGGTGAAAGTTGTATTCCTCGGATAGAGATTTCTAATGATGTATCATGTGCATCAAACGGAGATAGTATGCCAAAGTTACGTCCCTGGGAAGTTGAGACACCAATTTACCCAAACGGGGCCCATAGTTTTGGCGCTTCATCTCCTAGGGTTAGGATTTTGGATGTTTAGGGTTCTCCATTGTTTCTCAATAATAAATATGCCCTCGAGCCTCATTGTAACTCAGTTCAAAGGACTGTAGCTACCACATCTCTTCTCAGAGATAGCTACCAGTGCCCTAGCTAGTTTTATTTCCATTCTGGCTATAAGCAAATTTTAGTTCTTTGATATTAATGAAATGAAGTGTTATTTCTGCTGCATCTCTATATTTATGGTTATATGTTTATTCTGTTGTGTTCCTGCATAAATCCAGATCATCAATGATATTTAAAAACTGACAATTAAAATTTAATATTATCTGTTTTTGTAGGTGATGCCCCGTCACTAGATGAGACCAGACATCGTGACTACGCAACTAGGTCAGCAGTGCGGGTCGAAAGGCACGAAATAGGAGCAGAGCACGATGATATTGATGATGTAATTAGGAGCTTTAGAAATAGGAAGAAGAAAAAGAAAATTTGATAATGTAAAATATTGTATTATTATAAGACAAACGTTACCATACTTGGAACGTTTTTTGCGTTATATAAAAAACTCATTTATCATACTGTTTTTATGTCAAGAATTAATTGCAATGTTTCCTTGCGTACTTTTTGTTGAATTGTTCTTTTATTAGTTATTGAATATTTTTTTTTATGCTCATGAAAGTAAAAAATGAGATATAGATTGGGTATTGGGGAATTGAGAGTGATGTGAGGGGGGGGGGAAGGGGCCATAAGAGCTTCCACCTTCACGTGGTTGGCCCTGTTTAGTAGAGAATAATTTATTGGAGCGATTTAATCTTGGAGAAAACCTCCCTTGTTCTAGTGTAGCAACAAAAAAGCCACTGTTGACTTAGTTTCTACTCTTTCAGATCGTGGGAGGCTTGTTCCAAGTTCATGTGACTCTAATAAATTGTTCTTGAAACGAAGAGGAGCTAATTTAGGTATGTTTTGATATTTTCAACATATGTTCTAACATTATCATAAGAATGCATCTTAGAGTAAAAAATACTACATCAGTTACTTGTATTTATTGTATAGATAATGATGGATTTTGATTGACTTGGCAGTGCAGGTACAAATCCTCTTGCATCATGAGCAATACAACTTGTCAACCAGGGTCATGTCCATGATATTTTTGCTTGTGCGCTTGACCAGGTTCGTAATGTCACATTTTGTAAGTTCCTTTATAGTTCATAATTCAATATTAAGCTTGTTCATGATTATTATCTAGGTTTTTTGTATGTGTTTTTTCATCTATTTGATTGTAAGCAACTCTGCATGTTTTTAGTTGTTCATTATGATTTCTCCCATTACCACTCCCAGGATGGATCCGAATCTATTGTGACATAGGTTACTTTATTGTTACTCTGATTTCTCCATTTACGATTTCATAGGTTACATCATCTAAAGTTGTCAATCTCAGGTTGGTGATGAGCTTTAGTTCTCCAGATTTGGGGCTTTTCTGATATTTTCTCCCTCATGTCATTCCTGCATCACCTCGTTGTTTGAGCATGCCAATTGTCTACCACTTGTACCAATTGGCACATGTCTATATTTGAGTGGTGCCACATTTCACCTATTTTTGGCCCACTTGACCACCTGAAAAACTCAAATCCACACACCATGTGTCTTTATCATGGAGTGCCACATGTCCTAGATATTTAGGCCGATAGGCCTTCTGTTATGAAAGAGATCAATTTTTTTTCGTCAACACTTCTTATCTAGGCACGACACCTGTTACTTGTTTAATCTGACGGTCACAGACTCTCGTCTAGGTTTGACATACCACTGGTTTCTAGTATATTTCCATGGAATCGGTCTGAAAATACCAGCAACAATCCATACACCTACAACCGTCGACAAACCTGCCATTTTAGTAGATGTATTTCCGCAACTGCCAATACACCTACCGTTTTAGTTGCTGCATTTTGGCAACTACCAATACATCTGCTGTTTCATTCTCCTGGACTCTGTGTATGCATATTTTTCATATAATTTTATCACGAAGTTGGCTGCAGTTCTTTGACATGCCTTTGAATATTTTTGCGGGTTAGAAGACATTTCAAGCCAGAGCTATTGAATAGACTTGATGATATAGTTGTATTTGATCCTCTTTCTCATGATGAGCTCAGAAAATTTGCTAGACTACATATGAAAGATGTAGCAATTCGTCTTGTAGAGAGAGGTGTTGCTTTAGGGGTTACAGATGCTGCTCGATCTGGATCTTGTTCTTCAGGAAGCCTATGATCCTGTCAGTAATCACTTTGTTTTGCTTTCTTTCTTATTCAGATTCTATCTTGCTAGGGGATGTGCCCGTTATGGTTTGTTATGAGACCGTTGTCAATTTCATCACCGTCCCTCATAATATGTTTGATTGTGTTTATAAATAATAAACAATTACTACACCAAACAATAAACAATTAACTATACTATGAATAATATGATATCTTGAAATAATTCTCATTATAATTTCATAACCTCTGCTCTCACTTGATGTTGTCTATATCACTAAGTGTATCTTCTTTAAAATTGTAGTTACAGCAGACAATGAACAATCAACTACACTATGAGTGATATCTTGTAATAATTCTTATTATAATTTCCTAACCTCTACTCTCACTAGGTGTCTATATCACTAGGTTTATCTATTTTAAAATTATAGTTTCAATGGTAGATAAATTGTTATCTTAAAATCATAGCTTTGATGGTGATACCTTGTGATTGATAATGCAGTTTGAAGCAACTTTGGCTTTGACTAATATAGTCTCAGGAACCTCTGAGAATACAAAGGTTGTGATTGATTACGGGGCACTACCTATATTTGTGGAACTTCTTACCTTTGGGAATGATAATGTTCGAGAACAGGTAGCACGTTTATTTTAGAGGCATAAAATTATTCTTCCCAACTATCTTTATATGTCTGTAATTTTGGAATTTGATTTAAAAAACTAGTACCCAACTTTGAGTTCAACTGGTGTTCGTGTAAGGTTGTTTAGGCTTTGGTAAATATTGTTGGAGACTCTGCAACATTTAGGGATCTTGCCCTCAGTCATGGAGCACTGAGGCAGGTGCTTGCCCAATTGAATGATACTGCCAGAATTTCAATGATAAGAAATGCTACATGGGCTCTGTCAAATTTTTGTCGTGACATAAACCCCAACCACTATTCGAACAGGTAAGCAGAACACATTTTCTGCCTCTTCTTCTTAGTTCGCAAATACTGTGGATTTTTTTTATAGATCTTGGTGCTTGGTAGATTTGGACGTAATATGGACCTAGGCACTTGTTCATTACAATGACTCTGTCATCAGGTTTTAGAAAATTCTCAGAAATTTGGGTTTCACAAGGGGATTACCCTTGCTTTCAATTATCAATTATCAATCACATTCAAAAAAAGTCTTTCGTAGCATTGTTGAGCTCTTTATAGGTGAATTTCCGAGGCAATTTTACAATATCTGAACTAAATTTGTCTATCCTTTTCAATACTCTGCACTTGTAACAAAACCAGACAAACAATCTAGTGGCCAATGCAACAACAACAACACCTCCTGTTGCAATGCCTGCAATTCACCCTCTATGCACGCATGAATGACTATGGAACCCTCTTTTGTGAACAGGTACTGGAGCTGAAGGTACTAGTTTCGAATAGGATCATGGAATTCAACATCCAAAATAGTATCAAATTCCACTGCAATATTATTCCCCGGCGAGGGCAACAGTTGATTGAAACCTATTAGAATAATCACCCCCAAATAGCCTCCAGGGCTACCCAGAGTGTGATCATCTTTGTTTCTGAGTATATTTTTTTATTTTTCAGTGAGATTTTAGGGTTTCTCTAACATAGCTTCAAAAATCCGATTCAATGCCTACTTGAATATCATCACATAATACTCATGGTTTGGATTGATGAGCATGCTCTGAACGGTTGTTTGATTCATAAGAACCACCCATATAGTCATCTTGAGATATTTCAGAAGTTTTCTCGGGTTTCCTTTTTCACCGTTTCTAGTGGGTGGGATGGTGTGGGGTGATCCATCAATATTGGTGCTCTTGTAGTAGGGAATTTGTTTTTTGGGATATAAAGGAGCATTTGATGCAGATATCCCATTGGATGCATTCATAGATGGGCACGAGAGGTTAAGAATTTAAATTAAAAATATACAACCTCTAGCATGGCAACCTGAAGGCCGCGAGAGACACTGGTTAAAGATTGTTTTGTGATGGCCTTAATATAGTCGTGATTTATTTATATTATCTTAATGCAACTATATAGTCTGGTCTCATTAAAATGAGGATTGTGGTTGTATTTCTCTTTGGTTGTTTCCCTCTTAATGCTCCAGAAGTTGCCAAAAGTTGCGATAGTTGTTTAGTTTTCCTGTTACAACTTAAAAGTGGTTTTTAGCAATGGGATTCATGTTTTTTAAGGTTCATACTAATATGAAGATCTTGTAATCCTATTTTCAGGATAAGAGAAGATGGCCTCTGCTTTGGGCAGTATGACAACAATTGCCACATCTACCTCATTGGGTAACAATGGAAAGGGGAATAAGTTGGGTGCAATGTTTGATAATTATGGCAGATAATTGTCTTCTCTTTCAGTTTTTTCACCCATTTCCTTTAATCGCTCAAGCAGAAGAGGGACTCTATGATTACGCGACAGAGAGAATGTAGTTAATACAAGAGCTATGGAAAAGGATTTGTACTTCAACAAGGATGGCTCAGTGACAAAAAAATTGCAGGTCAGAGAAAAAATTATGTTTAAAGGAAGGTCACCTGCACGTGAAAATTCACTGCGGTGGATCTTTCCTTGTCCACTTATATTCGATTTTAATGTGTTATTTTAATTTTTCATGGAGGGTTGTTTTGGCATATGGTCTGGCATTCAATTGCACACTTACCGAAAGCATTGTCAATTTCTCTTGCAGGCGGTGTGAACAAACTTGCTGATCTTGTTGGAGTCACCCTTGGGGCGAAGGGAAAAATTTTGTCTTGGAGAGCAAGCATGGTTCTCCGAAAATAGTTAATGATGGTGTGACAGTAGCTAAGGAGGTAATTTGTAGATGTGTGCTCTGGTTTTATTTTTAACGTTGTATTAGTTCCCCCTCTTAAATGTCTTAGATTTGGTAGGCATAATTTGAAACTCAAAGGTGAAAGGAAACATATTTGTTACCCAGTGGTCTACTTGGCCTATGGACTAGCCACATTAGAGTAATGCATAAAGCTTTTCACAACAATAAAAGGAAAGGGTTATGGCTGAGTCAAATTTTATTGTATGATTGACAGTGTAATTAAATGTATCTCAATGCTATGGTTTTGGCCTTTTTATTGGTCGAATTAGTGGACCCAGTTGAAAATATTGGGGCCAAGTTGGTAAGGCAAGTTGCGGCAAAGACAAATGATTTAGCTGGGGATGGAACCACAACATCTGTTGTTCCTGCACAGGGTTTAATAAGTGAGGGCGTAAAGGTAACTTTTTTTCAATAGTACTGGATTAAGATCATCTATTCATTTTTGTAGGGTCTTATGGTGTTTGGTTTTTTAGTTTTGGGTTGGGATTATTGAGTCTAAGATAGTTTTTGAGTGAAAAAATTGCTATCAGGTATTAAAAAAATTTGGTTCTTTTGTCAAAATTTATGAGCTTGTTAGGAAATACAAAACTGACAATGGTTGTATCTTAAATTGGTGGAAAATAATTTGAAATGAAACATTTTTGTTTAGGTTGTTGCAGCAGGTGCAAACCCCGTTCAAATTACTAGGGGCATTGACAGGACAATAAAGGCCCTTGTTTCGGAACTCAAAATTTTGTCAAAGGAGGTAAACGCTTGCCTTTTGAGTAGGCTGGTTTTCCTTTTTGTTGATGGTTTGATGTATCTAATTGAATTAGTTGCCTAAGGTATTTTTGGTTGCAAACTCCTTTTCATTTTTCATACAGTATTGGCCTTGTGGAATACATTTGATTGTGTGGTCTTGTTAGATCTACAACATTTGTAGTTGTTTATTCTTATGGCCGAGGTGCACTTTTATTATGGAAATAGTTGATGTAATATTGTCATTTAATCTTTACTGCAGGGTAGCATGTTGAGAAGTTTCTTGTGAAATATTTGGTATTCAAAATGACACTTGATCCTATACAACATCATGCACTTGACTTCAAAATTCATATTCAAAGTGTGCCAGACAATTCTTGTAAAATTTCAAATATTTATGTTGTTTTAAACCATTATCTTTTTCATGTATTGGATGCTGAAAATGTGAAAAAGACTTTGGTATGAAACCAACTGGTGAATAATTTCCAGCAAAACAAACACTTCCAAGACATGATTTAGAAGTAGAACATATGTACTTATGAAGCATATAAAGATATCCTTGATGCATTGTCAATGTTTGGCTAGGGTTATTTTTGGAGAAAATAACTCCTTATTCCTAGAATAGTGATCTTCAATACAAGTAAATTTCTTTCATGGACACTTCTGCCACTTGGCTTGTTGTTTATGTACTTTGAGCTCTACAAAAAATATCTACAAAATTTGTCTGTATAAATTACCACAAAAATGTAATACTTACCTTTATATTTCAGTAACCCTGTAATAAATTCTATTGATATATCTTCTAGTATTTTAATATGTATTTGGAATGGTTGAAGTAACCCTAGAGATTTTACTATCTCTCTTTTATTTATTATGCAAACCTGACCTTCTCTTACAAAATTTTGAATATCTTTCTTCATTCCTTCCAAAAATATATTTTTTGATCCTTTGAGATGTTTTAAGGAACCCTGCGTCCTACCATCGGAGAGACATGGGACTCCCTTAATATTTGTTTATTCAAATATGCTTGTGTGCATAAAAATATTCTACATTTGCACCAAAGTATATCTCTCTTTCACTCCCAATGCTCCATAGAGTTCATCCCATCCTTTATAAATTTTAGTTTTTGTTTAGTACTATTGCCATTCTTCCATTATGGCAAGCTTCTTCTAGCCACCTAGGAATAGAAAATGTAATTGGATATAAATTTGAGGCCTCTTCTATTTTAGAAAGAGCATCATGTACTAAATTTTCCTTACCCTTTTTGCAGATTATCTCAAAATTAAAACTTTTCATTTTTTCTCCTCATTTTTTTTAATCTTCTAATGAAAATCATAGCTTTAAAAAATACTTTATGCTATCATGGTATATCTTGACTTTGAAGTACCTCCCAATGATATACTATCCCCATTTTTTATTGCATGTAATATTGCTTCCATTTATTTTTCATACGTAGATTTCACCAAATATTTTCTTTGAATTCCTTTCTTTTAAAAGCCAATGATATCCCTTATTGTGTTAATGTTACATAAATTCCTTGTCCTAGTGCCTCACACTCTACTATGAATGTTTTACCAAAATTAGGTGCAACCGATGTTGGTGTAGAATACATGGCATCCATTAAAAGAGAGAATGCCAAAGTAGCCTCATCATTCCATATAAATGATATTTTCTTCAAGAGATATGTGAGTGGACTTGAAATGCATGCATAATTTTTAACAAATTATCAATAATATCATGTAAGTCTAAAAAATATTCTAAGAACCTTGATTTTCTTAGGAATAGGTCATTTTGTAATAGCTTGCATCTTTTGAGGCTCTAACTTCACTCCTTCCTTTAAAACAATATGAACCAAATACTCGAATTCTTATTTCCCAAAAGCACATTTGGATATTTTTACATAAAAATGATTGTTCTCAATAATTTATATAATTTTTCCACATGTTTAGTGTGGTATTCCCATGATTTATTATAAATATGTGTATTATCAAAGAAAACCAACACAAATTTTATAAGATGGGATCAAACAAAATTGTTCTTAAGTCAAGCCCCGCCAGACTTCAAACGGTGATAAACCATAATTCAAACCAAATTCGCGTTCCAAAATAGCCTGCTGACGTCGACCAATTTTGTGACGCGAAAACCAATTGAATTCCGCCCTAATTTTTTTCGGGTCCGAAGTTGGGCTGGCATACGGAGGGAGAGTTGTGACGCGAATTTCTTATCAAATTTGCCCTAATCTTTTTCGGGTCTGGATTTCCACTGCGTGAGCGGCCCAAACAAAGATCCACTCCAATCAATTTCTGCCACGTGTCCTCAATCAAATTTTTCCCTGTTCCCGGATGCGGGTGCATTCGATGGCGTTTAAGGCTATGGGACATGGATGTGGCGATTTCATATCAATCGCATTAAGTTTTAACGTTGTTCAATTAAGTTCCAATGTTTTCACATCAAATCGCATTAAGTTTTAACATTGTTCAAGATCGAACATCCACTCCTGTTAGCGATTCCGCATGCTCCAATATGATCCGACCTTCGGCTCTCATCAATGAGAGATTAATTATGACGGGCGTTCTTCGATGCCATTGCAGTCGGGTCGATAAAATGGCATTTCGCTATGGTTTTTCAGACAAGCCGCAACCTTTGAATTGCAGATGCTCTCCGGTTGCTGGGTTACACTGCCTGCTCACTGTGATGAGAAGGAGAAGTGGCCAGCTGAACTGCTGCTTAGACCTTGGTGCAAATCTACATTTCTCTCGGTCTGGTCTGTGTCTGTCTTCCTCGGTTTCTTGGAATCCTGCTTCTCCGTCTCGTCTTGTGCCCACTGCTGAGACTGCACCCATGCCTCACTTGTGTCAAAGGATGTGTTGCCGCAGGGGGAGCACTAGAGGTCAACCCATGCGCGCTCCCTCCAGCCCCTCAACTGAGTCGTCTTCCCAGTCCAGTGATTATTATGCAGGTCGCTATACAAACACTAGAAGTGGGCAGGGTCGGGTTCTAGGATTTGGCCACCGTATGGTCTCCCCTGCTCCTCATTTCCCCACCGCTTCACCTTCTCCCACGATGCGCACTGTGATTTTTTCCTTTAATTTCTCTCTAAACTGCCCATGAATCATAACTTCAATCACCATGGTTTTCCGTGAGGAGGCCCAAGTGGAGGAACAATGCACCCGTCCGGCAGGTCTGAGCTCAGAAAAATTCGGCCAGCATTCGGGCCTTCAGGAGGGGAGCGGTGGCATGAATGTGGAGATAGCACCTGGTGATCCTGGACCTTCCTAAGGATGGTGCCGAATCGTCGAAGAACCACCGGAGGAGTATTTTGGTTAATTTGGTGTTCTTGCTTCGCGACCCACTTAATTGGGCTTGTTTTAGATTATATTACTATGCTGGACCTCTGTAATATTTTTTAATTCTCTAAACGTTCAAGACTGGTTTCCCCGTATGAGGGCAGTCTTCTTTTTTTATTTTTTGATGACAAATTTTCCATAAGTCTGGGCAATGTTTTTGACTTCGATAACGCTGTAATTTTATTCCCAGTGTTAATAGGTTAACTTTACTTAGAAAAAAAAATGTTGCCCTGTTTCTATTTTAAACTTGTTTTTTGAAATACAGAGCCATGTTTATATGATTTTTTATAGTCGAGGCGCTGTGGGGTGGTTTATTATATTAATATTTCACGGTCGAATTATGTTCATAACAATTGGAAAAACAAAAATTGCCCTGTTTCTATTTTAAACCTATTTTTTGAAATACAGAGCCATGTTTATATGATTGTTTATAGTCGAAGCACTGCGGGGTGGTTTATTATATTAATATTTCACGGTTGAATTATGTTCATAACAATTGGAAAAAAAAAATGTTGCCTTGTTTCTATTTTAAACCTGTTTTTTGAAATACAGAGCCATGTTTATATGGTCTACGTATTATACTCTTTCTCTATATATCTACAAGAACCTTTTTGCTATGAACAGGGTGGATGTTGTAGTGGGCTACTAGTGGAAACAAGTGAGCCTAAACCTTACATCTCAGATGCAACAAATGGTTACCAATTTTAGAATCAAGCGAGCCTAATCTTACAAGCGAGCCTGGGTTTCTGCAGATGGTTTTTATTTCCGAGAATAAGCGAGCCAGAACATACAATCGACCCTGGGTTTATACATATTTTTTCTCTATCATGGATGCTTTTTGTGTGAGGCGTATATCAACAGTACATGTCTCTGCACATTTCCTGTATCCGCTTTATGATACTATTTTATGTGTTGACAGGTTATCACTTTGCCTTCAAAACTAGCGATGCTGGTCTATGTTGCTAGTTTATTGATATGGTATGATGGTCTTTTTATATTTTGGACATATCACACTCCTCACATGATTAGCGTTTTTCTCTGTTCAAGGATTTTGGGTACTTTAATTTGTATTTGGAACAATGGACGTCGGTACTCTATTTGTTTCTTTACTATTCTACATACTGCTATTTCACTTTCTTATAGATGCCTCGGGCATATTTGGATGCTTTCTCAGATTGTCGATAATCTCCATGTGGACCGTTACTGGGTTTTATATCATGTCCCCGTATGTGACATGGGGTATTTTTCTATCATTGTCTGGGGTGGGACTTCCACTTTTCTGGATGGATATTTGGGTTCCAATCTTCAGATGTGAAAATGTAATGACTTCATGGACTGTTTTACTTCATATAATATATTCAAAACAACGTTTTTTCTCTTGTGAAAAAAAAAATGATTGTTTATAGTTGAAGTGTTGCGGGGTGGTTTATTATATTAATATTTCATGGTCGAATTATGTTCATAACAATTGGAAAAAAAAAATGTTGCCATGTTTCTATTTTAAACATGTTTTTTGAAATACAGAGCCATGTTTATATGATTGTTTATAGTCGAAGCACTGCGGGGTGGTTTATTATATTAATATTTCACGATCATTGGAATGCCCACAATTCATAACAAATATTGGAGATTTAGTGTTTTATTTTAAAGTTTCGTTTTATTTTTTTTTAAATTGAACCCGTCGTCGGTATACCGATTCTTTGTAAGCGTCGGTCTTCCGACGTCTTGAACGATTTTCGTTGGTCTTCCTAGAGTCAGTATTGTGACGCTTTTGGAATGCGTCGGTATTGCAACACTTCTGGGACGCGTCGGTCTTATGACAGCATAAAAACGTCGGAAGAGCGACAGTATAAAAATGTCGGAAGAGCGACGTTCAAAACGTCGGACCACATTTCTTTGAAATTGCGACAGTTTACAAACGTCGGAAGAGCGACGCTCAAAACGTCGGACCACATTTTGTCAGAATTGTGACAGTTTAAAAACGTCGAAAGAGCGACGTTCAAAACTTCGGACCACATTTCATCAGAATTGCGACAGTTTACAAACATCGAAAGTGCGACGGTTTGGGAAACGTTGAAAGAGCGACGCTTGTTTGGAAGCGACGGAAAAAGTGTCGGTAGTGTGACACTTTGTCAATGCGTCGGAATTGCAAAATAATGGCAAACCATGTTTTTCCCGTCCTCGAACTGTCACTCTTGCGATGACTATGTGTCGGAATAGCGACGAAGTGGCCGTCGGAAATTGGGCCAAATTTTCTAGTGCTTTGACATTCCTGTATTTGAAGGCCAGATAGATTTAGATGTTGTAGATACATGGTTGAATTTGATGGGAGGGTATTTTTCAGTCCATGATTTCTCCAACCGAGAAAATATTATTTTTGCACTCCTCAAAGCTGCCACCCCATGTCAAATAATAGTAGGAAACCTACTGTGGGAAAAAGGACGAGAGGGAACCCTCTTTGTTCTCGACTTCACCCACTTGGAATTGATTACAAGACAACATCAAGGAACAATATTACCCTTTGGGTAGATATGAGGAGAATTACATCCAATGGACCACATTGCGGCAACAAAGGGATCAAGATGTGCACGAACTGACGAATCTGTTCCATACCCTGCGCACGAACTTGGGTATTAAATATTCAGAGAGATATTTGGTGCTCAAGTATCGCAGATGTTTGCATAGATACATTTAGGAGGAAATGGATTTCCTCGAAATTACCTCGCTTGGAACGACATATCGCTATGCTGCCAAGATCGAGCAGAAATTTAAGCAGAAGAAGAGAGAATTTGGATCCGCAAAACCGAAGCCAAGGAAAGGTGCCCCCGAACCACATAAAAAGGGGAAAATCCAAAGTAGGGAAACTAAAGACAACACCAAAAATCCAAATAAGGACACAAGGAAGTGGTGTGAATTTCATTACATCCCCACTCACAACACAAATGAGTGTCAGGCCAAATAGTCACTGGTGGTCGAACTTAAGGCACCCGAATCAGATGCATGTTATGATCCTAAGCCAAAACCAGACAAGGGTGATGAAAAAGGGAAGAAAATAATTGATGTAGATCCTAGTGCCATTTTCGCCACCACCAAGCTCTAGAGGGAGGATCCCGAGGATCCAGAGGAGGGGGGGCATCTCTTCCATTCGCAGATGTGGGTGAAGGGTTCTCCAATGTAATTCCCTGTCGATAGCGGAAGTCAAAAGAACTTCATTTCAATAGAGGTCATGAAGTGGCTCAGCCTACCAACCATAGCACACTCACATTCGTATACCATTAGGTGTCTTCACCAAGGAAGAGATCTCCACATCCCCTAACAATGTCGCCTTCCGTACATCATCAAGCCATTCACGGATGAGGTACTATGTGATTTTTCTCCTCTTGATGTATCTAATGTATTATTGGGCCAACCATATTTGTGGAAGTGACATGATGTGTATGAGTCTAGGCCTCGTTCTGTTGTTATTACTTTGGTAAATAATTTGTACAAGATACTAAAGGTAGTGCCGCCTCATGCCATCTCTTTAACTACTGCAAAAAAATGCAGTAAGATTGTTTCCAAAACCAAGAAATTTGTTTACACTACAATTCACCCATAGGACAAGAAGAAGATTGTCACCACAACCTCCAAAAAGGGTTCCCCTGCACGGTAGCAGCATATGGAAAAAGTCATGGAGGAATACGAGGACATTTTCTCCTCACCCATAGAGGTTCCTCTACACTGTCAGGTCAAGCACTCCATTGATCTGATCCCAGGTGTGCCACCGCCTGATGTTTCCATGCCTCATGTGACCACAAAGACATAATCCACACATGTAGTGTCTAAGGCTGATAAAGAAACCAAATTTATTGAATGCATCCAGCACGTCTGCCAACAGGTCAACAACATCTTCGACAAATCCAATACCAAGTTTAGCATAATTTGCCTCATCTCATGTAGGAACTCAACACAATGGGGACCATTTTTTCCTAAGGAGGGAGGAATGATCCAGGTGGATATTGGTGGCCACCCACCTATTCCATTTGGACCCGCACCATCCATTCTTTCAGTTTTTCAGTTTCAGCACAACTTACTATTTTTAGCAGTTTTTTGGGTCATGAACTTCCAGAGTCGTTTTGAGGCCCTAATGATCCAGGTGGAGATTGATGGCCACCCAACTATTCCATTTGAAACCCCACCATCGGTTATTTCATTTTTTCAGTTTCAGCATAGTTTACTATTTTTAGCAGTTTTTCGGGTCCTGAACTTCTAGATCCGTTTTGAAGCCCTAAACAACGTTTTTGGGGAAAACCGGGAGCAACATCGGTCATATACCAATGTTTCTCACTCAAAATTTGTATTCCTTGAATAGATATTTCTAACAAGATATTTAGCACGTCAAACGAAGATCATATGCCAAAGTTATGTTCCCTGGAAGTTGATGTACCAATTTACCCAAACGGGGCCCATAGTTTTGGCGCTTCATCTCCTAGGGTTGGATTTTCGGATGTTTAGGGTTTTCCATTGTTTCTCAACAATAAATAGGCCTTTGAGCCTCATTGTAACAAAGTTCAGAGGCCTGTAGCTGCCACATCTCTTCTCAAAGATAAGCCTACCAATTCCCTAGCTGTTTATTTCCATTATGTTTGTAAGCATATTTTAGTCATTTTTTGTTAATGAAATGAAGTTTTATTTCCACTGAATGTCCATGTTTATGTTTCTTTCTGTATATTATTGTGTTCTTGCATAAATCTAGATCAGGTTTCCAGAGACGAGGGCTACTTTTGTTTGGCAGTCTCGTAGGCCGATGTTGCATGTATGGATGCAGATGTGGGGCCTGTTGGGTATGTGTTATATTCTTTCGACGATTAGTTGCATGCGCGAGGGGTAATAGGGGGGGTGAGAGCCTCCCCTGTACGTTGTGGTGGTCGTAGTAGGGGGGTTACAAGGGGGGCAGCAACCCCCCTTGTCCGAGGGTTCGCAGAGGACGAGTAGCCCCTTGCGTGGGGTCCAAGGTAGCGCCCCGAGAAAAAAAAATTGGACTCTATTTTTTGGTGGACATACCTACCCATGGTTTTGTGCATGGGTTTGCACATGGTTTTGGGGTATGATGGTTTCCGTCCCCTGTTATTTTTTAGATCTGGTCAAAGGAATTACGGTTATGTTCTAATCCAGGGTTAATGGATTGGGGTTTATGAATGCTTCGGAATGTATATATATGTGTTGTAACACTAAAATGAATATAATGAAAAATCAAGCTGGTAGTCCCAATTTGGGATCCAGGGGAAAATCTATGTGTATATATGTTTTATGTTTTATGCTCTCACAATTGTTTATTTTTTGTTTTTAATATTCGTTTGCAAATAATTTATGTACAGGGTTAAAACCTACATTTGGCATCAGAGTTGTTTCAACTTCAAGGGGATGCCTTTGCTGCTGAGGGGTTTTCTTCTCATGCCTGTGGTAGACCCTATTCAGTGGGATATCTGTGGGATCGATTCTTGCGGTGAAAGAAGATGGCGAGCAATGAAAAGATAGAGATCGAGAAATTTAATGGTCATAGTTTTGAGTTGTGGAAGCTCAAGATGGAGGATCTACTAGTGGATAAAGATCAGTGGATCGTGGTAGATCTAGGTATTAAACCAACGAAAATTTTAGATGAAGATTGGAAGAAGTTGGATTGGAAGGCAAAGAGCATAATACGATTTTGTATCTTAGATTTGGTATTGTTGAATGTATCCGGGGAAGCTACAGTGAAGACTTTGTGGGACAAGCTAGGGTCTTTATACCAATCTAAGTCTCTGTTGAATAAATTGTTCTTGCGAAAAAAAATTTATAACCTGAGGATGAAGGATGGAGACTCTATGACAGAGCATCTGAAACCTTCAATATTGTGGTAAGTTTGTTGTCATATGTTGATATTAAAATCTCAGATTAAAATCTCAGATGAATATAAGTGCACCAGTTTTTTGTGTTCTCTACCAGATTCGTGGGATAATCTGGTTATTGCAATAGGTAGCAATACAACTACCTTGAATTTTGATGAAATTGTCTCAGCCTTGCCATCGGAGGAAATGAGATGGAGAAATATGGAGGGTCGGAATGGAGATGGTTTATCTGTATGAGGAAGGTCCCAGAATAAAAACAAAAATAATTTTTTGAGTGGCAGATCTAAATCTAGAGGGAGATTTAAATCTCCAGGAAATTTTGTAAAGGTGTGCTGGAAATGCGGAAAGGAAGGGCACTATAAAAAGGACTTCAGATCTAAAACTCCTGATAAAGGAAAGGGATCTGATGATGCTCCTTTTGCATAGGCAAAAACCACCTTAGATGAAGGTGGGTATGTGTATTTGGCTTCTTCTTCAAATACACATGTAGATCATGAGGCATGGTTGATTGACTCAAGTTCATCCTTTCACTTCACTCCCCATAGGGAGTGGTTCTGTGAGTATGAGAAGTATGATGGTGATGATGTCTTCTTAGGGGATGATACGAAGGCCAAAATCATCGGACATGGAAAATTCAAGTTAAAGCTGCAAGGTGGAAGGATTATAACACTTCCTGGTGTTATGCATATTCTTGCATTGGCCAGAAATCTTATTTTTGTAAGCAAGATGGATGATGCAAGTGTAAAAATATTGTTCGATAAATATACCTGCAATATGGTTTGGGGAGCACTGGTATTAATGCGGGGAGTTTGGATTGGAACTCTGTACAAGCTTCAAGGTAGCATTATTATTGATGGGTGCAACAATTCTGTGGTTCCTGAAAGTGGAGCAGAAATCCTAGGGGTCTCTGGAGAAAATACCATGCTATGGCATCAAAGTCATGGACACATTGGAGAGAAGGGCCTTCGGATACTACATGGTAATGATATGATAGAAGGTATGTCCAATTTCTCTCTGGATTTTGATTTTTGTGAACATTTTGTATATGGGAAGCAGAATCGGGTGAGTCTTCCTTCTGGTGTTAAGAGGGCAAACAAGATATTAGAGCTTATGCACAGTGATGTGTTTCGACCTGTGTCGATTCCATCACTTAGTAATTATGTGTACAATGTTTCATTCATAGATGAATTCTCAAGGAATACATGGATATATTTCTTGAGGAAGAAATCTAAAGTTTTTGATAGATTTAAATAATTTAAGGCTCTAGTGGAAAACCAGATAGAGAAGAATATAAAGGTGTCAAGGACAGATAGTGGTGGAGATTTATGCAAGAAGGAATTTGAAGAGTTCTATAAGAAGTGTGGTATAGCACGGTAGAAGAGTACTCCATACACACCTCAACAAAATGGAGTCACGGAAAGAATGAACATAACGTCGATGGAAAAGGCAAGAAGCATACTCAATGGTACCAAGTTAGGACAAGAATTTCTGGGCAGAGGCAGTGGAGACTGCATGTTACCTGGTTAACAGATCACCTTCATCAGCGTTGGAGGATAAGACTCCACAAGAGGTATGGACTGGTAAGAAACCCTCTCTTTCACATTTGATGGTATTTGGATGTGATGCATATGTACATGTTCCAAAGGAGAAAAGGACCAAGTTGGATAATAAATATGAAAGGTACATATTTATTGGGTATAAGGATGGTTTAAAAGGTTACAAGCTTTGGAACCAAGAAACAAGGAAGGTAGTGTACAGTCGAGATGTGGTGTTTAGAGAGGTGAAATATGTTGTTAAACATGAAATGCTACCATAGGAACTTGAGAAGATCGAGTTTGAGCTAAAGGAGGATGAATAAGACTCTACAACAAAACAAGATTCAGAAGAGGAAGAGCCACAAACTCCAATTGTGAGAGTATTAGTTCAGGAAAGAAGACAACCAAAAATGCATAGTCCATCTTCTTTCTATTCAATTTTTTCTTTAACTACCACTGATGATGATCCCATAACTGTCAAGGAGGAATTAGATTTAGAGGATGGAAAACTCTGGAAGGAGGCCATGGTTGATGAAATGGCATCCTTATAGAAAAATAAGGCATGGGTCTAGTGGATTTGTTGGCTGGAAGGAAGCCCATCGAGAGAAAATAGGTGCTTAAGAAGAAGATGAATGTAGAAGGCAAGGTGGAGAAATACAAAGCTCGGTTGGTAGCAAAAGGTTATTCCCAGGTGTCGGGAATTTATTTTGGTGATATTTTTTTTTCCTATTGCCAATATTACTTCTATTAGATTAATTTTATTTGTTCCTGTTGCATTTGATTTTGTGGTAGAACAGATGGATGTGAAGACAACATTTCTTCACGAGGATCTGGAAGAGGAGATCTACATGAAACAACCTGAAGGGTTTATGGTGAAGGGTAAGAAAGAAGTAGTATGCATGTTAAAAAAGACTCTGTATGGGTTAAAACAATCACCAAGGATGTGGTATCAGAAATTTGATACCTATATACGGGGACTTGCATTCACCAGAAGAAAAGAGGATCATTGTATTTATTTTAAATCAATTGGTGACCATGTCATTTATTTGTTCTTGCATGTGGATGATATGTTTCTAGTTGGAAATTACAAAGAAATTATCCAATTTTTGAAGACCCAATTGTTCTCCAAATTCAACATGAAGGATCTTGGTGCTGCAAACTATATTTTGGGCTTGGAAATTAAGAGAGATTGGGCAAAGAGGAAGCTTTGGTTAAACCAAAGGAAGTATGCCGAGACAATATTGCAGAGGTTCAATATGCAGGATAGTAAACCGGTGAAGGTTCCTATTCCTGTAGGTGTAAATCTATCTGTTGAAAATTTTCCCAAGACACAAGAAGAAGACGAGGATATGTCCCATGTTCCATATGCAGGTGCAGTGGGTAGAATGATTAATGCAATGGTCTGTACTAGACCAGACATTGCACATGCAGTGGAAGTATTGAGAAGGTTTATGTAAAAACCAGGGAAGGAGCATTGGAAAATAGTGAAGCGGTTTTTTAGATATTTGCGTGGCACTAGTGATTATGGCTTGTGCTACCACGGAAGACTAGGATTGGACAGAATTTTGGACATCCCTACTTTTGTTGATGCAGACTGGGCTGGAGATCTGGACCTAAGAAGATCTACAAGTGGGTATGTGTTTAGCATATTTGGAGGTGCAGTTAGTGGGATGGGTAAAAGACAGTCTGTAGTGGCTCTTTCAACTACAGAGGCAGAATACATGGCAGCCACTCATGCAAGCAAGGAAGCAGTTTTTTTGCAGAGATTATGTTCAAGTATCGGGTTGGTGCAGCGAGATACAAGGATAGATTGTGATAGCCAAAGTGCAATTTTCTTGGCTAAGAAACCTGCTTATCATTCAAAGACAAAGCACATTGATGTTCATTATCACTTTTTGAGAGATATGGTTGAGGATAAAAGGGTGTTGCTGGTAAAGGTGGAAAATTTGAAGAATGTTGCAGATGCATTGACGAAGTCTATGAGCACTCAAAATTTCTCTTGGTGTAGAGAAACAAAGGGTGTTGCAGAGCTGGAATAATGACTAAGCTCTCCTATGGCCCCCTACATAAAGAAAACAACAAGTGGGAGAATGTTGGGTATGTGTTATATTCTTTCCACGATTATTTGCACGCGCGAGTGGGCGAGAGGCCCCCCTTTACGTTGCAATGAGCACAGCAAGGGGGTCACAGGGGGTGAGTATCTCCCTATGCGGGGTCTGGGGTAGCACCCCGAGAAAAAAAATTGGACCCTATTTTCGGTGGGCGGACCCGCCCATGTTTTTGTGCATGGATTTTCACATGGTTTTGGGGCATCATGGTTTTCGGCCCCTCCTATTTTATAGATCTGGTCAAGGGAACTATGGTTATGTTCTAATCTAGGGTTAATGGATTGGGGTTATGAATGCTTCAGCATGTATATATATGTGTTGTAACACTAAAAGGAATATAATGAAAAATCAAGATGGTAGTCCCAATTTGGGATCCAGGGGAAAATATATGTGTATATATGTTTTATGTTTTATGGCACTCTCGCTATTGTTTATTTTATGTTTTTAAGATTTGTTTGCAGATCATTTCTGTACAAGGTTAAAACCTATAGGGCCAGATGATGCCCAAGAGGGTCCTGTCTGAATTTCCTGCCAGGATATCTCCTGATGCACTGGAGTTGCTATCCAGTGTTGATGATCACTCCTTCGTTCTGGTGCCATGTCTGTACGCTGGTTTGGATTGGTAATGGTATACCAACATCCTCTTCACACAAGATGAGCCGCCGGATGTGAGAGTTAATATTAGTGTTTTCTTTAAATTAATATAGTTTCATTTTAATGTCTTAATTAATTAATTAGAATTATCAAATTTATTCCAACACGTTCTTTAACTTTTTTTATTAAAGTGTTTAATGAAAATGCCTGATTATTGTTGTGTACTATATATTTTGTAGATATTAGGACATTCGTTGGGGATGAGATTCCACCACCATCGAATGATCCAGGTGTAGATGTTGAAGAGAAGATGGCAGAGGCAAAGGATTAGGGTGACTGACCTGATACTGATCTGGTGCAGATACCCGCGAGGGTGAGGCGTAGGCTGGACACCCGATTTAGGATAAAGTTGGGTGACCAACTCTGTCGACTCCTAGTTTATTAGGGAGTTCGCCCGGCTATGATCAAAGAGATCTAGGTTGATCTTAGGCTCACACAGCTCTGGAGAGGCATGCCCCACGATATGTTGACCCTCATGCGTCATATCGTTGGAGCTTCCAGAGCACTGGTGCAGGCTAGGAGGGGTAGGTGTCGTGGAGATGCATGACATAGTAGCACCTCATCTGATGATCATGATCATGAGGGGAGTGATCATCATTCTAGTACTCCACCACCTCCTCCTTCACCTAAAAACGGATATCATGAGGAGCATCCAACATCTATTCCTGATCAGCAGGCATCGTCTGAGTAGTCTGCACCATCTTAGTAGACACCTAGTCCTGAGAACACACCTGATCCTAAGTAGGCAGGTACATTTAAGGAGCCAGGTCCATCTGAGCAGGCCACACCATCCACTGAGCAGGTTGCTCCATCGATGAGTCATCAGTAGGCAGTTCCTAAGTAGACTGTACCATCGACTAATCAACAGGCACCTCCAGAGCAGGCATGCCATTTATCTGAGCATGAGGCTGCACCATCAACTGAGTAGGCCTCAACTAGTACTAGTATTGATGTACCACCAGATATTTGACATTTATATGCAGTTATATTACAGTTGTATATTTTTGACATTATATATATATATATTGTTAGGTCATATTAGATATGTTCATTTAATGTGCTTGCAAATAGATGTGCATGTGATAGCAGCTATTTGACATGAGATGTATATTTGATGTTTGTGTTGTGATGATGTTATACAATGCTTATGTTTTGTTAGATAATCATGATCACAATGGTTAGATGATGTTAGCGAATTTGAATGTGTATTATAGTCAAATATGATGTTTGAACGATGGTTATCATGATCGTGAAGAAGATTTTCCTCCTCTTACATCGGGCTCACCGTTTTTTGCTGTTGTTGTGCCTCCTAGTCCCGTAGTCTTTTTGAAGATCTTACGGCGGAGTCAGATATGGATTCATCTAGTCTTGTTGGTAGTGAAGGAATCACTGTTTCCACAGGAGAATATCAGCTTTTTCTAAAAGATGTCCCTCATGTTTCTACTCAGTCTTCTCCACCATCGATGTCACTTCCACCTGGCTATTGGTCCTTGAGTCAGATTATGTCTGGAGTTGCCTCCATTGTGCAATCTAGTACAGTAACTCCTTCTTAGAGTTCGGTCTTACCTTCATTAGGACTATCGCCTTCGACACCTGGTTTGTTGATTACTATTACATCCATTCCAGTTCAACCGACGATCTGTGTGGCTTCATCCACACCTGTTGTTACCCATCAGTCATCAAGATATTTTCACACTCGCAGGTCTATTTTCCTCAATCCAATATGGCATGTTAATCCTAGTCCTAGTAGATCACAATCTAGTGTCGCAGAGGCCCCACCTGCTTCTAGTGTTGTTTCCACTACTCCTATGATTCCTGGCGGTCTTACTTTTGAAGAATATCTGTTGGTTTTTCACCAGCAGAGTTCTTAGGGTTCTCAGTAGTCTCAGGCTCCTGTTAATCCTCGATTCCATCACTATGATGATGTTGGTAATCCCATATATATATATATATATATATATATATATATATATATATATATATATATATATATATATATATATACACTTAATAATACGATGGTATGGCAGTAAATACAGTATCTTGCATCTAGCTGATCCATGTAGGATTGTGCACAGTCCTTATCAGAAAATTACTCATTTGGGACCTACCATTCCTGCACAACCCTCTAGCTTGCAAGGACAACCCTCATCGGGACAACCTTTAGCTCAGCAGGGCCCTGCTTCTGGTCCACAGGGACAACCATACGGTCCACAAGGCAAACCTTCACAAGGTCAACCTTTGGTCAACCATGGACAACCCTTCGATCTATTTGGTCAACCTCAGAATCATCCAAGGCTATCTCAGGTTCCTGGGGGGCAAATCTATCCACCACAGGGACAAATTGTTGCACCAAAACCACAGTCACATGTTCAGTATGGCCAACATGTTGTGCAACCAGGACAACCCTACGGTCCTTCTTTGGGTCAACCAGGTCATCAGGGACAACCTAGTCCATCACAACCATCGGGCCAACCTTTCCCACAAGGCCAACCCGGTGGCCCTCAATATTCGGTTCAACCTACTCAGCAACCGATTCAACCTACTCCTCAGTTGACTCCATCGTTTCAGCAGCTTTTTTTACCTATTTATAGTCAGCCAGGTTTACCCACTCAGCAGCCTGCTCAACCTACTCAGCTGAGTCCACCTACTCAACCTGCTCAGCCGGGTCCGCCTGCTCAACCGCAAGGTGCTTACTACCCCCAAGGTTCATATCAATCGGTATATACTGCATCTCAGGTTCCTTACCCTAAAAATCAACATGTCTATCAGCAACCTCAAATTCATGCTTACATTCCACAGCAGACTCCATACGCTACTTAGCAAGGACCTCAGTGGTCTACTCCAACCCAGTATCTTGGTCCTCAATCCTAGTATCAACCGACTTATCCTGCTTCTAATCCCTATGATCTTAATCCTCCAGGACAGAATCCTACTCGGACTAGGTGAAATGTACATGCAGGTCCTTATCAAAGACCTCCGATGACTTTCAATACCCAATTACCATTTCTTGCTCTATTGGAATTACCTGATGTGTCAAAGTTGACGAACAATCCTATTCTTCATAACCCATATTGGCCTCCAGTTCCAACCAAGATTCCTGGTGATTGTCCTAAATTTTAGGGCAAGTTTGGCGAAGACCCCCAAGCACATGTTATGACTTACCATTTTTGGTGTTCCTCTAACTCTTGGGTTGACGATTCTATTAGACTCTGTTTTTTCCAGCGAAGTCTTACTGGTGTCGTTGCAAAGTGGTACATTGAGCTATCTCGTGGCGTCTTCCAAGATTTCAACTCTTTAGCCATGGCATTCCTTATGCATTTTCAGTTACCAATCCATTATGAGACTAGGACGCACCTCCTCACTTCATTGAAACAGGACCGTGCTACTAATATCTCGAATCATATTCATGAGTGGAGGCATCGTCGTTGCATGATCAAATTTGAAATTCTTGATCAGCTTCTAACTCATTGGCTCACCACCTCCTTTGTCAATCAGATTGCCAAATACATAGCTATGGGGGCATGTGTAATCGAGGAACAAGCCATTTCTTATGCCCAGTACCTTGATCTTGTGTACTCTCAGTCTGGCGCACTATCTGATATCTTGCCTGATGCTCCCCGACTTGGAACTTCTAAACCACTAGCGACCCCATCGGTTGATGGTATTATTGGTTTTGTGTCTCAGAATTCTCAGAAGTCGTCATCTTCAAACTTTGGGAAGCCAAAGTCCACTCCTTCCAATAATGTTGCTTCTCAGTCTACTCTAAATTCTGGTAAACCCGCAAAATTTAATGTCGTTCAGGCCAATCCTACAGATAATACTTTGAAAGGTAAAAATAAAGGTAAAGCTAAAGCTAAAGTCGATACCTCGAAACAAGATTCTCAGAAATCTCATGCTGGTGATGGTTCTCAATGCAAACCGAAGTACCCTTGTTTAATCTGTGATGACTTTGAACACCAAATTTATCTTGACGGTCCGGTAGTGGTGTACTCAAAACACCTAGAGGAACTTTACATGTATGGAACCTTTCAGTCTGAATTTTGAGGTCTAAAATGGGCTCTAAAAAAATAATAAAAATAATATTTATGAATTTGTAGTTTCTTTTTACTACAATCCATATAACCATGGTTAAATTCAATTTCAAAAGTTGTACCAAAAATGAAATTAATAATTGTATTGATGTGACTACGTAAATAATAATGATAACACCGAGAAAAAGTCATTATCATTGAACAACTAATCATTTATTGTTATAATGCTTTGAAATAAAATATAAATATATTTATTAATTAGTTATATTATATATATTAATTCAAAAATTTATATTATTTAAATTGTATAATAACATGTAAAATTAATATATTATATAAAAAACAATATAATATAATAAATGTGTGAGGATATACGTGTTTCTTTCAAAAAATAACAAGAAATGACAATAATATATTTTTATTCAAAAAGTGTGAAATGACATTTATTATGAGTACTTTACTTTGACTTAAAAGTACTTAAAGCACTACCATGGTTAACCATGAGTTTTTATCCACCATTGAAAATGTGACAAGGAAGTACCTTTAACTCAAGCAATGCCACCTTAACCATTAGGGATGATGTCATCCCCTAAAATGTCATTGATTCTCATAAAGTGAATTTTGATTGTACATTTTCCTTAGGAGGCCCATTTTAGACCTCAAAATTCCCCTAATGCCCATCTCAGCAGACTCAGATGGTAGAGCAACCTCAGTCCTTTGCCTCGTTTGGCTCTCAAGTGTTCATGATGAACAGTTTGAGTATCATTTCTATTGCTACTCGATCAAAATATTATACCGGATCTCGTTAGGCCACGGGGAAGGAGATCACTAATGGTCCTCCTCTTCCTCCGCCTGTTACTGGTCCTCTTGAGATTGAAAAGCCCAATGTTGAATCCATTGTGTGACCACCTTCCAAAGGTGTTCTCTGTAAGTATTCTTATAATCCCAACACCTGTGCTGCTCACCATTACAATATTGTTGAAGATCTGGCTCAGGCACCATCATCGATGTTTGCGTTAGAAGTACTTCAGAGCTGTCCGTCACAGTGAAGAGCTTTATTATCTGCAATTGGAGGGATTGATCCTGCCGACGCTAACCTTCTTGCTTTTGATCTAGAGAATTTTGTTCCACGACTTCTGCATTAGATTGCGCTCATTATTCAAGTTGTTATTAATGGTCTCGATATTCATCGAGCATTTGTGGACGAAGGTGCATCAACCTGTATCATGTCATCTTCATGTTGGAAATCCATTGGTTCTCTAGCTCTGAATTCATCACCAAATTCCTTAGAAGCGTTTGATGGGAGAGAATCAAAGCCTTTAGGTGTTCTCGCTAGTTTACCGATTACTTTGAAAGGGAAGACAGTCAATGTCGAGGTTGAAGTTGTCGACGCTAAGCTCAATTATAATCTTATCCTCGGTCGCAATTGGACTCATGCCATGTTGTGTGTTCCGTCCACTCTCTTTCGTGTTTTGAAATTTCCACATGAAGGAAAGATTGTTACTGTTGATTAATTGTCTTTATTCACCTCTTCTTCTGAGAACAACATTCCATATGTGGATAAGATTCCCACTCCCTATGAGAGCGTAGGGCCAGGTATTTTTAAAGATCCTGCCCTCATGGGTATTTTTCCTCTTCCTCCTCCTAATACTATTCATATTCATATGATCTCTTGGTCTAATGACCCATGGATTATTCCTTCGACTGAACAGATTGATTCCTTCGGAGATTCGATGCCTTTGAGTCCAATTGAGATTGATTATTGTGAACTCATTGCTGCTTCGGAACTTTCATCCTATGATTGTTCTGCTTTGAGCGTGTCTCTTGACATTTATTCCCAATCCCCTTGGCTTGGTGATTCAGATTCGCTTGATCCGTTGATAGAGGTGTTTCCTTCCGATGAAGCCATCATGGAAACCATGTCTCTTGAGGATCTGTCATGGGATGATGGGCACCATCATTCTTCATTTATGCTCGGCCTCAAGGCCATGTCTACTTGTCTCGAGCATTTTGTAGCTCAAGTTCCTTCTCCTTCGCTTCAATTTCTTGTTTTGACACATGACGTCTTTACTGAAGGTAACTTGGGTAACTTTACATAGACGATGCCTATTGACATTTCCGTTAAACCGGGAATTGTCGAGAACATCCATGTTGGGGCTACTTGTTCTTTTGATGAAGTCTAGATTTATACTATCCTTTTTCGCGAGTTCCGTGATGTCTTTGCATGGTCCTACGAAGAAATTCCCGGCATTGATCCTAGTATAGTGGTGCATGAAATTCCTACTTATCCCGGTTCGAAACCTATTCACCAACGTCTTCATCCAGTGCACCCTAGAAAATTTGCTGCCATTAAAGCTGAAGTTGAAAAACTTCTACGAGATGGTTTTATTTATCCGATTCCTTTGACAGAATGGGTCTCTAATATTTTTTTTGTAGATAAGAAGCAGGGAACTATTCGTGTTTGTGTTGATTATCGTGATATTAATCGAGCTTGTCCTAAGGATAATTATCCCACTCCCTTTATTGATCAGATCATTGATGACTATGTTGGGAGTGATATACTTTCTTTAATGGACGGTTATTCTGGTTACAATCATATTAACATTCTTCCGAATGATCAACATAAGACTGCCTTTATCTGTCCTTGGGGTACTTTCGCCTATAAAAATCTCATTTTTGGCTTAAAGAATGTTGGGGCTACATTTCAGCGAGCGATGTCGTATGCTTTTCATGATATTCGACACATTCTTCAGCCTTATCTGGATGACCTTCCTGCTCATTCAGCTAAGTGTCTAGACCATCCTGACCATCTTCGTCAGATTTTTCTTCGTTGTCGACATTACAATATTCAGCTTAATCCGCACAAGTGCATCTTCTGCATTGATTCCGGTAGACTTTTAGGGTTTGTTGTATCTAAAGACGGAATTAGCCTTGATCCTCTGAAAGTTGAGGCTATTATTAATCTCCCCTCTCCATCCTCATTACATCAATTGCAGAGTTTGCAAGGTAAGGCTAATTTTATATGTCGTTTTATACCTAACTATGCAAAAGTGGCTCAGGGATACACGCATTTATTAAAGCAGGGCATCCCATTCTATTGGGATGAGACTGCTCAAAAGTATTTTGAGGCCCTAAAGACATTGCTTGTCAACGCTCTCTGTTACATCCTCCTAACTATCATCATGATTTTTCCTTTTATTTAGTCGTCGTTTTCAATACGATTGCCATGGTTCTGGTACAAGACGATGACGATGGTAACAAGTATGTTATTTATTACCTATCTCGTAACCTTCTTGACCCTGAGACGTGTTATGCCCACATCGAGAAGTTAGCATTAGCTGCGGTTCAAGTCGTTCAGCATTTTCGTCATTATATTCTTTTGCGTACGGTGACTGTGATTTCCGATTACAACCCCATGACCTATATATTGTCTCGACAATTTCTGGGGGGAAAATACTCGAACTGGATTGTTATCCTCCAACAATTCGATTTGGAATTTATTGTGGCCAAGTCGAAGAAATCATTAGTATTTTCTGATTTGATTTGTTCCCTGCCTTCAGACTCTCCTCCGTCTCGTCCTAAGGAATATATACCAGACGACACTCTTTTCTTGATTAGCACCCTCGATCCGTGGTACGATGATATCATCATTTATCTCTGGACTTCTACTTTCAGATCTAAGTTGATGAAGGATGCCCATCGACGCATCTGTCATCAGTTGCAACCTTATCATATAGTTGGGGATACCCTCTATCGTATCGGAGTGGATTCCATTCTCCGTTGGTGTTTGACCCTCGAGGAAGCTGAGAAAGTCCTTAATGATTTTCACAGTGGTGCCTGTGAAGGTCACATGTTTGGTTATGCCACTGCACAGAATATTCTTCGTGCTGGTTATTTCTGTCCTTCTATCTTCAAAGACTGCATTGTTGCAGTTCATAAATGTCATTATTTCCAGGTTTATCAATGCAAGATGTGTGCGTCGCATGTACCTCTTCATCTTGTCATTACCGTTGGTCCCTTTGCAAAGTGGGGCATTGATTTTATGATGTGTAACCCTCACTCGTCCAGGGGTCATGCTTATATTATCATAGTCGTGGACTACTTCACCAAATGGGTCAAAGCAATGCCTACACTTACCGCCTACAGTAAGACAGCTACTCAATTCATATTAAATCATATCATTGCTAGGTTTGGTGTCCCTCAAGCCATCGTCACTGATTATGGTTCCCATTTTTGACATTACATGGTGGCCGAGTTTACTTCTAAGTTGGGTCTGCATCATGACAGCTCAACGCCATATTATCCTCAAGTCAATGGCTAGGTTGAAGCCGTGAACAAATTTCTTGTTACTATGCTTCAACATACAATTGGGATCCATAAATCCAATTGGCATCTCATGTTATTTTCAGCTCTTTGGGCATACCGAACCTTAGTTAAGAGTGCAACCAGATTCACCCCTTTTCAGTTGGTTTATGGGTTGGAAGCCACTCTTCCGATTGAATGTGAAATACCTTCACTCAAGTTGGTTGTTGAATTACTGTCGAACACTTCATCGGAAGAAGAGCATCTCCTTTATCTCGAAAGGTTAGATGAAACCCGCTTCTTTGCTACTTTGGTTATTGAAGCACAAAAAAACTGAGTCAAATCTCATTTTGACCAATCAGTTTCCCTTCGTGCTTTCGTTGAAGGAGATCTCATCCTCCTATACGACCAAGCTCATGATAAGCTGGGGGCAGGTAAATTTCAACCCATGTAGCATGGGCCTTACATTTTTAAACACGTATTGCAGAATGGGGCCTATGAGGTCATTGATTACGAAGTTCATCTGTTAGAACAACCCATAAATGGGTTGTATCTCAAAAATTATTATGCATGAGTCATTCATGCATGATTTGTGTACATAGGTGTTTTTTTCATTTTTGTACATGATTTGATTTGGTGTGCTTTGCGAGCATTTTCCTACTTATTTGGGTCTTTCTTTTTTATGCGGATGTCTATTACCCCTTATGTCAGTTTCGTGAATGGTTCTTCCCACAGTACCAAGAATTTGTCTTCAAAAACCTGGGTAATCTATAATCCTGTGGGTGAATTTATAGAACTACAAGGTATTTTTCTAGGACGAACTACAAAAAATGTCGCTGAATATAGTGATGTTCTTGAACTATTAACCATGGGAACCAATCTCGGCATACACACATTGCTTGTAAATCTAGATTCACAGCTTGTTGTTCTACAACTCAATGGTCATTATTGAGTTAGAAACTCATACATTTTGAGATTTTATTTACTTATTCGTTTGTTGGAAGACATTTTGATTTTATCACGTATCAACATATTCCTAGATGAATGAATGCATTAACTAATACAGTGGCTAACATTGTATTAGATAGACATTTGCATAATTTGTGAAATCATCATCATGTGAAATATATCCATATAGGAAACTAGCTGTATATATATATATATCGCATGTTTGCATCAATGTGCATCATACATTCAAAAAATATATGTGTGTTTCTATTACATCCTAAGACCCCATGTCTCTCAAAAATATAGATATAAAGCCTAGATGCCTAATCGGCGTGATGCTCATGATAGCATGTCACTGCCCGTACAATCCACCTCAGTAAGCAATGAATACGGCTTTCCACCCCGACAGTATGTTTGTGGTAGGTGTGAGGAACATCGTCGAATCGTGCATAATCCAGGACTCCATGATTGATCCCCTCTAGGTTGTGCATGAGCTCCTCTTCCTCGCTGCCCTCACCATGAGGGTCAAAATCATGAGGAATTCGCCTCGCTATCGAAGACATGCCCACGGGTCTCTCTGGGCCGACATCTACGAATTCATGGATTTAAATTCAGAACATACATAAACAACAAGATTCTTAATGCTCATGAAAATTAAAAATGAGTCTTACCCAAATCTTTGTCCCAATCCTCTCCCTCGAGGAGTGGGAGGTCCGGATCACCAGTAAAATCTGTACCAAAGTAGGGCCAGTCCTCCACGACGATCAACTGTCGGCAGAGCCGATCAAAGAACTCCAGTCTCCAAGACATCTGTTGACCGCCCCCTACCCTTGGCACCAGAGCCGCCCATCAGGCCATCTGTGGTTCTCTCAACGGTGGTGTCGGGACTATGACCTCCTGACGCTGAAATATTGGTAGTCGTTCCAGGAAGAACGAACCAAGATAGACCCATAACCAAACTGCTTCAATTTGGTCTTCTTGCACTTTTTTAGCTGGCGTTTCATGTTTATTGTCACAACCTCTACCCAGTTGTAGATGGTTGGTGACAAGCAGTCTACAGCAAGAAGCAACTGTGTTTTTGTTGCTTCGTGCGGTGCTTGTGATCCCGCAGCTCGTGTGATGGTATGCAGCACTACTTTTAGTGCTAGGTCTAGAATAGTTTGGATGTAAACTTTCCCGCTCCCTGTTCCCTTATGTGCCCCTGGACATACTCTTTCCATCACCATGGACATGCTCTCCATGGAAGGCTAGGTACCAGTTAGGATTGGTGTTGCTCCCCTTCGTGACAATCCTGTGATAAAATAGACGTCAGAAACATCAATCTCAAGTTCCTGGTCTCTAAGGATGAACTTTTCCTAGTTCTCATCCCATATACTGATCAAATATTGTAACAACTCTAGTTGAGCATAGAGACACGGTGTCAAGAAGAACTTCTTCAGTCCACAGTCCCTAAGATCTTCCATGCATCTATCATTTTCCATGGCAAGCTCATCTTCTTCACTGTGTTTCCGTTATTTCCATTCTATCACCATTTTGTTGCTTTTTACCTGTAAACACATTCATATGAGTGATATTAGCCTTTTGGGAGCTTTGATTTGTGAGTAAATGGGGTTTGTGTCTTACATTATGCACAAAAAAATGGTTAGCGTCGTTGGCGCAACTGTTTCCCAAACAGTCGCACCAATGGGCGCGCCCTAGTACAAAAAATTGGGTCGTTGGCGCGACTCTGTGCCTGAAACCCACGCCAATCGTCGTGCCCTAATTTTCATACTTCCTCCCCCATATTTTAGAATTAGAAGTTGCAGGTAGTAATAAATTCCTCAAAATGAAGGGAAGGATCTCGGCTCTTACCTGGAACTAACATATTTGAGATTGGTCTGTTGGATTGTCTGCTATCGTCGTCGCAAAATCACACAATAAAATGGATAACTATTTGCTCCACAAGAGGTAAAAAGTGAAAGTAATTTTTTTTTACCATTTTTGGCATTTTATAACTTTTTACAAACCTAATTAGGTTTTAAGACATGTTTTTCGATTATTTTATTATATTATTTTTCAAAAAATGGATTTTACACGTTTCTCTTGTGCAGCAACAGGTTTTTCAAGACATAGTGATGAAGTAACAAGTTAAATTTTATACTTTTTCGGACTCGGTAAAACACCAAAAAGTCACTACTAGAGTCATCTTTTAGCTCTTTTCTGACTCTCTAAAATTGAAAATATTGTCGAGACTCTTGTCATTTTGAACTCGTTAAATGGCTGCGAAACGATATCTACCTAGTATATGTTTACCCTTTTTTCGGGCTGGGATAGATTATCTACGAAAAAGGAATACCTTAGCCTATCTTGACTAAGAGGTTCTTTTAGATATTGTTTTCTACCTTTTCAGATCTGAGAGACTATTTTTGAAAAGGGCCATGATGGAGTTTTCTTTTCTGCCCTCTTTTCAAACTCCCTAAACATGAAAAGATGTCGATTTCTCCCTTTGTCAGACTCGTTCAACCCTGATGACATCAAATTTCGTCACCATGACATTACTCGAGTTCCTCCTTCCTAGGGCTTGTAAAATGTACTATGATGGATTTGTCTAAAGGACAAACTTACAGCACAAGCATATGCTATCCCCTTCAAGCTTGTTTTAAAAAATAATTGGGGTACTCGCCGAAAATGGTGGGGGAAAATGGAACCAAGTTTTAGTTATGTTGGCAGTATGTCGCTCTTGAACATGGCACTTGTCTGCATTCGTGTCGTGTTGGGGACATCTCATTTTGTCATTTTTGCCTCCATGGGTTTGGGTAATCTCTTTTGACCTCTCATCTGCTCTTTTCCACATTGTCATGACTTCAGATCCTTTGATGTCAAATATTTCCAAATCCGGTGTCATGCTACTGATATGTTCAAGAGAAGTTTTCCTCTGCAGTTTTCAACCTCCCTTTGATTCTCTGTTGGTCGTGATTCACTATTATCATGTGCCTCTGTCTCTTATCGATGATGTGGGAAACATTATGGCCCACCTTCGATCAGGTCACTTCCTGTCAACTTCAACTCATTATCCAGGAATTTGATCGAGAGACTCTATTCTGGTACCTTGGAACCTGCATGCCTTAATGGCAGGTTTTTTCGCATTCGACGCAAGGTCCACATCATTGGCCTTCGATCGAATGATTCTGCGGATGTTTGACGCCAGATCACTATTCACATTCCATGGATTGTACTAGTTGTACCTTGAGATCCATTGTCAATATTGGTGGATTCTCTCATGCCTGTTAACAGCTTTCATCAATGGCTGGTAATCAGGTGATTTTCTTGCATGTTCGACTTCAGCTCATATATTCGCATGCCTGAAATTGTAGTTGTTCGGGTTGAGATGGAGCACAAGACCCTGGATTTTTTCTGATAAAATCTAGGCTGCATATTTTGGTGGATTGTTATAACTTATTACATGACTCTTTTGATGTCGTCCACACCAGCTTCGCTTATATATACTCTATTATGGATGGCTGCACCCATGCCACATGTTCATGTATCATAGATATCACTTTTATTTGTAATTGCAGGTTTTCCGACAGCGGTGTTTGGTTCGATCTCATTCTCATAAATCATTTCGCCCCTCCCTCTCCCTCGGACCTCATGCTTTAGGGGGCATCTGTTACATAGCATTTTGTCACTGTCCTTGCAATCCCCATCTCGCCCATTGGAGGTTCGTTTTTGTGACTTATAAGAAGTTTCATGATTTTCAAAGACCATCATTGCATTCCTTTGCATGAGAGTAACATTCCTCCTGTTGACAATTCGTTGAGCAGGACTGTAAAAAACTTTGTTTTTGCCTTAGTGCAAGTAGCCAGTTACACTCCCGCGCCGAACTAGAAATTTAACACTGAGCTCGTGCTAGTTGGCGCTCTGTCCCAGTTAAGCACCCGCACCACGCTGTTTATGGAATGTTTTTTAAAAATAGAGGTGGAGGTTCTATTCCAACCACCTCGAGGATGAGTCCTTGGGAGTGGTTGAACTGAAAAAACCATGGAATCCCTCATTTAGTTAGTAGTTTCCACCTCCCTTGGAACTCTCCTAAAGGATAGGACTCTCTCCCACCTTTGTAGGGATCCCAACCTCCTCCTTTTCCTCTATAAAAGAAGTTATCTCTCTTAAGACAAGCTAGCTGAAATTGGAGAGCTAATACTATAGTTGAATGACTAGAGAAGATAGATAGAAGGAATTACGTTGAGGAGAGCTTGAGTCCATGCCTTCACCCCGTCTGAATTCCCTAACAAGCATCTGAGACGTGCTTCACCTAAACCCCATTGGAGGAGACTGTGATGTCAAAGCATCGGTTGTAACTCTTCCTTCTATTCATTTATATACATGACTACTGTTTGGTTCCACTATTGTGTTATAATGTTTGTTTAATGCAATATGTTTATCCCTCTTTGACTGGTTAATATTTATGAATGGATTGTTGTCATCTTGTATGATGTTCTTGTTTCCTTGTTCTTTGTGCAGGTATCCAAGCGTAATGGTGAACGGATTGTGACTTTCCGAAGCAGGAGCGAGAGGCCACCACTACTACAACAACAATGACAACATTGGATTCCAGGTAGGTCGATCTACCATTTTCCTTGTTTATTCAATAATTAGGAAGCAACACTTTAGTGTGTCCCTTTATTTCTAGACCCACTCTAGAGATCGTCTTTGTCCGCAGAGAGGATTTACCTACATAATAGGGGGGAAAGATAGATAGCCTCCAGGCTAGACAGATTCCTCCTCTCTGAGGAACTATACCTCAGCTCCATGGAAACGAAAGCCAGCATCGCCCCATAGGTGGGCTCAAATCACTAGCCCATTGTTCTAAAATTCCAAATATCAGACAATCCCAAAAAAAACCCTTTAGGTTTGAAGCATTCTGTATTAAGCATCTGGAATTCATGGAGAAAATGAAAGAATGGTGGTCCACCCCCCAACCCAATCAGGGCATCAAGATGTATAAATTCCAACATAAACTAAAATTCATCAAGTTTAAACTCAGATTCTGGAACAAGAACACCTTAAGAGACATCATAGCAGAAAATAAATTGATAGAACTCAAAATGGAAGCCCTACAACATAAAATCATCAACAACGACATGACCGAGAAAAGAAAGCAAGAAGAATTAAACCTGCAAAAAAATTGGGAGGAAAGGGTTGCTCAAGAGGAAACCTTATGGCACCAAAAATCCAGGATTAACTGGCTAAAGGATGGAGAAAAGAACACGGCATTCTTTCACCATTCTATGATCCAACACAGGAAACACAACATAATTATAAGCCTCAAAAATCAACATAGCAACATCCTCAGCACTCACACAGACATATAAGAGGAACTTAATTAGTATTTTGGGGACATCCTCACTGAGTCCAACTATGCCAACGAGGAAGCAATAGACAAAATCACCAGAAACATCCCCACAATCTTAACCAAGGAGCACAACCAAATTCTTATAAGGAAAGTTTCCATGAACGAAGTTGAAGAAGCAGTCCAATCCATGCCCAATGGAAAATCCCCCAGACTGGATGGCTTCACCATTGACTTATTCAAAGCCTACTAGCCTCTGCTCAAAACACAACTCCATGATCTAGTGGAAGAATCCCACATCCAAAAGTCAGTCCTAAAATCCCTCAATGCTACCTTCCTCGCTCTCATCCCCAATCTAAAAATGTTGCTTCCCCTGACCAATTTCGGCCTATTGACTTATGCAATGTTATTTACAAAATCATATCCAAGGTACTGGCTAGTCGCCTCAAAAACATCATGCTCCTCCTCATCTCCCCCCAGCAAATAGGTTATGTTGAGGGCAGACAACTTTTGGATAGCATAATCCTCTCACAAGAAGTCATTCACTCTCTCAAGCAGCAAAAGAAACCAGGCATGCTCATTCAACTGGACATGTCCAAAGTCTTTGATAAAATCCACTGGAAATACATCAGAAAAGTGTTGGCAGCCTTCAGTTTCAGGAAGGACTGCATAAAATGGATTATGGATATGGTTTCAGGAGCCTTCTTCTCCATCCTTCTCAATGGTTCCCCCTCCTCTATCATCAACCCCTCCCGAGGCATCAGACAAGGTGACCCCCTCTCACCCTTCCTCTTTTTCATCATGGAAGAAGGTCTCAGTCGTTCCATACAGGCCACCTCCTCTAATGGCAATATCTTTGGCATACACCTCTACCCCTCAACCCCCCCATCCACTCACCAAAAATTTTTGGATGACACTCTGCTCATGGGCTCTCCCACTGTCAAAGAATTACTCACCTTTCAGAATATCCTTGATGACTTTGCCCAAGCCTTTGGCACTTCTATCAACACAACCAAATCCAAAATCTTATTTCTCAATACCTCCCTGCCCATCCAATTAAATATCGCTAGAACTCTAGGTTTCCATCTCATCTCCTTCCCCTCCAAATACCTTTGTGTTCCCTTAACGGATACACCTCTTTCTAAAGCCAATTGGGAATCCCTGATAACCAAGCTGAGGAAAAATATAGCTAATTGGACTTTTAGATCCCTGAATCTCTTAGGTAGATTAGTCCTGGTCAAATCTGTTCCACAAGCTATCCCGCTATACTAGTATTCTTCCATAGCTTCTCCTAAGTCTATCTCAAACCAACTTAAGACCATCCAAAGAGACTTCTTATGGAAATCCAAAGAAAAAAAGGGAAAATGGGCCCTGGTTTCCTGGGACAAAATCTGCAGATCAAAAGAAAAGAAGGCAGGCTTGGACTTAGAGATCCAGACATATTGGGAAAAACACTGGGTGCCAAAACCTGGTGGAGATGGATCACCTGCCCCAAAACCTCTTGGGCAGAACTCTGGAGATAGAAATATGCCCCATCTCACCACACAGAGTCTCTCATTAGGCTCTATGGTAACATCAAAGCCTCAGCAATTTGGAATCAAGCTTGGGGGGATAGAACAACGGTCCAAAAGCACTGCTTCTGGGAAATAAGAAATGGTGGCACAGCCTTGTTCTGGGATGACTCTTGGGAGAAATTCCCTTGGCTCAAACAAGACCAATTCCAAAAAATCCAAACTCATATGAACAGCCAAAATAAAAATTTGGTCAAAATTTTTTGGAAACATGATGAAAATACAGGTTGGAGGGAATGGCAAGATCCCCTGGACTAGGTTTAGAAAAATCACCCTCAGGAATGGAGAAATCTAGTTGATGAGATAGAAAAAAGGCAGATTCAAGTGGAACAAGCGCCATACATTCTAAGGTGGGGCTCTAATGCTGCTGGCCAATTTCAACATAAAATAGTCCTATGGCTACTTATCCCACCCCACTCACACACCCACTAAAAGAAAATGTCGCACTCTTTGGCAACACAAACACTAACCTAAAATCACTCTCTTTCTCTGGCTGGTGATGCATGGGAAAATTATAACCTGGGAGAATTTAATCAAGAAAGGCTTCACCGACCCTTCCATATGTATGCTCTGCAAAATAAATGGTGAAACCAGAAACCATCTGCTAAATGAATGCCACTTCGCCTCCAATATATGGAACTGGAGCTTCCTTGTATTTAACTCTTCTGATAGGGATCCCTCCTCCATTCTCAATTCCCTTGAACACTGGCGCGCAACCTTCTCCAAGAAACCTCTCATCAACCTAGCACGGAACATCATGCCTGGAATCATATGTTGGACTATATGGAAGAAAATAAATGCCAGAATATTCAAAAATAAGGAAAAAAAATAAGAATAGATAATCCACTCCTTAAAAAAGACTCTAAGGGAAAATGGCTTCCACAACCCTCCATTGCAACACAATTATCCACTTGCCATGATGTCTAACCCCAAATGGATTCCACCTGAACCCAACCTCATCAAGTTAAATTATGATGAGGCATTAAAAGATAATCTAGGTATAGCAGGTTTTGGAGGTGTCTTCAAATATCATGCAGGCCAAATTATATGGATATACTATGGAAACCTTTTACACACTACAAACAATGCGGCTGAGCTTCATGCCCTAGCCCATGGTCTCGCCATTGCCTTGGAACATAACTTTTGGCCCTTTCTTGTCGAGGGGGACTCCATGGTCGCTACCCAAGACTACAAAAAGATACAGCGTGGTAGAAACGTCAACCAAGTTTTGAACAATTAGAGGCTCAAAAAAATTATCCAAAAAATCAAGCTCCACGTTGACAGGGCCAAGGGTATCACCTTCCATGCCATCTGGCACAAAGCCAACCGGCTGGTCAACTTGCTGGCCAACACATGTGTTAACGAAAATAACCGCCTCACATCAAGCTTTTGGGAAGCCCACATTCCACCCGACATTAGAACTGAATACAGTCGCATCAGGGATTTGGATCTATAGGTTGAAGGACAGCCCAAACCCTCAGCATCTACACTCCACTCCCCCAAAATTCATGACCCTGACCTCCCGCACCCTCACCACTCACACACTAAATTACCGAGCATACGGCTCTGTGCATGATAGATTATTGATTGACAGCCCCAATTGTCATATTAACTTCCCACAATTGATCTCCAACTTAGTTTTCGCTCTCTCATGCCGCAAATCATGTACTTCTCTCTGCATTACCAGCTATATTAACCTCACCATCCTCAGTGATTTTTCATTCCATCCTCTGGATTTTTCAATCTTGTGTTTACTTTCCCTTCTTGCCCATTCATCTCTGCCCCTCTGCACGCCCGTCCACCCGGGCCTTCCTCTTCAGCTAGCAGCTTTTGCCTAGACCCCTTCGGCCTGCACTACTCTCATGGCCCCTCGTTGAGTCAATCCCCCCTCCCTGCCCATGGTGGACGCGGCCGCAGTGCCCTCTGGGCGAGCCCCTCTCAGCCCCCTATTACACACACAAATAGGATGGCTAGAAATGTCACACTTGATTACGGAAGGAACACCAAGCCGGAGGTGAAATCTCAGATAGAGGAGATCGAGACTAAAGCATGCACAATCCGCAGCAGCGCCCCGATAGACACGGTTGATGCCACCTTCAGCTGGATCCTAGACCAGGACCTCACCAGGGCTAGGAAGAACCTCTACAGTCACGCCAAGACCTCCATTGGTAGACCAAAACAATGTTGGCCTTGGCTAGGGTCCCTCTTAGCTAGGGACTTGCGGAAAAAATGGTGAGAAACTCAGCTGCTCAATAATAATTCCTCCCCTCGATGTCTTGGAATTCGATATTTATGAATCTTCAACTTTTCGCTTCGTAGGGCACAAATCATCCATCACTTTTATCCATTAGTCATTTCTTCCACCTGAAAGTGATTTATCAGTCCTTTCTCATCTCGTCCACCTTTATGCCATGTAGTTTTCATAAGAACCATCTCCCAAGGATCTTACATTCTTCCACATGATTGGCAGCCCTGCATACACTTATCCAGATAAACACATAAGAAATTTTAAATCAAAATTTATCTTAGTGATAATCTTTCACCATGACATCTTCCAATAGGCATCGAAATCCTTTATTCAGATTGACACATCTCCTAAATAAATGTATTGTCAAGGGTCTTCTTCTTTACCATACTTGTATCAGAGTCTGGATGATAACGGCCTCTTTACATGGTTTCACTTCATGATCTTTTCCATTATTTATCGACACAGCTTAATTCCCAGGAACTTCCAATATATAGTTCCATGTTTGTATACAACCACCTCATATTCCAAATGAGGACATATTTAATTTCATCTGTCAGTGGCAACCTATGTACCAAAAGAGATCCGTCTTCCATAGATTAAACTTTCTAAAGATAGACATCTATCACGTGCAGCCTGATGACATGACTTCAGAACATCCAGTGTTAACATATAGATATATGTATCTAATATTTTCCTTTTTATTCATCCTGCAACAATTTTACTAGAATGAAGAACTTCATTCCCTTGACTTGCTTCATCAATATGTCATCCTATCCTAATCCCATAATTCTATAACATAGAATTCTCGATGAAAACCTTTTTCTTTCTTTTTTTCCAACCAATGAATCCATAGAGAACTCCATTATAAAATGTCAACACCTGTTTCTATATTGATTATTGAATGATGACCCTTGATCTTGATGACTGCCTTCCATCAATGTTGTTATCAGTGAGGTTTTTGAGAGCTACTTCTCCAAGTGCTCCTTCCATGCTTCTATCATGATGCTATTAATATACATTGCTTTCTATCATACTAACCAACAAAAATATTGTAAGGAGAAAGATGATCATAATAGATATCTTTCTCTTTCTTCTTTCTTATATTTCTTTACATCAGGTTCTTCCCTTTCATCTGTGACATGGCCTTCTTCCGTTTTCTTCTTGTCCTTTCTAGATTTAGGACAATCTCGTTTATAATTCCCAAAATTCTTACATCCAAAGCATCGTGATTTTTCCTTATTTCTTATTTTATTCTGAGGACCAAATTTATCGAATCTTCCTTTCTTCATGGACATCGTTGCAAAGGCTTGATTCCCTTCACTTGATCTTGTACCCGTTTTGGCTTTCAATATTGTTTCTTCTATGTTACATATATCCTAGAATGGTATTTATTCTTCTTTTTCAATGATTCTAGAAGTGAAACTTCCCCATTCTTTAGGTATATCATTTTGTACCATAGTGAGAATTTTTCCATCAGACATGACTTCTCCCAATTTCTACAGTTGATCTCATATTGTCAGAATATCCATCATATATGGAATTATTCCTTCCTTTCTTGACATTCTCAATTTGTATAATTTTTGTCTTAGGGATATTATTTCCCCTGCAGAACCTTTTGAGAACAGATCCAGTAATTTATCACATATTTCTTTTGAGGATTCTAGATTTGAAACATAGGGAATTAGAGAGTCCTTTATGGATTCTATAATAATCCTTCAGGCTCTTATGTCTCCCTTCATGTATTTGATATATGCTAGAATGTATTATTTTGAAGGTTCAATGGTAGATCCTTCTGTTATCACCAAATTGAGTCATGTTGGGCTGCTTCAATGGTCAACTTGGAGTAACTATTTCATACCATCTTTTGACTGAAGCTTAGCCTCTTCAGTCTGAGAGGGCTCTCTCAAGATAACTTATGATCTTTTCAATACAAACTCTATTAGATGGCTAACTCTATGAAATGAATTTATTGTATATGATTGCAGGTGGAAAATGTAGAGGATTTGCTACCATTTGGCTTATGGAGTCATTGTAAACCTCAATTACAAAATAGCAAATGTCATGGAAGCCCAGGCACTTATATTCTTATCAAATCACACATAAAGAAAAAAACAAAAACTACATGTGTACAAGAAATTGGAGCATATTACTAAATTCCAAGTTATTACACATGAGCCACTGCATAAAGATCAAAATGACTAAGATAAACAAGCATAGATAAGAACATACAATGAATCCTAGGTCTGAAACAAGCTATTGCAAAAGTATATTACTGATAGTGAAAGATTACAATAGTAGTGCATACCTAACATCTCCCAACCCCCTCTAACTCTAAAACTCCTCTCATTTATAGAATGACAACTCATACAAATGATTTTCCACCTCACTCACCTTGAATTCCCACCTCAGAGACCTATTTCAAATAGGATTCCATCACTTGGAGACTTCCTAAGGATATGTCAAATAGTTTAAACTTGAAAAATCAGTAGATATTTAGAGAATAAAGAGGAGCTCAATAGTTTAATCTAAGCGCTCACATGAAATCAGGTTAGACTTAGATAGATTTATGCTTTAAAAGAAAAATGGATTTAGGGTTGCAAGCTTAAATGCACCCATGCAAATGAAACAAAAATGTTAAAATAATGATGGGTAGGTAGAAAGAAGTTGTGCAAGGCATGTAATAAAGCATCATCGGGAAAATTACTAATTTCCCCTCCCCCACAATGATCCAGTATTCAAAACCTTCAGTTAAATAGGCTCAGAGCATTTCTCTGAATTATGTTGGGACCAGACCCAAGGCTTGATGAATGATTGGTTAAAAATATTGGATTCCCTTCATAAAATCCATTTCCTCCACATATTCACCCTATTCCAAAAATACAGACCCTTTTCTTAAGTAAAAATACCTTTTTTGCTTAGAAAAGTAAAATCCCCTCTTAATTAATTTCAATTCATCCAAAAACACTCAAAAACCAAAAAAATACAATTTGTCCTAAGCTTATATGTAAATATAAAAATGGGATAATTTTCTGCTAAAATGCCTATTTTACACTTCACTTAGTTTATTTTTATGTATTTTCATTTCATATTAATTTTTAACATAATATATTAAATCCCTTATGATACCCCTTCCCGTATATTTTATTAATTCATTTTATATAAATATCCCAAAACCCACTTATTTAAACACTAACATATGGTTCTAATTACCCCATGTGCTAAATAAAAATCCCACCCTTTCCACATAGGTTAAAATTATAGATTATATAAAACCCGCCCCCCAATGGTTATAAAACATGTGTAAAGGTTTTATTTACCATATAAATATTACCCTGCCAATCAAAAATAAAACATTAGTTATATGTTAAAAACATACGTTTTAAACATGAAACTAACCCTGCCACAACATAATAAAACCTGGGCCCCACGTCCCACCACCGAGCAACTTCCTCATTCAATCACAGTTGTTCACATGCATGCCCTCAGATCTAACGACCACAAAGTGATACCGCATTTTCACTTGTGCAGTTAATAACCATTTCAAACTTTTTGAAATGGGTTGTTTTGTGCCCTTCTCTCTCCTCCATGCGGCAACGTATCATTGGACCGCATTCAATCCCACAAAACTACTTACCGCCCAAAGCCCGCGCGATAACCACCTCTAGTTTTTTGCCTCCTATGCCAAAACCGCCCTCCGCTCTGATATGACCGCCATTAAATGCATACTATTTAAACCTAAAACATTATAAAAACTTCCTATATATGCAAAAAAGCCCTTCTTTGCATTATATCTGTGAGTTTATCCATTCCGACTGAAGAAACAAGACTTGTACATTATTTTCACGCCCATAAGAGCCAGACAAAGCCATTGCAACTGTTATCAAGACCACTGGAAGCGTCCAGATTGCTTCCAAGAAACCTTCAAACGCCATCAGAACCTGTCCAACACTTCAGAACTCGTTTCAAAAGACCAAATATCTGCATAAACAGGTATTCTTCAAAGAAAAAACCTGCTTATCATTTGAAAAAGAATTTTCTGAAGAAATTAAGCCTAGTAAAGCCCATTTATCCATAGAAAGACCCTATAGTTGCCCGAAAAGAATGAATTCACTATGAAAACTCAGATAAACCCCTGTTTTGATACTTCATATGGTTTTAAAAGATTTACCTTTTGCAGACCTTGAAAAAACTTTGAATTTATCCAAAAACCCTTTGCAAGTAACCCAAATCCTTCTGTGCCCAATTTGAATCAGTTTCAGTCCAATTTAAAAAAAAAAAAATAGAAGAAACCCTTGTCTATCATTTCTTGAACCTATAAGGAGTCTGAAGAATAGTTTGAAGCCAAAATTGAAGATTTAAATTCAAGAAAAATCCAGTTTAAGCCTATTTGTGTTTAAAGAACCTTTGTTAAAGTCAAAAACACTTTTGTAAACAATTCAATCTTACAGAAGAGTATAAAAGTCAAAATACAGAGTTTCAATTATCCAAAAAGTCTAAAAATGTCAAAATCAAACCCATCAGGAAATTACAAGAATGCAATTGTTGTAAATCCTCTACAACCTCATGTTGTAGACGTTGAACATACACCCTTAGCAGATGTGGATTACAAAATAGCAGATCCAGTGATATAATTTAATCTGTTAGACCTCCACTGCTGGAGTCTTGAAAAGTCATTGGATCAAGTTGAAGAAGTCCAAATTTGGGAGTCAAACCTACCCAAATATGTTGTTCCACTCACCCATCAATGTCCAGAGGTTATTAGGATGTGTCAGACCTATTATTCACATGTGAGCAATGGTAAATGCAAATAAAGAAGTATTGTTCACAATTACTGCTGAATCAATAAACCAGATGCTACAGCTCAAAATAGATCCCAATGTAGTTCCATTATTAATAGAAGCACTCACAAAGCTTTACATTGGTCTTGACTTTCCAAAAAGGTTTCAAATCTTCCAATTGTTCATGCCTTTACATGTTGAAATTCCACAAACCAACCCTCCTTACTCTACTTCAAAACTTCTTGAAGGATCTAGACATGTCATATCCACGTTGTCCTTTATCCTAGGGTATTTTATAGATGAGTCAATCCTAATTTTTCTATCTACCTTTGCACCAGGACACATCCTTCTATCATTTTCAATTATGTTGAATACATAGCTGATAATATCCATCATCATCTTGTCAAATTTCTGACTGAAGGATTATTTAGGTATACATCCTTTCTTTTCCATATGTTCTTATATTTCCAAGAAGAGAAGTTCCCAATAACACTTCAGAAGCTTGATATAGAAGAAAACCCACTTGCAGACATCTTTGATCAGAAAAGAGTCCACAAAGTTCAGTTATGTAGAGTTTACAGATTACTTTTTTCATCCATTGATAAGCATGTTAACAAACACAGTACAGCCAAGAATGAGTGATGAAATAAAGAAGGTTCTATAGCTATCAGAGAAAACTAGAACTGGAGATTGGTACTTACATCAGAAACATAGAAAAATCAGAGTTTTTGGGTCAAATATTTTACCCTATAAACTACCTAAGTATGTTCCAATGAGATTTTTTGCCTTGAAGTACATCAAGCAAATCCTAAATTCAGATTCTATCAACTCTTAGCAACCAAAAAGAAGACCCAATTTAAGTTGAAGAATCAGGTGGGACCTTTTATTTGTAATCACAGAGATGTAGAACAAGAAGCAGTAAAACAGTTTCTTAAATACAAATTTGAAGAAAGCTTCTCATGGAATTATGATCCATAGGGAATATTAAGCAAAATGAGGGTGAAGTGCAAATTGACACCTTATATTCATGAGAAAAAACCAGAGATTGAACAATATGTCAATCAAATAGAGTGGTTAGAAAATACATTGGTAGAAGCAGTGAACAGGGTGATACTAGTCATACCTTGCAAATTGTAAATCAAGGAGATAAAGCTACTAAGAGAATCAGAGAAGAAGGTACCAACACTGCTGAGACAACAACTAAAACTAGGTTTAAACTCAGATACAATAAAAATCCTAAGATCAATTCAGTTGATAAATAAAAAGTGACCATAGAAGTGGAAGATACAGATGTTCCAGAGACAAACACAGATGCAGCTACAGTCATTACAAATGAGCCAGCCACAAAGATTCTAAATGAAGAGCATATTGATAATTCAAACACACAAGTAATAGAAAAACAACAGAGTATAGAGGCATCCCCTTCACAGTCAGCAAAGGATAAAGATATTGACATCGGAGAGAAATATAAGCAGATAAAGGCCAAGAATGAAGAAACAAAAAATGAGATCTATTCTCAGTATTTGAAAAAAACACTAGGTATCCAAAACAGACTTCTATCAGCTTTTTATTATTCAAACAAGAAGTTTATTATGTCAGTGCTTCAACCAACAGTCAAGACTCCCAAAACAGTGGAAAATTACAAAAAAGTTGATCTTGAAGTACTAACAGAAAGTATCCATGCACTAGATCAAATTGAATTTCACAGGAAAACTTATGAGATGCTATATTCTACCATAACTAAAAAGGCCATGAGTGTCCACAAGCTCCATAATACAATAATAAATATGAGAGATCAAATGAAATTTGACAAGGCTTCCTCATATGCTAAATATCTTAGGATTAAGTCTTTAGAAGAGTTGGTTATTCAAGTAGGATACGATCTTGGCAATGTCAAAACAGCAGAAGATTTAATGAAGAAAAAAAATGTTGATATTGCAGCACTAAGGAAACAACTCAACCTTCCACCAACTGAACATCCACAAGCCAAATAAATAGTGCAAGAGCAAAGCCAAAAAGATGATATGATGAATTTGATTTTACAATTGACAACACAGATAAAAGAAATGGAAATCCAAATGAACAAGCTTGTCCATGAAAGAGAAACTACAAAAGCACAGGAAGTTCCTATAATTATTCCCATGGCAACTACAGTTGTGCCTTCAACTCTGGCAGAAGAGTTAGCACCAAAAGTACCACTGGCCACTGCAGTGCCAGTGACCTCATCCACTACTTCAGCTATAGATTCATCTACATCAACAGTGTAGCCAACAGACGAGGCCAGTAAGCTTATCAAAGCCATGGAGGAAATGTCACTTAAAACCAATGAAATCAATAGGTTGAAGAAAGTGATTGACAATCTCGAAGACACTAAGAAGCTAGCCCAAATCAATGGCAAAACTCATGAACAAAGGGCTAACGGGTTAAATTTTGAGTTGAAGAATCTACAAAAGGATTTAACCTTGAAAGAACCAATGTCTTATGTGAAGAATCAGTTATGGAGTAAAATCATTGAATCCATCAATGATGTGTGGCCATCAATACAAGTGATTTATGAGCAAAGGGATTTACTGAAGGCAGCACAATCATATATTCAAAAAACAAAGGAGGAACTAGGTGCCAAACCTGAACAGACCCTAGAATTAATCAAATTTCTCAACAGCAAGAACAAACAAGAACTAGAAGAGATAGAAATTACTGATAGAATAGAGACAATCCTTGAAATAAGGAAAGTGATTTAAAAGAAGAATTTAATGAAGCAGCTAGAACAAAAATGTGAAAACATTAGCATAGCCATAACCAAGTTTATGGTTAAATTTGAGATTTTGAGGCAAAGAGGTTTACCAAACATCCTGGTTATTAATGATAAACTCATGCCACAAGAAGATTATAACAAGAAGATAAGAGATCATGCAAAAGAGCAGGTGGAAAAAATATAAGGACAAGGAATTCCTACAGGAAATGTTTTACATAGAAGTTTTGAAGACTTGTTTTATCTACAGCATGAGATAAAACACTTATTTTTTATAAAACCAACATTTTCTAGATATACTGAGGCAGATGAGAACTTTCATAAGCTGAAAAAGATTAAAATTCCTGGTGAAGAATCTTGGGAATCACTCACTGACTTGCTGTAAAATTCAAATTGCAGTAAAGAGGATAAAACAGTTTGCTGATTTTTACACAGTCAAAATAGAATTTTACAGCAATAAGGCAGTTAAAACAGAGTTTAAAGTGTATAAGTGATTAAAGAGTATCAGATAGAATGTAAGATTGCAAAATAAATCAAAAGATCTTGCGCCAGCATTGGAGACAGCAAAGCAGCCAACTAAACCCAATCCACAACAGTTGTTTCTATTTTATTTGGATAAATAGGACAACTTGCTAAGTTGTTAAGTAGCTGTCACTATTTTGTTGTAAAAGATATTTTATTTCCTTAGAAAAAGCCTATGATTATTCTAGGATATTTTGTATACATTTTTGTATATATACTTCATCTTTTGAAGTATTATTGTGGAGTAAATTGCTGAAGATTTCTATAGCCATTTTTGTTGTATCTAAAGGCTTTTTGTGGCAAGTTCAAGTAGTAGACTGGATCAAAGCATCTAGCATCATATTTCAGGATTCATGTGATGAGCCATTAAAGTGAAGTACTTTCTACTGTCTTTGTTTATCAACTTATGTTTTACATGCATCCATTTATGTGTTCTAAATTTGAATGATAAAATAGGAATATTATTACAAGATTTGTTAAAAGCACCCTGTCTTTAACTATTTATCATTTCTATGTTTTCTGTTGATTTCCAGAGTAGGGAACCCTTAATTTCTCCCTCTTTCAAATGACCCCTATCTACTCCTTCCTTATCCGGATCAAATAATCCTTGATGGCTATTTATCCCGATCAAACCACTTCACCAATTAGCCTTCCTAGATCTTCAATGACTTATCTATCTTGCCCTAAAAATATTTGACATTTTGACCTTGATCCTAGTCATGTCTGCTTGACATTTGACTCCTTAGCCCAATGGACAAACATATCTCTCACTATCCATATCATTAAGTGATTTTTCTCACCAAACCAAACCAAACCAATTTGCATATCATAACTAGCCTAATATCATATAATTAAAACAAAGTAAACTCTTATAGAGAGAGCCCTCTCTGAACCCTAAGAAGGCTAGATATTAGATTTTAAATTTGGTTTGTGGTTACCTCTAATGTTCTTTGACTAAAAACCAAAATCTCACAACTTAAGAATTATTAGAGTGATAACATACTGGCGACTCCACTAGGAATATATCTTTAAGGAAATATTTTTATCATCCTTTTGCCTTTAAGACTGTTTTAAAGTTGTAACTGTAATTCTGGCTTCTAGAAAAATATACTATACCAAGTCAAACCCGGATCCTAAACCTGATATTATAGTAGACAATCCAGATAGAATTAGAAAAAAATAATAAACAAATAGAAGATTTAGATGCTAAACTTTCCTTAGTTAGAGCAAATTCATTACCAAAAGAGTTAGTGAGTATACAAGACATAAATTTTGACTTGAATTTTGAACATTCTTTATTCAGAAGTAAATCAGAAAGTGACTTAAGTAGTGTTGTTATAGATCTTGTTTTAATTTCATTTCTTGAAACAAAACAGAAAAATATTTCAACAGATTCTGAATCAAAGATATTTAAAGCTCATGATAAACTTGAAGAGATAAATGCTACTATTCTTAAGGAAATAACTGAAGCTATTGAACTAGTTGAATTATTAGCATACACATCTAAGTCTTCTATTTCTCATTTAGATACCACTACATCATCTATAATTTCCACCACACTCCAACCTATAGATCCATTTATCCCTAGACAGCCTTTACAACCTAGAATACTATTTCCATATTCCCCCACTTCAACATCATCCGCTAGTTTATATTCCGCAATTTCAAGCTCATCATTCTCATTTTCAAGTAGTTCTTCATATATTCCAGTTTCATTTTCTAGCACCCCAACTTTATCTTTTATTTCATCCTCCACTTTTTCTAGTACACCATCTTATATTCTAGTCTCATCAAGCACTTCTTTAACTGCATCAGCTAGTACTTCCAGTTCAGCCCGAAGTACTTCCAATCTACCTCCTAGCAAAGCAAAAATTCAAGCTATGGCTACTAGGTATGCTCCCCTAGTTCTTCCAGCTCAGTTACATGACATGCCTCAGGATTACCAAAGTAAGATACCCCAATTTGATGCTACTACTCAGTACACTGCCCAGCAGCACATTAATAAGATGACATATTACTTTGAGCTTCATGAAATATATGATTCTGAAGTACAAATGAGACTCTTTGCACAAACATTAACAGGGGAAGTTTAAAAATGGTTTAAAGGTCTTAATCCTGGTAGTATATTTGATTTATCAGTCTTTCATAGATTATTTTTAAATAAATGGGAAAAGAAGAAAAATCCACTCCAAATATTATCTGAATTTGATGCCATGAAAAGAGCTCCTAATGAAACAGTCCAAGACTACTACACTAGATACAATTGTGTTTATAATTCAATCCCAACCAATCTCAAACCCACCCCTGATTCTATCCTACTCAAATTCCCTGATAGATTTGATACAGAAATGGCTTATTAGTTGAGGGAGAGAAATGTTGAAACCTTAGAAAGAAGGCAAACAGATGTTGTTAGTGTAGAAGTAAATATTTTGGCTAGAAAAGCTAGACTGAGAAATGAGAGGAGAGAAACTATAAAAGAAGAAACCTCTAGTTCATATGGAAAAATAGATCAATTAGCTAAGAGTTTAGAGAGAATGATGGATATATTAGACAACATAGAAATAATACCTCAATGGGGTAATCAAAAACAAATTATGAATCCCAACTTAAGGAAAAATACTAATTCAATAAAATCTAAAGAATCAACCCCTGATCAGACAATAAGACCTCCATTTCAAGAGAATTATGCTGAAAGTTCTCAACACAATGTTGATGATGAAGAAACCATAAATCTAATGGGTATAAATGATGATAACACTATCTTTATCACTCAGGAAGACCAAGAGTTATTTGAAATGCAACAACTTCAATTAGATTCAGGTGAATCATTTGACTACAAACAAGGTTATGATTTTGCTATAAATGAATTACATAAGCAATATAACCTTAGGAGTAAGAAACACATTGAACCTTCTACTAAGAAATCTGCACGAACTGAAAATAAGAAAGCAGTAGAAGCCCCCACTACAAAAGTTTTGCAAATTCTCCCTAGGGAAAATAAGCAAAACTCTAATTCATCCCAAAAAGTTTCCAACCCCAAAATTTCACCCAATCCCAAGATTGTTGATATAACAGATGAGGTTGTCCCAACATCAACAGATTCACAAAAATCTGATGCTATAAAAACATCTAATTCTTCTAAAACAATAAACTTAGATTCCAAAACATCCACTGCTGATCCAAAATCAGCAGATCCAAAAGTTGTCGCTGCAAAAACAGCTTCTGATAATTCTAAATCTAAAAACAAAAAAACAAAAAAAATAAAGCAAAACATCTATTGCTTCTCAAAAAATTCCTGAAAAGAAAACTAGGAGCAGTAAGACACAAGAAACTCAAGGAAACAATGGCAGAAACCCTAGGGGCTTGCAGTTTTCCGATGGCTCACTCTGCCATTACGGGTACTCGTCATCGATGTGACAAGCCTTCTGCTTTTTCAGAGTATAGACCACACCTGGGGCTCCCTCGTTTGGCCACGAGGTGCACGGACTAGAGAGGGAAGGTCGTTTCTTGCTAACCAGGCTCACGATGGAGGTTAGCAGTAAATGGTTGTTTTTTCCTGCATTACAGCGTTTGGTGGTTAGGGTTACTGAACAGGTGTGAATTTTCTGTATTCGTGGTGTTGGTTTAAGGAGACAGCCTGGAGACAGCAATGGGGTTTGATAGCGAGTACGTGGATATTGAACATGCGCCTGAGGATTTGCTTACCTGTTGGGGGCATGAGGTTTATGATAAAAAATTGGACCATTTCTTCCTGAAAGTTGCAGAAAACTCTCAGGGATTGAGTGAGGTAGGCGTTTCTCACGGGTTTTTAAATGGAGCGTCTCTGTTGGAAGATACTTTGCAAAGCACCTTAAGCAGGAGATGGAGGGTTGGGGTTTCCCCTGCACAAAACCCGCCGCAAAACCCTAGAGCTAGAGGTGGTGGAAGCTCTCAGCAGTGGTTTCTACTCCCCACTTCTTTCGCGTCGGAACCAGGTATTCCTTGTTTTCATTCTCTCACAGGCGGATTAGAAGATATTGTTGTTAGTAAAGCTACACAAGGTTTTGTGGGCCAAAAAAACCCTCTGGCATTTCCGCAGCAGGGGATTGCTCTCTCTGAAGGTTGTACTAAGGTGGATACCCACTGGTATCAAAACCCTCCCCTGACTTAGGAATTGAATCTTTCAAACCTCCCCTCCTTTCAAGCAAATCAAGAGGTCAATTTGAACCCTGTGTCTGAAGAAGGTCGACTATGCCCGGTGCAGGCTGAGATTCAAAACATTAGTCAATCTAGGGTCTCATCAAACGAAGTTGTAGAAGGAAAGCTACAAATATTGTTGGAAGGAGGTCAGGTTCTTGGACAAAGTCAGGATTGTGGACCTGGTGCGGGGCAGGTTTCTGCCAAGGGTTTGGAAAAGGGGGTTTCTAGAGAAGTTGTAGTAGGGCGACCTGGGTCGCCTGTGGTTGAAGACACAGATGCACCCATTAGACAGGTGGAAGGAGGGGAAGAAAGGAGAAAGGAGTATGTGGGAGCAAAAAGAAAAAAGAGCAAGGCGATTAGAAGAAAAGAGGAATGTCCTCGCTGTGTCCTTGGGGTGGACATACACATAGACGAAGTTATGGAGGCCACTAAAACCATCTTGGTAGGCAGAGTCCGGGGTAGGAAGTATTCAGCGGATTATATAACTAAGTGGTCCTCAACGGAGTGGAGAGAAGCCCCTAGGGGCCATATTGAAATCAAGGTTCTGGAAAGAGGTTTGTTCAATATCAGATTTGGGCAAAAATAACACCTAGACTGGGTTTTGGAAAGGAACTGGTGCTTTGGGAAGCGACCGATCCTGTTTCGGAGATGGACTCCTCTTTTTGATGCACAAAAGGAAAAAATGGCAGAATTCCCTGTGTGGGTTAAATTACCTAGGCTCCCAATGCCTTTCTGGACTGACTCTGTTTTTCACTCAATTGGTAATACTCTTGGCAAATTTCTTGATGTCGACAGGTCTTTTGAACAAACCAAAGACCTGAGTGTGGCGAGAATTGTTGATCAACGGTTGTCATTGATGTCAACCCAAGCAGCACCAGGGGCTAACCCAATATTGCATGGGAATTTTGACCTACCAAATTAATATATTCTGGGTCAATAATGCTTTTGATGGTTTTTACTTGTCGAGATGTTTCCGTTGATATATGGCACGCCATGTAATTCTTCACAGTTTGAGAGATATTCATGTTTGAAGTTTGTACCCCCATTTAGTGGGCTAAAACCCCATGGGGTTGGGGCATGGGTCATTGAAAAGTAATAATTAATATTTTTTAAGCTCCTAAAATCCCTCCCACGTTCACTTGTTGAAGCCCCTCTCAACCTAAGCATTTATATAAATTGTGATCCTCATTTCCTCCTTATGCAAGGGATTTTGCCATCTGAAACAGGTCATCGTGCCATTTTCACTCTAAATTATTTTCTACGAAGGTTCAGAAGTTGAAATTTTTATGAGGAAAAGAAAAAATCTTGAGGAAGCTTCTATAAAAATGTTAGATCAAGATGCACAAAATTTGTGGAGATATGATCTGTGGAAGTCAGGGTTTTTGCAAGCTCCTGAAATTAATCTCAAAGAAGTGACCTTGGTAAATTCGTCATAACTCTCTGTAAAAATTGGTAGATAGTGCACAGTCTGTAATTTTCTCTCTATCAATTTCAAAGCCAAATGAAGAAACAGTGACATGTGGCATGTCGTACAAGTGTGCTTTGCTGAAACAGTCTATAATTAGGGCATTGTGAGATATTTGGTATAACTCTCTCTTGAAGAATTCAAATTGGATCAGACCTGTGGCATTGGAAAGAAGACTCCTAGGATTACTATAGGACCAAAAATTAGATATTGAGGATCTGAAATAATAGAGATACACCATATTCAATATTGAACTCCTAGAAGGCAAGAAAAAGCTAGATCATGTGTTGTCAAGGGTTGCAAAGGACCAGACTTTCTATGGCAGCAAAGCAAAGCAAGGTGCAGCAGAAGGTAGCATGACAAGAGCAACAACTAAGGTGCATAACAGCAGCAAGAATTTTATCATATGAAGTCTTCAAGTGGGCAGCACTGCATACAATTATTGTAAAGGTATCATTGTACTAAGTCATTGTAAATACATTATTGTAAAAATTGTACTAGTGTCTATCTGTCAATGGTTGAAGAGGCAGTGTTGGGAGGTCTAGGATCATCATGAGGTGGTTATGTCAAAGTTGGGGTTATGGTCTAGTATATCTTCTTCTTCTACATCATTCTATATCATTGTAAAGTGGACCATTTTCCTTGGTACATGAGTCCATTCTTCTTTCATTCTTATATAGGGTGGTAGGGTGGTGCTAGGGTGAGTTGTAGCTCATTGGGTGTTGGGTAATCCGTTCAGTTGAATACTGAGAATCTCGGGTTTTGGAGCATCCATCCAGTGGGAGTTAGAGAAGAATTCTTTTCTAGATTCTAGGAAGTTGGAGCTTTATTTTCAATTGGAGTTTAATATTAAAGAATTATTAGAAAAGCATTAGGTGGTTTTTGTCCCGGAGTCGGTTTCCACCTTAAAAACTGTGTGCATTTTTGTTCCTCTTGTTTGCTACTATCATTGTAGAAACACTGATAATAATTGAAGATTCACTAATGCTCTGATTGAAAGGAATACTGATTCACCCCCCCCCCCAGTATTTCCAACAATTGGAATCAAATATTGGTTCCTTCAATAGCAGTTTAACAATTGGAAGGAGGTCATGAAGCATACCAAGAAACACTGATAATAATTGAAGATTCACTAATGCTCTGATTGAAAGGAATACTGATTCACCCCCCCCCAGTATTTCCAACAATTGGAATCAAATCTTGGTTCCTTCAATAGCAGTTTAACAATTGGAAGGAGGTCATGAAGCATACCAAGAATGGTGTACCTCTATTCAATGAAAATAATTATGCACTCTGGAAAGGAAGAATGGAGGTCTATCTCTTGGCGCAAGGTTACGAAGTATGGGACACTGTTCAAAATGGATTTACGTCAACCACGGATGAACAAGGTAAGAAGAATTTGGTAAATGCTGCAAGAACAAAGAATATTATTATCAGTGGACTTATTGAATCTGCCTATCATAAGGTGTTGGGTTGTAAAACCGCCAAAAATGTATGGGACAAGCTTGAGAATATATATGCAGGTGACTCAAATGTCAAAGAAGCAAAGCTTCAAATCTATAGAGAAAAATTTGAGCAACTCAGAATGAAAGAAGATTGCAACATTGCTACATACTTCCAATACGTTGACAAAATAACCAATACTCTGGAAGGATTGGGAGAGCCAGTTGACGAGAAGACTATTATATGGAAGATTCTTAGAACGTTACCAGGGAGATTCAACCCAAAAGTATCATTCTTAGAATACAGTGCAAATCTGGACAAACTCAGCAAGGAAGAATTACATGGAGTTCTCATAGCATATGAAATGAGACTTGATGAAGAAAAGGGTACTTCAAATCTAGAAACTGCATTCGTTGCATCTAAGCAAACCAATAAGCACAAACAACCTTCAATTGAAATGACATGCACCTGCAAGTGTGAAGAAAAGGGAGATGATGGAGAAGGTCTTTCAAATGAAGAATATGCTTACTTTACGAGAAAACTAAAACCTGGTAAGGGAAAATTCAAAGGTAAACTTCCATTGATATCTTTCAGTTGTAATGAGGTTGGAAATTTTGCAGCAAAATGTCCAAACAGAAGTGATGGAAACTCAAAAGGAAAGAAAGGCTTTAAGAAATTCAACAAGCAAGGATCCAGAAGGAACTTTCTCTCTAAAGAAGATAGCTCATCATCCGATGAAGAAAGTGACATCAAAGAAGAAACCAATGAGAGAGTATTTTTTATGGCCAAGCACAATAAACCCAAGCACAATAAACAAGAGGTATCAAACAAGGAAGAAGAAGGATGGACCATAGAATAATTTTATGAGGAAGAAATCAAGCTTATAAAAGATCTCAAGGCAGAGAAGATCCGTTCCAATACTCTTGAAGAACAAGTTCAAGGTCTCAAAATTGAAGTTGAAGAACACAAATGCATTGAAGAGTCACTTCAAAAGAAGTTGGAAGAAAGCAACCAAGAAAGAGAAGAATTAGAAACCAAAGTAGTCTCGCTGCGTGAGGAAGTGAAGAAAGGAAAAACTATCCAAAACTATGCCAACAGCTCAAGGGCATTTGAAGAACTCATCAACAATCAACGATCTTACAACGACAGAACCGGCATCGGTTATAAAGAATAAGAAGCAGGACCTTCTACAACAAAATACAGTGAACCTATGAGATCTGACATGCATGTAGACTTCACTGGACAAGATTCACAAGAACATCCTTGGAAGACAATTCCTCAACGAAAATTTCCAACCAGGTACCAACATATTTTTTATGGCTATTGTTATTCATGTGGAAAATTTGGTCATAAAGTTGTAGAATGTCGCACGTACCCTAGGAATGAATACAATTCTAGGAGATCTGTCAAATATGAACCTCCCAGGGCTCAGTGAAACATCAATAGATTTGAACATTTAAGAAATAATATTGAATGTTACAAATGTCTAAACTTTGGAAACATAGCCAAAGACTGCAGACTTGAAAATCCTCCAGCAGAATCTTCGAAGCCACAGAATGATCGAACATGGAAGAAGAAGAAGAATGATAATTGTGCTCTCACTTTCAAGGCTCAAAAGAACAAAGATGTGTGGTATGTTGATAACGGTTGCTCAATGCATATGACTGGAGATAGAAATAAATTTGTATATCTGAAAGAGAAGAAGGATGGAACCATGTCCTTTGGAAATGATGGATCTTCAAATGTTATAGGATCAAGTGTTTTCATTCTCAGAAGCAAAGATTCTCTAGCCAAGAATTTTCTATTGGTTGAAAACATGAATCACAATCTGCTCAGTGTTGGACAAATGTGTGATCAAGGACACACAATATTATTCAACTCCACGAAATATGAAATCAGGAAAGGCGTGTATGGTGAAATTGTGGCTACAGAAAGTCGAGCTCCAAATGACATATATGCTTTGGATGAAGCAACTAAAGCATGTCTAATAGCTAAAGAGGATGATACAATAATTGGTAGCAATAATGATCGACTAAGTAAGAAGTTTGCTACAAAGGTGCAAATTGATTTCAAGATGTCTTTACTTGGTGAGATGACATACTTCTTAGGGCTTCAAATATCTCAGCAAGAGAAAGGAATATTTATATGTCAAGCCAAGTACATCAAGGAAGTGCTCAAGAAATTTAAAATGGAAGATTTCAAACCCATCCTTACTCCAATGGTAACAGGTTGCAAATTGAGCATAGACGACTCATCTAAGGATGTGGATCAAAGGTTGTACATATCTATGATTAGTAGTCTTCTATATGTAACAGCCTCCCGACTAGATGTTATGCAAGAAATTGGACAAGTAGCAAGATTCCAAGCAGCACCAAAAGAATTACATATTAAATATTCGCCAGCATTGGAATATCTTTGCCAGAAGCTTGGGATTCTCCCAAGTTCTCATTAGATTTTCCTTTTCCAGAATATAAAGGGGGAGTGGAAGTAGATTACAGGTCTACAGGACGGTTGTGTGTCAAGGGAAGTGGGAGTGTGTACAGGTCCGCAGAATGGTTGTGTTTCAGGGGGAGTTACCCTTTGCCATTGATGTCAAAGGGGGAGAGAATGTTGTAGGAAGAGGTGTCATGATTGCAGGGGGAGTACTTGTGTTTCCATCAATTACAAAGAGGGAGATTGTTGATCAGCGGTTGTCATTGATGTCAACCCAAGTAGCACCAGGAGCTAACCCAATATTGCATGGGAATTTTGACCTACCTGTTGACATGTGTTGTCCTTGATGGCAACCTAATTGATGAAATGAGATGATTGGCAATATGATGCAGAGTATTTTCCTTGATGGCAACCTATCTGATGAAGTTGTACTTGATAATGATGTAAATCTGATGTATCTACAATCAGTACAGAAGTTGCAGAAGAAATAATCTCCAGTATGTGCAAGAAGAATGTTAAACAAGGTATGTCACAAAGCATACGCGGGTTTGTTTAGGGGGAGTCGCATATGCACGCGGAAAAGATCGTTCCAAGTCGTGTATGCCTATTTGCGCTCTAAATCTATAAAACTAGGGGACTTTACCATGGTATTGACCCATTATTTTGAGCATTGGATTGTCTATTTGATCTCGTCCAGGAATACCATCGGAAGTAATGTGGTTTTGACTCATGGTATTGAAAAAGGCTAAATCTATATAAGGAGAAGAAATTCATTGTGCAAAGGGGGGCGCAAGAGTCTGGGCTTTAATGAATACTTTACTCTGAAGTATATCTGCATGGTTAAACTCTATTCTTAATTGATAGATCTGATCTATGATGCACCTATGAACATGATGAAGATTCAAGATCTCTACATCTAGAAATGGTGAATCTCAAGGATGATATGAAAAGAAGTGATGAAGACCTAGCGCAAATCTGTTGAAGAAGTTGAAGAAATCTGAGTAAGTCCATAGTTCTGATCCGTTCTGCAAATCTTATCTTTTGTGAATGTATAGGCAGGTTCATTTCACGAAAAGCGCGTGTATACGCGGATTCTATTAAAGAAAAGCGCGTATTGCCAGTTAGGGTTTCTTTGGAAAAATGCACAGATGTATACGCGGGTTCGCCTCATATAAAGCGCGTGTATACGCGGGTCTGATGAAATAAAAGCGTGTATGGTTTATGAACTAGTGGTTGCTCAAGGATGAATGTGTCTCTGCATATCTATTCTGAAGTCTGGGTTATCTCTGATATTCTGGTTACAGTGGTGTCACTGTTCTGTTTGAAGCATTGGGCAAAGAAAGTTTGTTGATAAGAGAAGCGTTGTGTTGAAGCTGTTTGATCCAGTTTGAAAATTGATGAAACGTGGTCTGCAGTGGATCTGAGGGTTGAAGCCTTCAGTCTGAAAGTAGAAGCTTTCTGGCCTGTAGAGGTTGGTGTTAATATCAGGGGGTAGTAGCTCACTTCTAGGTGAGGCTGGTAAACGAGAGAAGGTTGCAGCCTTCTGCAGGTGGGTGCCTGCGTGCTGGTATGAGTCTGCACCAGTACATGTTGTAAGAAGTTTTCTTAATAATAAAGATTGAAGACTGAGATGACAGCAGTGGTGGTTTTCTCCCGAATTGGGTTTCCACCTAAAATCCCGGTGTTCATGTGCGTTGCTTATGTGTGATGATTATTCTGTCCTTTCTGCATCTGTTTACTGTTTTTTGAACATCTGATGAATGAGTAATGCAATGATCTAAGTCAAAATTAAATGCATAATTAATTCACTGGACATACGCGAGTTCTATAAAGGATATTTGCGTATATACGCGAGTTGGATTCATGAAAGTAACGTATGGGTTTTTAAGGAAGAAAATATCAAAGTCTTATTGTCTGTACTAAATACTGATTCACCCCCCCCCCCCTCTCAGTATTTTTTCCCAACACTACCAAATTAATATATTTTTGGTCAATAATGCTTTTGATGGTTTCTGCTTGTCGAGATGTTTCCGTTGATATATGGCACGCCATGTAATTCTTCACGGTTTGAGAGATATTCATGTTTGAAGTTTGTACCCCCAATTAGTGGGCTAAAACCCCATGGGGTTGGGGCATGGGTCATTAAAAATTCATAATTAATATTTTTTAAGCTCCTAAAATCCCTCCCACGTTCACTTGTTGAAGCCCCTCTCAACCTAATCATTTATATAAATTGTGATCCTCATTTCCTCCTTATGCAAGGGATTTTGACATCTGAAATAGGTCATCATGGAATATTTGCTCTAAATTTTTTTATACGAAGGTTCAGAAGCTAAAATTTTTATGAGGCAAAGCCAAAATCCTAAGGAATCTTCTGTAAAAATTATAGATCAAGGTGTGCAATATTTTTGGCGATATGATCTGTGGAAGTCAGGGTTTTTGCAGGCTCCTGAAATTAATCTCAAAGAAGTGACCTTGGTAAATTCGTCATAAATCTCTCTCTAAGTATCAAATTGGAATTCCGTAAAAATTTGAAGATAGTGCACAGTCTATACTTTTCTCTCTATCAATTTCAGAGCCAAATGAAGAAACATGGACACGTGGCATGCCGTACAAGTGCGCTCTTCTGAAACAGTACATAATTAGGGCATTGTGAGAGATTGGGTATAACTCTCTCTTGAAGAATCCAAATTGGGTCAGACCTATGGCATTGGAAATATGACTTAGAGGATTACTATAGGACCAAAAATTAGATATTGAGGATCTAAAATAATAGAGATACACCAATTTCAATATCGAGCTCCTAGAAGGCAAGAAAAATCTAGATCATGTGTTGTCAAGGGTTGCAAAGGACCAGACTTTCTATGGCAGCAAAACAAAGCAAGGTGCAGCAGAAGGTAGCATGACAAGATCATCAACCAAGGTGCATAACAGCAGCAATAAGTTCATCATATGAAGTCTTCAAGTGGGCGGCACTGCATACAATCATTGTACTAAGTCATTGTAAATACATTCTTGTAAAAATTGTACTAGTGTCTATCTGCCAAGGGTTGAAGAGGCAGTGTTGGGAGGTCTAGGATCATCATTAGGTGGTTGTGTCAAATTTTGGGTTATGGTCTAGTATATCTTCTTCTTCTACATCATTCTATATCATTGTAAAGTGGACTATTTTCCCTGGTACGGGAGTCCATTCTTCTTTTATTCTTCTATAGGGTGGTAGGGTGGTGCTAGGGTGAGTTGTAGCTCATTGGGTGTTGGGGCATCCATTCAGTTGAATATTGAAGAATCTCGGGCATTGGAGCGTCCATCCAGTGGGAGCTAGAGAATAATGTTTTTCTAGATTCTAGGAAGTTGGAACTTTATTTTTAATTGGAGTTGAATATTAAAGAATTATTAGAAAAGCATTAGGTGGTTTTTGTCCTGGAGTGGGTTTCCACCTTAAAAAATGTGTGCATTTGTGTTCCTCTTGTTTGCTGCTATCATTGTACAAACACTGATAATAATTTATTTCCAACAAGAATCCTTGTTAGTCTCAACCCCAGGGAAGGGTTAGTTGATGTTAGTATGAATCTTTTGTCGAAGCGTACGAAAAAATACCACTTTATCTACGCATAAATTATAGCCCTAACATCAAATGTGGCTGCCAATATCTTCAGATTTGCAGTTAATTGATCAAGACAAGTGCTGCAAAAAACCAGATCTATGCATAGAAAGACATTAAGCAGTAAAATTAAGGGTTTGCTCCATACATCCAATAGACAAGACAAGAACAATGTTTTTTGAAAAAAAATTTGTATTAAGGGCACCTGGGAGGAAAACAAGAAGGCGTATCCAATTCTCCTCAATGGGATGGATTCTTGGAATTCCTCAGCACTTCAGATCTAGAATCCCTCTCTCTTGTTGGTGTAGAAAACCCAGACAAAGATAGAACTCAAAGGGAGCTCACACAGCAAATAATGTAGAATGTGACCAAGTGTATAGATCCAGAGTGATCTAATAGGCAACAAAAGGTGAAGAATGGTAGGAAAAACCCTCCTATTTATAGCAAAATATTGGGTCATTCTAGATCTTGGTGCATGATTAAAATAATGTTAACCAAATCTAGATCCACCTTTTATGGAATATTTTTATATTTGTTGGAGGGAAAAAGTATTTGACTTGGGTCAAATCCCTTTATTTGTTAATAATAAATAAATAAATGATTTATTTATCTTTTTAAGGAAGTGGTTGAAGGATAATTAAATAAATAATGATTTATTAATTATTTGTGGGTGATTTGGTCATATTTAACAAGGAATATTATCTAAATAAGATTTAAATAATTATTCCTAGAAAATAATAAGATAAATAGAGATTTATCTAATTAATTTCTTTGTTTTGGGTTAAACATGATGAGGAATAATAATTAAATTATTGTTTAATTAATTATTCCATGAGGAAAATCAAACAAATATAGATTTGTTTAATATTTCCTTTTTGGGGTTTCCTGTTTAGACCATAAACAACCTAATAAATTTGGTTTATTAAGTTATTTTACATAGTGAAAGCTTTGTAAGCGATATATGAACGATTATGCATATCTTTCATGGGTCGCAGCCTCTAATGGACGCACAATTTCCGACCTTGCGACCTCAGAGAGGTCGCATAGTAGCACTTCGAGTAAGGTCGCATCTCCTAGCTAGTAGCAACTGTTGCGACCCCGCGACTTGGGTCGGAATGCGACCCCTTGATGGTCTCACAGTCGCAACTTTATGCAGGTCTCACCCCTTATTCATTTAGCATGATTTGCGACTAGCGACTTGGGAAAGACTGCGACCTCCCTGCGGTCGCACAGTCGCACGTTCATGCAGGTCACACTTTCACCAATTCCATGTGTTCTGCGACCTGGCGGTTGGTCGCAAAAGGCCAGAGGCGGCATTTTCTCCACTTTGTTGAGTTGTGGATCCTGAAATCTAGATTAGGGATGAGTTAATGGAGGGGTACGTGATCGATGAAAACTGCGTAGCTACAGCAACTGTCCCGGTCAAACTCCATGTTTCATTATGCAGTGCGCTCGCTCTCCAAACCCCGATTCAGGTGTATCATGGCTTCTATATTGAGCATCAACATAGGATGATAGCATGCAATGAGAGAAAAAGATAAAAAAAAACTTTCATATTGCGCTGAGACGTAGCATGATGTCTCTCGTTTTGGTCTGCAAAACTCCAGCGAAATCCAGCGCAGTATTCTCAAGAGAAGACGGACCTCTTGACCATACAGGGGCGCGTGGCTTTTGATGCTCCTTGGTCCTCGCGTTAGCTTCAAACGCAGGGTGCTAACCATGTTGCACGCTCTTTCCGAGATCATGTTAACAACGATAAGCTTTATGAGAGTTATAATCCGTCTCAACACAACATCGAACGAGAAAATTACTTCCCTCGGCTGCTTTGTGGTCTTGTCTATCTCTCCGATCGACTACAGGTGGTCTTCATCCGTCTGCAATTCAACGCGCATTACAACAAGAGCTTGCAATCTCAAATACCCTTTTTTAGTCGTGCACTTCGATCCCATCTCAAAGAAAACAGATATGCCGTTGTGCGAGGCTAATTATATGCGGTTTCTGCTCCTCTGAGTTGAAAAGTCTCTACACATGCACGTATGCCTGCAGCGAAATTGTTTAGGGCTCTATGCCACGTGGTCTTTGCATGCATTCTGATGCTGCGCGCGATCTCACTGTCTCGGAGGTTGTTTCACAGAGATCCCTGCATGAGCCTGCAATGGAAAACGCACTGTGGGCTGTGTGATCCAGTTTTTCAGTACCCTTGGACAGAGTAAAAGAGAACGCCTTAGGAATTATCGAAAATTTAGCTCTATGAAGACAGCTCGACGTGGTCAGTAGTGGCACTATCGAAAATTCAGCTTCCAACGAATATGTAACGATAACACCTTTCTAATTGGGACCAGTGCAGCAGATTTGAAGAGTGATTCTCTCCCGGAATATCGCCGTCGGGGCTACAGAAGTCGGCTTTTCTCTGTTCTTTCGAAAACAAATCTTTTAGTATCAAACGAAGCATGCCTTTTATGGCGCTGGATTTTCGGTCCATGACTTTAGTTGTAATGCATAAATCATTCGAATTCATTTTCAGCATGATATCTTTATACACTTACCAGAAACGCGTGGTCCTTTTATGACGGTTGCCATGCAGACTTGGAGATAGATACGTTGAAAATTTCATCCATGCGTTTTGACTAATCAACGTATTATAATATTCCACTGCCACGTGTAAACACGACTTTGGACCATAAAATATATATCTGCTCCAAACCCTTTAGCGTAGGTCGAAAACTTGCCATCGAAACCTTAGCGCTCATTTGTAATGTTTATATGATCTCACTCCTTTAATCTTATATAGTTTGAAAAACATGTTGTTTTTGCACCGCTTGAAACATGGTTGTAGAATATCGTATATTTCACCACGACTTTGGATCACCGAATATATATATTTGCTCAAAACCTTTTAACATAGTTTGAAAAACTTCGACCTAAAGGTATTTTGAGCCCAATTATAATGTCCTTCGTATAGTTTTTTTATATAATTTCGCTCCTCCAATCTTATGTGGCTTGGAAACCATATGTGTTTGCGCCCTAGCTTAATGTTTTAAAATGTCACCTTGGTCCATCGAAAGTGCGCCTGCCATGTAGCTTAGGTTTAACAACATTGCTTCCCTTCCCCAATTTTCCAAAGTTGCCAACACAACTCAAAATCATTGTTGGTTCAGAAGAATGGCCTTTTATAGAATTTGTACAATCTCCAAAGACAAAATGTACTTTTCCATTACTTGACTTTGGTACAACCAAGAGCTTCCTTCTATGTTGCCATGATGGGTCAAATTTTTGTGGGCCATAAATTATTATGGACCTCAAATTGACATCTGTTATACTATCTGATCTATGTGCTTTTGGGTTGACATCATCATGGCTAATCACATTATGACTAAGCTGCGAATTTCTGTCGGCCCTTTGCATAATCACCGCCTCAACTGTGTTTAATGCTTATTGCCAAAACATGATGCAGCTGACCAACGCGATGAGCACGCTATATTGTTTGCTTGTCAACCTGTGGATTCTAGTCCTTCTCTCAGAAAATGACAATATCAGCTCCTGCAAGATTCAAACCCGCACCACCAGCTCGGGTAGATATTAAAATACAATGCTTCACGAATATCATCATTGGCCTTTCTGATGTCACTTTACTCTGGCAGTGTTGATGCTTTGCCACCAAAGCTTTGCACAGCTGTGAAACACTCTTCTTCTCTTACTGATCCATCAAGACACTCATAAGAATACCTTAGCAGCTCTAAGTAATCCTGAAGAATGTATATCGTTCGCGTTGTTTGAGAAGAAATCAAGACACGATGTCCTTGTCTATGCAGCTTCTCGAGCAACATGTCCAAGATGATGAGCTTTCCACTCGCCTGAACTAAGTGTTCACCTTCTTCAACTGGCTCTGGCTCTACACCATTGAAAAGATAAGAATGGCTACATGTTTTCACAGTTGTACCCCAATATTTTGTAAAGATTGATGCTGAGTGCCTGAACCACTTGTTTGAAGCTGGGCCACTCTTGATGCAATACAGATGCATAAATTTTCTTTTGAAGTGGGACCAATGGAGCCAGTACTGTAACCCCAGACAGTGGTGGGAATGTAAGAGTTCCATTCTCGACAAGTACGACTTTTGTACGCCGAAGCATGAATGTATGCACAATATATCTTAGCAGCTTGAACTGTTTGCTACATCCAGAGGTATTGTCACCTTGAGTCAAGGTCGCAACTTTAATGAGCACAACACCAAAAGGGCCACAGGCATTTCTGTTGATCTTTCAAGTAAGCCAATAAACTTACAGCCTGAAATGTGTTCCCAAGTCTCATTGTGACTGCAGGTTCCCTTGACTGGCGCGGTCTTATTTCCTGCATACATGTGATAGATGTCCTCCACTTCTCATGTTTCAACTCGTACTGCTCTTATCCTTCTCATCGGTGTGGTGATGAAATTTATGAGTATATCACCCGTGGGATCAACCTGTATGGAACATTATCACATCACAGTTACTTGTTTTGAGAATGGTGTCCCTAGATAAACATATAAGACTTACGAGCTTAAGAGAAGTATTCAACAGCACGCTTAATGACCCATGGCGAGGGGGATATTTAATGTACATGCTGAATGCACGGAAAGTTCTTATTCAAACGTATGCTGGTGATCCCTCCCTCACATGGCGTGATTGCAGCAACAACATCTGATCATGATGGTGAGAAAGCTCATGAGGTGTTGGGGATAGGTCGGCGGGATGTCACTGACTACAGGTCGAGTGAAATACTTTAACGCCTAAGCGAGCAGAGGGGGAACCCGAAATTTTAAATATACCCAAAATTTTGGGTGGTGTTGTAGCGGCTACAACAAATGGCGAACCACTGGTAGAATCCAGCATCTCTGTCAATATCACAACAATAGTCTGAGTTCGGATAGTGATGCAAGGGAATATTGAACAAGTTCCGCGGGTACCCTTTGTATTACTTTGGCCCTTTACAGGTATGTCTAATCCTTGTGCCTCAACTAGGTCTCGCTAATCAGAAACACATCAAAGAGGAAGCTCATAGACGATCGTAGCTTGTTGATGATGTGAAGAGCAAGGCAGCGGGTTTATTATTTTCAGGATTTTTTTTTTAAAGTAAGTTTCTGGTGTTTCTCCGCTACCAGCAGCCCTGGACAGTACCCCGGCGGAGTCACTTCAAGAAATCACAAACGTTGCTCCGCTGCCAGCGAGCCTGGTCAGTACCCCGGCGGAGTCGTTGCATTACCTCTCTACGCAGGAAGCCTTTCTCGATCCTTTACCCTTATTTGTTTCATGTGATTGTAGCACTTATTTTCCTGTGCTCGTGGCACTTATTCTTCATGGGCGGATGAGGGATCCCGACTTATTTTACGAGCAAGAGAGGTTGTTTCTTGTTTTACAGAAACTGAAAGATATCCTGATTTGGGTTCGCCCTAGTGCCAAACCTTCACATCCCATCTACCACAATAGGCGAAGCGTGCAAAACAAAAATTAAAACGTCCAAGACTATGTTGGGCACAAGGCTTAGACTTACGGGTATGGGCCATTTCAAACTCATTAGGCCTCCCAAAAACAACCGGCTCGTATCTCCCCAGATAATAAGTTTAGACTCATAGGCATCTTGTTGAGAAAGCGACTTCAATGACTTGTCCTAAGAGAAAGCTGCCTCTTGAGATAGCCACCGCAACCTCACGCAAACAATGGGGTTATTGTTTCAGCAGTTGGGGCAGAACAAATCCGCAAGGAGGTAGGGTTTCAATGAAGCCTCATGCAGTGATCGACGATATGTGGAATATTTTCAAAACTATATCAACAATCTGCGGAAATGATGTGAGGAAGATAGTGTACGATGCAATGTAATAGGCAAGGCTCAAGATGCAATGCGACGCAATGTGCGAGAATGATCAACCACTTGTAGGTGGAAAAGAGGCGCGATACAAGCAGTAATTGTTTATGCAGCAACAAGAAGACTGAAAAGAAATGAGTACAAAACAATTGTAACATGATGATGCCTAGGATATTAATCGTAAGCAAAAATAGTACACACACTTTTTAATCATGAAGTAAAAATTTGGCAAGTAAACCTAATTAACTTTGAACTAAAAATTTATTAACAGGTTCTAGCTAGCCTACACCTAAACCCTAGTTTAACCCATGAGGTGACCGGGTTATGTAAAATCAGTTTTCCAGTGCATCCAATGCATTAGTTCACATCCTGCAACGACAACAATGATCAGGATCAGAGCTAGTATCCAAAAAAGTGCAGTAGCAACAAAACTTACCTGACGAGCAGGTGCAACGGCAAGACGATCATAGATACTTACCAAAGAACATGCGCGAATATATGGTGCAAGCTGATTTCCACTCACATCCTGATACACAACAGTATGTTCTTGAAACTCAACATTTATAAATGGCACACATCTATTCATGCACAAGCCTAGGTCTGATGGGCGCTGGGTGAGTCATTGCCTATTTGTAGGCACATTCACCGTATAGGGTTGGTCGGACGAACCAACATGCTCATTATGGTAGTGAGGGTAATCTGTTTTATGGAATAAGCATGTGCCAGGTGAATTATAGATTCTTGCGCATCCGAGTGCAGAAACCCTAATTTTGAAAACCTTAGTTCGGGGTTGCTCCCGGGTTTGGTCAAGGGTATGAGGATCAAACCTGGACCTTCGAGCAGGGGGTTTCCTGAATTTTATGGTTGGGCGAGATCAACAGGTAAATGGATGTGAACATGGATTGTGGTGGGTTGAAAAATGTCAGTGGGCTTTGTATCGATTCGGTCAAATGTTTGCGCACTGACAGATTGATAATCCGAGGTATTGGATTCTCTAGATTTGCTAGGGTGGGGTGAACTCGACGTGCTTATGCTGGGAGGAGAATGGTACTTAGGGATCGTCATTTCAGAGACAGTCAGCAGAAGCTGAAGCGCTTCGACTCTCTGATGGGTACTTGAATCTTCCCGAAGTGAATCATCGAATTCTGGTGTCTCTATATGGTCGACAAAGAGATGCGAGTGACCATCCTCGTCAGTATGATTGAATATGTTTTCAGATAAGGAGTGATCGCTACAACCATCGATTTGATCAAGTTGGGTACCTGGCAAGTTAGGCTCCCCGAGAGTTACCAACTGGGATGGATCAATAAAGAGGACATTTTGCGGTTTCCTAGACAGGAAATCGCTCCTATGTCTGTCTAAAGATTCCGAGTGAGAATGATCAGATTTGAAAGATTCATCAATTTTGAACTGTGATTGTGAAACACCATCTGCGTGCTTATGATTTCCGCCAATACCAGTATAAGGAAATTTTGAATGTCTCGAAGAAATTACTGGTGTGGCGGGATCGAGAAACAAACCGGGGAATAATGAATGAACAAATTGAGTCCCGGGGGCGTTAACCATAAAATGCTTTTCAACACGCACATCAGTGTCATTCCGAGAAAACAATGATCTGGCAGGCCCTGTAAGGGAAACGACTGCATCCGGGATAAGAGTCCATTCATAATCCGTATGTGAATCAGATTTAGGACTGTGTCCAGGGAGACATCGAGTGGGCTCGAGGTGGGTTTCATGAACCGAGAGAGATAATGAGCTACTGGGGTTTTCAAACTCTGATTCGACATGGTGCGTGAAAGACTCAAATTCAGAGCAGCCGTTGACTTGTGGGTTGTCATAGGGAATACTAGGCTCAGGCTAGGTTGCTAACTGAAATTGTTCAAGGGAAACGAGAATCACATAGCTGAACTGTTCACTTAACAACTTCCAATCGACATCCTTTTCCGGGAACTCAAAACAATAATGAACAAATCTGATAGAAAATTCATCAAGAGGTTCCTGGGGTTCCATTCTGATGTCATTTAACTTTATTAAAACGTTCTGAAAATCATACCTGTGAAAATCTTGTTGTAATTCACTGGCAAGTTGTTCAAATGAATGGATGGAAGCTTCCGGCAATGTGCGGCACCATTGCTTAGCGCGACATTCGAGAGTGAGGAAGAAAAGCAAACAAATCAAACCTTCATTGTCAATTTCGTAGCACTCACCAAAGTCACAAAAATATAAAAGGTGTTGGGTTATGGACACTCCGTTTTCACCATCAAAATTTAACTGGGACAAGTGATACATAAGTTCATCGGGGATGAAGTATCGAGGCTCATAAAACTCCGACAAACAACTCGGGAGAATGATTTGAGAACGAGCCATTACAGGTATGAGATTAACTATAGGCTCTCAGGGCTCAGCTTGTCATCTGGCCCTCCTTCTAGCGCCAATTCTGTTGACGGGAAAATCTGTCTGGCCAACAGTAGGGGATCTCCCCGGTAAAAGGTCCTAATTAGACCTTGAACCGTCTGGAATAGGGATCCGGTCCGGGGTGTGGGTCCGGCTACCACTAATTTCTCCTTTGCTTTGGGTCTCGCTTAAACTCTATAAAACAGTGGATACACACCTAATAAACTGATACAAGACATATTATTGATGCATTAAATGTACATACGACACTATGAGTAGCAAGAGGAAATAATAAAGCATGAAGACTGAAGGAAGTGTTGTTAACAACACTTCATTAGGGTCACGCTTGTAAACTGTTCTGACCACAAAGGAAACAATTCCTCATGGAAAGAACGCCTTTCACTTCATAAAAGTTTTAAATGGTAACACAAATGCCAATAAACAAAGCCATCAGCGTTCGTTAAGAAAGTGAAATAAACTCAACCACCATTAACATACTCAGCAAACTGTTATGCAACTATGATGTGAATTGAAGATACAGTTCCCTTAATCTAAAGATGTTCAGAAACTAAAAACATAATACTCAACAGTTCTCATACATAAGACAACACCAGATCCACAAAGGGATTTTTCAAAATGCTTGTATTCATGCTTAAATGTATAATCCAGATAATAAAGTGTACTCAGCTTGAGTCCCAAACAAAAGATCCTTTTACAATCTCCTGAAGGAGTATTTATAATACAAAACCTGCCCTTTGGGCTTCCTTGACTTTTCATCTTCCTGACCGTTGGGCTGCCTTGCGACCCAGTCTGTTTTGCGACCTGCGACCTGACTGGGTTTTGCGACCTTGCGACCTAGTCGCTGGGTCGCTGGGTCGCGCCGTCGGGCATTTGATAGGGGATGCGACTTAGCGACCCGGCGACCCCTGCGACTTGCGACCCGCGACCTCAAGCAAATCTGCGATTTGCAACCTCGGTCAATCTATGACCTGCGACCTCAGACCTCGGGCAGATTAGCGACTTGCGACCTTGGGCAATATATGCGACCTGCGACCCAGTCGCTGGGTCGCGTAGTCGAGCCTTTGACATGAAATACAACTCCGCGACCTGGCGACCTGAAGAAATCTACGACCTGGGGTTTTGTCCCTTCTACATTTCTCCTGTTGAGATAGTCTTAGCTCCTACCACATGAACCAACATTTTCTGGATAAGCGAAAAACTTCCTTGTCTGGGTCATCATCATAATCTTCTCATGTTACCTGCGTGTAAGCACATTAGATTAGCCATTAGCCTCACCCACATAAATATGTTGATGCATGTTGAAGAAAAAATAAAGATACAGTAAAATAAAACGCAGATGCATAAGGAGCATATTGATAAATAACATCAAGGGATTTTAACGATTAGCTTGGACCCCTGTGTCGTCCTGCTCTATAAGTGATATATGAACGATTTTGCATATCTTTCATGGGTCGCAGCCTCTAATGGACGCACAATTTGCGACCTTGCGACCTCAGAGAGGTTGCATAGTCGCACTTCGAGTAAGGTCGCATCTCCTAGCTAGTAGCAACTATTGCGACCCCGCTGGGTCGGAATGCGACCCCTCGATGGTCTCACAATCGCAACTTTATGCAGGTCGCACCCCTTATTCATTTAGCACAATTTGCGACTAGCGACTTGGGAAAGACTGCGACCTCCTTGCAGTCGCACAGTCGCACGTTCATGCAGGTCGCACTTTCACCAATTCCATGTGTTTTGCGACCTGGCGGATGGTCGCAAAAGGCCAGAGGCGACATTTTCTCCACTTTGTTGAGCTATGTCTCTTGCAATCTGGTTTAGCGATGAGTTAATGGAGGGGGACGTGATCGATGAAAACTGCGTAGCTACAGCAACTGTCCCGGTCAAACTCCATGTTTCATTATGCAATGCGCTCGCTCTCCAAACCCCGATTCAGGTGTATCATGGCTTATATATTGAGCATCAACCTAGGCTGATAGCATGAAATGAGAGAAAAAGATAAAAAAACTTTCATATCACGCTGAGACGTAGCACGATGTCTCTCGTTCTGGTCTGAAAAACTCCAGCGAAATCCAGCGCAGTATTCTCAACAGAAGATGGACCTCTTGACCATATAGGGGCGCGCGGCTTTTGATGCTCCTTGGTCATCACGTTAAATTAAAACGCAGGGTGCTAACCATGCTGTGCACTCTTTCCGAGATCATGTTAACAACGATAAGCTGTTTGAGAGTTATAATCCGTCTCAACACAACATCGAACGGGAAAATTATTTCCCTCGACTGCTCTGTGGTCTTGTCTATCTCTCCGATTGACTACAGGTGGTCTTCATCCGTCTGCAATTCAAAATGCATTACAACAAGAGCGTGCAGTCTCGAATACCCTTTTTTAGTCGTGCACTTCGATCCCATCTCAAAGAAAATATATCTGTCATTGTGCGAGGCTAATTATATGCGGTTTCTGCTCCTCTAAGTCGAAAATTCTCTACACATTCACGTATGCCTACAGCGAAATTATTTAGGGATCTATGCCACGTGGTCTTTGCATGCATGCCGATGCTGCACGCGACCTCACTGTCTTGGAGGTTGTTTCACAGAGATCCCTGCATGAGCCTGCAATGGAAAACGCATTGTGGGCTGTGTGATCCGGTTTTTCAGTACCCTTGGACAGAGTAAAAGAGAACGCCTTAGGAATTATCGAAAATTTAGCTCTGTGAAGACAGCTCGACGTGGTCAGTAGTGGCACTATCGAAAATTCAGCTTCCAACGAATATGTAACGATAACGCCTTTCTAATTGGGACCAACACAGTAGATTTGAAGAGTGATTCTCTCCCGAAATATTGTCGTCGAGGCAACAGAAGTTAGCTTTTCTCTGTTCCTTTGAAAACAACTCTTTTAGTATCAAACGAAGCATGCATTTTATGGCGTTGGCTTTTCGGTCCATGACTTCAGTTTTAACACATAAATCATTCGAATTCATTTTCAGCACGATATCCTTATACACTTACCAGAAACGCGCGGTCCTTTTACAACGGTTTCCATGCAGACTTGGAGATAGATACGTTGAAAATTTCATCCATGCAGTTTTGACTAATCAACGTATTATAATATTCCACTGCCACGTGTAAACACGACTTTGGACCATAAAATATATATCTGCTCCAAACCCTTTAGCGTAGGTCAAAAACTTGCCATCGAAACCTTAGCGCTCATTTGTAATGTTTATATGATCTCACTCATTTATTCTTATATAGTTTGAAAAACATGTTGTTTTTGCATCGCTTGAAACATGGTTGTAGAATATCGTATATCGCACCACGACTTTGGATCACCGAATATATATATATTTGCTCAAAACCTTTTAACATAGTTTGAAAAACTTCGGCCTAAAGGTATTTTGAGCCCAATTGTAATGTCCTTCGTATAGTTTTTTATATAATTTCGCTCCTCCAATCTTATCTGGCTTGGAAACCATATGTGTTTGCGCCCTAGCTTAATGTTTTAAAATGTCACCTTGGTCCATTGAAAGTGCGCCTACCATGTAGCTTAGGTTTAACAACATTGCTTCCCTTCTCCAATTTTCCAGAGTTGTCAACACAACTCAAAATCATTGTTGGTTCAGAAGAATGGCCTTTTATAGAATTTTTACAATCTCCAAAGACAAAATGTACTTTGCCATTACTTGACTTTGGTACAACCAAGAGCTTCCTTCTATGTTGCCATGATGGGTCAAATTTGTGCGGGCCATAAATTATTATGGACCTCAAATTGACATCTGCTATACTGTTTGATCTATGTGCTTTTGGGTTGACATCATCATGGCTAATCACATTATGACTAAGCTGCAAATTTATGTGGGCCCTTTTCATAATCACCGCCTCAACTGTGTTTAATGCTTATTGCCAAAACATGATGCAGTTGACCAACATGATGAGCACGCTGTATTGTTTGCTTGTCAACCTGCGGATTCTAGTCCTTCTCTCAGAAAATGACAATATCAGCTCCTGCAAGATTCAAACCCGTACCACCAGCTTGGGTAGATATTAAAATACAATGCTTCACGAGTATAATCATTGGCCTTTCTGAAGTCACTTGACTCTGGCAGTGTTGATGCTTTGCCACCAAAGCTTTGCACAGCTGTGAAACGCTCTTCTGCTCTTACTGATCCATCAAGACACTCATAAGAATACCTTAGCAGCTCTAAGTAATCCTGAAGAATGTATATTGTTCGCATTTTTTGATAAGAAATCAAGACACGATGTCCTTGTCTATGCAGCTTCTCGAGCAACATGTCCAAGATGATGAGCTTTCCACTCGCCTGAACTAAGTGTTCACCTTCTTCAACTGGCTCTGGCTCTACACCATTGAAAAGATAAGAATGGCTACATGTTTTCACAGTTGTACCCCAATATTTTGTAAAGATTGATGTTGAGTGCCTGAACCACTTGTTTGAAGCTGGGCCACTCTTGATGCAATACAGATGCATAAATTTTCTTTTGAAGTGGGACCAATGGAGCCAGTACTATAACCCCAGACAGTGGTGGAAATGTAAGAGTTCCATTCTCGACAAGTACATATTTTGTACACCGAAGCATGAATGCATGCACAATATATCATAGCAGCTTGAACTGTTTGCTACATCCATAGGTATTGTCACCTTGAGTCAAGGTCGCAACTTTAATGGGAACAACACCAAAAGGGCCACGGGCATTTCCGTTGATCTTTCAAGTAAGCCAATAAACTTACAGCCTGCAATGTGTTCCCAAGTGTCATTGTGACTGCAAGTTCCCTTGACTGGCGCGGTATTATTTCCTGCGTACATGCGATAGATGTCCTCCACTTCTCATGTTTCAACTCGTACTGCTCTTATCCTTCTCATCGGTGTGGTGATGACATTTATGAGTATATCACCCGTGGGATCGACCTGTATGGAACATTATCACATCACAGTTACTTATTTTGAAAATGGTGTCCCTAGATAAACATATAAGCCTTACGAGCTTAAGAGAAGTATTCAACAGCATGCTTAATGACCCATGGCGAGGGGGTTGTTTAATGTACATGCTGAATGCACGAAAAGTTCTTATTCAAACGTATGTTGGTGATCCCTCCCTCACATGGCGTGATTGCAGCAACAACATCTGATCATGATGGTGAGAAATATCATGAGGGGTTGGGGATAGGTCGGCGGGATGTCACTGACTGAAGGTCGGGTGAAAGACTTTAACGCCTAAGCGAGCAGAGGGGGAACCCGAAATTTTAAATATACCCAAAATTTTGGGTGGTGTTGTAGCAGCTACAACAGGAGGTGAATAAGTGGGCAAGGGAGCCCATGCGTAGTAAAAATCTCAATAAAAACCCCTCATATTATGGAAAAGGGTCATCATTAAAACTGGTTTACACTCCCACATGTGTGAACAAGGAGATTTGCAAGGGGATTGATCATGTGACCTAGTCAAACTGCACAAGGAAGGGAGGAGAAACTTGTTTGGGAAGACAACGCAGTTAGCTTGAGAGGAGGGTCACTTGGTGGAGGAAACCCTAAGGTGTGGGGCCCATGGTAAGGAGGGTTTCACTTGCTTAAAATGAGAGCATGGTAGCCTTTGTTTGGTTAGCTCATGGAAGATTGATTTTTTTGTCTAGGAAGACAAGGAGCAAAGTCTGTTGTTCAACAGATTTTCTGGAGGAATTCCTGTTTAGAATTCCTCATCCTTCTTAAGCAGCTCATGAAGGATTGTTCTTCACTTTCCCCATATCTAAGCTTTAGGCCTAAGCAGTCCATTCAGTTGCAACGCAATCTCCTTCGGTAGCTGGGTTGTATTGCTGAGTGTTGCAGGGGAGGATTCTTCCACACCATTTTGGAGCTGATCTTCAGAGAAGGGGAGCTCCCTTCCTTTGGAGAGATATTGAGGAGTTTTTTCAGAGCTCATTGAAGATTTGGAATCAAGGCCAACACATTTCCATGCCCCTACAACGCAGTTCACCTAGTGAATGCCTTATTTTTATAGAGTATTGGCAGTGGGGCACTTGAAAATCATTTTGGGGGAGAGATCTGGGTGAAGGGATCAACCTTTAACTCTAGAGATTTATTGGAGGAGGCATATTCAGCTTGAGCTTCATCTACAACCATCTCCATCCAGTTTCACTTCAGAGTTGCAGCTGCTACCCAGCAAATCCAAAATTTCTGTCATTTTGTGTATTTTAGTCAATCCCTCAAGGGATTGTTGTATTATTGTTTCTAGGGGTTGAGATATTCCTCCCCCTTATTTATTTGAGCTCCCATTGCTATATCATTGTATTTGTTTCAGTTTGTAGTCACTCTCCATTAAGGACTGCACAGTCATGGCTAGGGTTTCTCATTTATAGTAGAGTTTTTTCATGATTCATGTACATTGCTCTTGAGGTCTGGTATTGTTCATCTTGAGTATCACTTTCCCTCAAGATATTGTATACATTTCCTTGCTGCTATTATATAATGATATGGCTATGAGTTTCTCTCACATTTCATGAGTTCAGTGTCACTGCTTTTCCATTATTGTGTTTTGTATATTACTATAGCTGCATTTCTGGGTTATCTTGAAAGATTCCCAATCTTGTTGTATTCCCTCTTGGGAATATTGTCCCTTGACAACACTCTATAGACAGAGTCTAATAGTGGGCCAGGAAGCCTCTGGAGCTCATCCTTCTTTAGGAAGGTGAAAAATCCAGTAAATGCCCCTTCAGTCTATCTCTAGAATATATTTTCTTGTCGATTGACAATGTTTCTGAAAAAGGAACATTACACGATGATTGGAGTCAGTTGTAGCCGCAACATCCTAGCCATCGCTTCCTCTGTTGTCTCTCCAGGAAACGGGTATGGTAGCATGCCATCGAACGAGTAGATGTAGACTCCACTTCTAATCTCCATTTCTAACCCGAGGCAGGAGCATACCTCTACGTGAAAAGCCCGCTCATCAATTTGGAATTTCAACGGCCTCATCTTGAAGGTTGACTTCGGCACACAGGCTAGCTGGATGTAAGTCTGCTCATGGTTAACCCCAAACCATATTTGCACTGCATAGCTGTCTAGCAGGGTCTGTGGAATTCGTTGTTGTCTCATCACAATGTCCACCATCTAGCTGTACCATAATTTGAACGCCTCCTCATTCACCTCCTTCGAGCTGGGGTCCCCTGATGTTTTCCAGGGTGTGAACTTCATTGTGAGTGGTTGGCTTGGCGCCACTTCTAGTTGTTTCCTTATTCCTGGAAATGTCCATTTCCACATGGCCAGCGCCATGAAAAGGTACCCGTAGATGAATCCTATGGCCCTCTTGTAGTTGTCCTCGCATGCTTCAAACAAATCATTAAGTAGAAACGAGCACCAGTTCAACTGTGCCCCCTAGAGACAATGCTTCGCAACTGAGATAATGTCTTGCGTGCATTCCCCTTTTGTATAATGTCTGATTTTTTTGCTTGCGATCAAGTAACAAACAAACTTTATCACCAAGTTGTCGATTAAGTCTATCTTAGCTCCTTTTCCTTTCTCTTGGTGTCGTACTTTTTGTAGTATTCCATGTCCCCTGCTTTCTTTTCTCTCTTTGACAGCATATGGAAAGCTGTAGAGATGTCTCTCCCCTCCTGTTACAACCCATTCAATCTATGAATGTCTTCAACATGAATTGGGATCTCTCTTCCCAGCCAGAGTGACCCATTGTGAATTCTGCTTAGTAAAAACTTGGTGCATTGCATTGCAACTCCCGTAGTGCCAAACACTGGAAATTTCCGTAGGTTCAGTATGGTGGATTACTGCACACCTATGAACTCTGGAAGTACTCTTTGTGCTTGCTGTCCCACCTCCATTGCATAATTCTCCGTGTAGACCTGTTTCTTCATTGCTGAGAATTGGAAAGAGTCTGTGAGGTCAGTATCAATCAACGAGGCACTGTCGTATTTTCCTACCAAGGATTCCATCTTGTGAATCCTCTCATCGAGCTCATGCTCAACGACTATTGGCGCTACCCTAGTCATATTTGATCTCCTTTGATACACTTGCAGCGTTATTCCTCCGTTTTCCTTATGAATCCCTGCTTCTGGACTCCTTCCTTGTTATTTCTTTGGCGACGTTTCCCTTGCTGCGTTTGTTGTTTCTGATTCTAAGTCGGACTTCTTCGACATTCTCATGCTTTCTGTCATGTAGGTTATGTAAGTAACCGGCACGCATGAGGTTGATAAGACCCCATAACTAATTAATTTTCCCTGCCTTTCCTCGTGGCTATAATCGTGCGATTATTTACCGGGCTGAGATGGGTGATGGTTATGGCTTTTTATTTTTCAAATCTTGGTAATCATATGGATTGACATGGGTACTATGAGTAATGATGATGGAATGATGCTCGACACTCTTTTCCTTCTGACGTGGCTGACACGTTGGACTTGATCCCCCCTGACCACAATTAGTTGCGCTGCAGTCTCCACAACGTAACAATGAATTTTTCTTATGCTACGAAGTATATTTATTGAGAATCCTATCTAATCTATTCTCAGGTGCGAGAGAGTTATTGACTCGATCTATTCTAGCCTACTCTACCCTACTGAATTCTCTCAGTTGTGAGAGCTTATTTGAAAAAAAAAATGCAAAACTTACTCGTGGTAGGGTTTGAGGCGTGCGTCTTTCACCCATCCTGGTAGTATTTTGCCGTCTAGCTGTGCTAATCACACTACTCCAGACTCTTTGATTTCGATTATGTGATATGGTCCTAGCCAATGCATTTGCAGTTTCCCTGGAAACCTTTGGTACCTGCTGTCATATAGTAAAACTTTTCCACCAACCTTGAAAGTTTTGTGTTTGATGTAGCAGTCGTGCCACACATTTTGTCCTTCCTTTTGGACATTTTGGTGGAATTCTGCTAAAAACCTGTCTTCTTCCAGCACTTGCAGCTCCTGTAATCTGTCCTTCAGGGATTCTTCTTCTGATAGCTGGAGTGAGGTTGTGATTAGGAGGCTGGGTATTGTAAACTCTGCTAGTACTATATCCTCTCTTTCGTACATGAGTTGGAATTAAATTTGCTTATTGAACCTCTTGACAGTCGTCCGGTATGCCCACAAAGTTGTCGGTATACGTTCATCCCAGTCATCTCGTTGAGCGTTGCAGATTTTTGTTAATCTCTTTTCGAGGATTTTGTTGAATGCCTCTACCGTGCCATTAGCTTGTGGGTGGTAGGGGCTACTCCTGTGATGTTGTACCATGAAGCTTTCGAGCAGGGATTTAATGGTGGCATTGACGAAATGCGTGCCCTAACCACTGGTCAGAATTTTCGGGCTGCCAAATCGGCTGATTATGTTTTCAAATATGAACTGTGCCACTGTGTTGGTTGTGCAGTCCTTCATTGGAATTGCCTCTACCAATATTGTCAAATTTTCAGTTGCGGTGATGATATACCAGGCCTGCGAGTTTCTTGCCACAAGTGCAATCGGGCCTATAAAATCAACTTCCCATTTCTCGAATGGTTGTAATGTCTTTACTAGGTGTAGTGGAAGCTCGTTTCTATGCAATGGACGTCCTGTTCTCTGGAAAACATCACATTTCTTTACGAATTCCTTACTGTCAATGTGTACTGTCGGCCACCATAAGCCTGCCTGTAGTACTTTTCTAGCCGTTGGTTTAGCTCCTACGTGTCCTCCCGCAATCCAGAGTGGCACTCCCATAGTACGGTCTCCCTCTCGTGGTCTAAGACACATCTTCGTAAGATCTGGTCTAACCCCATTTTGTACGGGTGTCCTGCGATGAGCTGGTATTCTGCGGCCCGGACTACTAGGTGTTTCTTCTGTAATGCAGTATATTCCTTTGGGCACTATCCTGTGGTTAGGTAGGTCACGATCTGATCCAGGTACTCTGGGATGGCTTCTACCCTAAAAGATCAGCGTCTAGTATCTGATCATCTAGAGATCCTTCGTTTTATCTGGTTTCGAGCCTTGATAGGTGGTTTGGTCCCACATTCAATCACCCAGGTTTGAATATCACCTCGAAGGTGAACTCTTGAAAGAGTAGGAGCCATCTGCATATCCTTCCTTCCAAAACCAGTTTATTCACTAGATACTTCAGAGATGAATGGTATGTAAAAAAATTGAACATTCCTCCTAGCAGGTAGAGGCGGAACTTTTGGAGGGAGTACACCATTGCTAATGATTCCCTTTCTGTCATGGTGTTGTTCCGTTCCGTTGCTGATATTTTTCGACTTGCGAAGTACACTGGGTGATCAACTGTAATGTCCCCTTGTTGGACTAGAAATGCTCTAAGTGCGATGCTTGAAGCATCAATGTGGACATGAAATTGCTTGTCCCAATTTGGATGAACCAATATTGGTGCACTTGCCAATTTTTCCTTCAGGGTGTCTAGGGTCGTTGCACAGCTTTCTGTCTAGTTGAATTGTTCTGATTTTCGTAACAGCTTCTCCAATGGGGTTGTTATCTTCGCTTAGTTACGGATGACTCGCCTGTAATAACCTGTATGGCCTAACAGTGACCTCAATTGTTTCATATTTTCTGGAGCTTCCATGTTGATTATCACCGCTACCTTTGCTGGATCTACGCAGACTCCTTGTTTGCATGCAACGTGTCTGAGCAATTTTCCAAACGACACCGCAAAGATGTACTTATTTAGGTTCAATGAGATCTGTAGCTGTCTACACCTATCAAACATAATTCTCAGTAGCATGTCATGGTCTTTCAACAGGCTGTAGATGGTCCAGTCGTCCATATAAAGCTCTAGGAATTTGTCGATATAGTCGCGGAATGCTGCTATGACAATGCGCGAAAACACTGCTGGCGCATTCTTCAAGCCGAATGACATTACGTGGTATGCGAAGGAGCCCCATTCGATGGTGAAGGTTGTATTTTTCTTATCTTCCTCGGCTATCCTTACTTGATGGTACCCTGAGAATCCATCTGTAAAAGAATATGCTTCATTCCCCACAACATTGTCTAGGACTTCGTCACTGAACGGGGTGGGGAATGGGTCATGTATACAGGCATTGTTCAAACTCCTATAATTGACACATATTCGGATTTCCGCCTTATCCTTTTTGCTCTGTATAACTATGTGACTTACCCATTCTGCTTCCTCCACGGGGAATATCAACCCTGCCTTCAGCATCTTGTCAATTTCTGCTTTAACCTTTTCCTTTACCCTTGGATTCAACCGATAGGGTCTATGTTTGATTGGTCTTGCATCAAGCTTTAGTATTATACGCATTTCTCCCAGGTCCCCTTTGATTCCTTTCAACTCGGCTATGGACGACAGAAACAAGTCCTCATATTCCTGTAGTTGACTGAATATTTCCTTGGTCATCTCATCATCCCAGTGGTCCCCGATCGATGCTAATTTAGGCTTCCATTCAGTCCCAATATTCATTTTCTTAGCTTTGAGGGGGAGCAAATGAATTCCCTCAGTTGTCGGGTTTTCTTGAACATTCTGTTCTCCCTATGTTTCTTCAAAGTATAGATGTCGAAGTCCCTCTAGATTATCATCGTCCATATCACTGTCTATTTTATTACATGCTACTGACTACCAGATGTTTTGGTTTGGGAGTGGTTGCTTTTCCTCCTCCTGATTCTCTGGGAAGAACAATACTTTTTTAATGGCTTGTACCGCTTGGGTAACTGTATCTGTCTTTCCTTCAAATAATAAGCACAATGTAAACTTCTTCGTAACTTCTTTCCAAGTGCTAGTTCCCCTTTTCCTCTCCTTTGTTAGGTACCAGGCCTGTGGAATCCTATCGAGGGAGTGTATAAATTTTTGGACCCATAGCTCGTGCAGGTATCCTACAATTTTCCATTGATCTTCACACTTCTTAAAATTATTTGCGGGATCTGAATTCCCCTGGAACTTTCGAGTGCATTGGAGTCCTTCTTCTCCCTTGAACCTGGATTTCAGTGCTGATATTTTTTCCCACCGCGACAGTGAGTTGCGGTGGTTTTTCCACCATCTTGCAGCCATGGATTGCAAGGCCACGTCCATGAGCAGGACCCTCTAATCCTTTGGTACATTGTCTTATGTTTTGATAATGAAAGTATCTACAACGTTCATATCGGAAAAAGTTGGGTAACCTCTTACCTCAGTCTCGATCCAATTGATTCTTCTAATGGTGGCGCATATCCTTGTGCTGGTCTCATATCCCCCTTGCTGCTAGTCCTCCCAGGCTATCTCTGAGCCCAGGTCTGAGCTTTGAATGCTCCTCCAGCTCACCGATCCTCTCGCCATTGGGTTGATGTAATCTTCCCTTCTTCCTGCAGTCATTTGATAAAGATGGTCGAGAAGCTGAGCATCTTCTCTGTTATAGACAGACTCTATGTATCGTGGACCTTGATATGGGTCGAGCAGCTGGGTGACTTTGACCTCTCCATCCTCAAAGATCATCAGTTCCTTCTTTAAATCTATTACTGCATAGTTTGCAAAATCCCAGTCGATCCCCAATAATGTTGGATAGGGATCTTTATCTCCTATAATGTCGATGAACTCAAAGTCCGTGTATGTCTTTACTCCCGCAACGCCGACTTATACCTCCTCTAGCCTGCCTATGGGCACAATGCAGTACTGGTTTGCCATATGGAGTTGAATTGGTGAGTATGTTAGTCTTGGTTTCCCTAATGCTTCCCACATTTTTCTAGGCAAGATATTTATGTCGAACCCCAAATCAAGCATTGTGTCCTTGATTTGGAATCCCGCAACTTGAGTATTCACTCGGAACTCTTTGCCTGTCCTTCTCTTATTTCTCTTCATTCTTTGTATATATTCATGTTTCATGCCAGATGATTCCCCTAGATCCGTCATCTTCTGCACTACTCTTTTGAGGTTCTATTTTAATTGTTCCAACATGGGTGCATTGTTAATAATTTTTAGAAATAGCGAAACCATTCTTCAATTGTAGTACCTGTATTGGCTTGGTTTTCATCCCCTTCCTTCAATCATGGCATTTCGATTCCTTTTCTTCCCCCAAGCTGGGCAAATGTTTCTGCTACCTCTTGAAATAATTTCTTCTATTTCTCTGGTCTGAATGTTGGCTGTGGAGATACTGGTCTTACCAATTTTATCGGGTCCATCCTTTATGCATCTTCCCTGGTTCGTTTGCCTCCCCATGTCACTATAGCTACGCTCTGCATGGTTTGAGCCTCGATTATTCTTGGCTCGACATTTACTAGATTTGTTCCTCTTTTTCTGGCCCTTTCTTCCCATCTTTTGATGAGCTCTAGGTAGTCTTATGTTGCGTGCGTATTAACCCTACACTGAGAGCACTGGGGTCTTCTAGGAAGTGGACATTCCCTAGCCACATGGCCCTCTTGGTCATAGTTGTAGCATTGTACTGGTCCTCTTCCTCCCGTTCGGCCTCCTCTCATGCATCCTCCTTGTCCTCTCGGAGTCTCGTTCACTCTATATGAAGGCCTGTCTAACCGTTCTGCCAAAGCATCCAGAGCTCTACACTGCTTTGTGTTGTGCGTAGTAGATGCACAGAACTCACAGTATACTTTGTTCAGGACATTGGAGTACTTTTGTAGTATGGGGCATAGGCGGGGTGAGTGGCCCACGCTTTTACAGATCTCGCAATACTTAGTCGTTGCTGAATTTTGTTGCACGGGGAACCCCGTGTATGGGTGTTGTGGCAGATATAATCCTTGGGTATTTATTTGCGTGACCCCTCCTGCTGGTGGAGCTCCTGGTGCCCCTGTTGCTGGTGTCCCCACATTCTGGCCTCGTAATCTAGGACATTCAATTACCACATGTCCTTCCATTAGACAATGTGTACACCATACATTTGGCCTCACTAGACGCAGGGGTTGAATTTCCTTCAGTTTTTCTGTCAGGCTAGCTATTTGATGTTGTAGTCCTTGTATGGAAGGGTCCTGAGATGATGCCCCTCCTTTAAACTCTTGCGGGTATCCCGCCATGGCCTCTATCTACATGGCCTGTTCTAATGCATCTTGCAACGTCTCGATCTTTTGTTGTGTCAGCAAGGTCCTTGTCAGCGGGAGAAGGACCTTGATAAACCATTCCCTTTGGTGATTGGGATCGATCGGGTAGCTAATTTTTCCAACCGCATCCTTGAATCTCCTCATCAGATCCCATGTAGTTTCCCCTTCTCGCTGCTTGATCTCCCACATCTCTGATAAACCCTTCTGATCTGTTTGGGGTAATTTGAACTCTTTCATGAAATCCCTTTTTACATCGTCTAATGCTAGGTTTTGATGAGTCTCAGACCACTTTATAAAATAGCATAGAGCTTTCTCCCGGAGAGTAGTTTGAAATTCTACCAACTTACTTGTGTCTGGTGTTTTTTGATCCCTCCAGATGGCCTCATAGAGGTACCAGTGTTTCTCCACATCATCATTACCCCTCCCAGAAAACTCTGGGTACCAAGTAAACAATCTTGCCATGCTTCCTTGTGTGGGGTTTACTAGAACAAATCCCCTTACTCCCGGCTGTAAGACGGTAGTACCAGTACTGTTACTAGTGTGTATTAATACTGTGGACTAAACGCTAATTGGCTTACTTAATTCCCGTAGCTTAACAAAAATTTCACCTAGTGGCTGATAGAGTACCAAGGGAAGGTCAGGATTAGAGCTACTTGAGCTTTGGGGAATAGAGTTACCTGGGATTATGGGTGCCGACCTTTCTCAGAATAGATGCTCTATTGCAACATGCAGCTCTACATCGAAAGTCTCCTCGAGGTGTGCACCATTTCTGTCATACTCCTTTCCCTTTTATATTGGGTCTGGGCTCCTATACACCTACCGCACTTCCTTGGTAGTTCCCCCTATATCCTAGGAACCTCTCTGACCTTCCTCTGCTTCGTCGTCTGAGGTGCCTCTCCTTTTTCTCTCCCTTTTCCTTGTTGTCTTTCCAATTCTTTCATAGCCCTTTCTCACCACTTCTCAGCGAGTTGCGCCCTCCTATGTGCTCGTTGTTCCTTTAACCTACTGGAGGTCTCGGCATCCATATCCCTATTCCCCCTTTTCAGCTTACTTGTAGCATCTCTCCTTTAGTCCCTTCCCCCAGTACTGGAGGTTTAGGTCTCCATCTCAGATTTTTGGAACTCCATAAATCCTTCGTCCACCATCAATGCCTTGATCCACAAAGGGATCTCCCTTAGCAATCCTCCGCGCAGCCCTGAACTGAATATGTCCTCCGCTTTTGAGAAAGACTGGTAGAATTCAGCTGCCAACTCTACTATGTATCCTTCCAAGGTAGATTACACCTAAAAATCTACAACTCGGGTCAAATCGGTATCTAACCAATGGAGTGCTACCAGATCTGAGTGCACCCACTTGCGACAGATGGTCCACAACCCTCTCGGTACTGCCTTGATCTGTAATCTCTGCAACCAATTGTAGATATCCTCAGGAAACTTTCCCCAAAATATCTCGTAGATATCACTGGAGGACTCAGAGAAGAGAATCTGGTTCTTGACAGTCTCTTTCTGCTGTCTCACTTCCGCTTGCTGAGCTATGAACTGGTCCAGATGGTCATCCCACCATTTTCATATTTCTTACTCGAAGATCCGTGATACCATGATCTAACTCCAGAATGAGATTTCAGGTCCCAACAATGGAACCATTTGTTGGCAGAAAAGAGGTCTTAGGGGGAGACCCAGGTTCAGAAAGGTGGCAAGGGTTACCACAGTATTCTCGCACAACGCCGGCATTTTCACCCTGCTCCGAGGAATAGAGTGTCTCACCCGAGGTGTGTCGCGACCTTACTAAGGCTGGGGTTGTGTCAGGTATCGATCAAGCATCGTAAATGCGCAAACCATCCATAACTTAAGTACTTCAATTAAGTGTAAATACCAGACAGTTAACAATACTCATGAACTTGATCAGAATGATAAACAAAAATTCAAAATAATTGTATGTCCCACTAAACCATAACATAAGACAGAACTCAGAACAATAGCCTTGTATTAGAAAGTGATGCATTAACATCAAAAGACTATTACAACACTCCTCAAAGCGTTCCTGGCAGAACTGACTACAATTGCAGTACAAGATATAGAACAGAACAAAATGATGAGAGAGAGAGAACATAAAAACATGAACAGAGCTCTCCTACGGCTCCTGCTCTCCGATCCCTACTGAGCCAACCTCCTCTTTCCGCCGATCGGCTACCTATTTGTTCCATCGCCAGCGTGACTGACAGTTCTTCCTTCTTTTTCGCTCACCTGTTTGCTGCTTTCCCTGATTGCTGGGAATCCCACTGATTTTCTTCTGTCGCTTCCCTTTGCCATCTGTCCCTGCTTCTGCAACAGCTGCCTACTTTCCCTTCACCTCTTCGCAACCATGAAAACTATCTATCTACCGTGGTTGTGCTTTGCCACCTGTTCTCCGCAACATAAAACTGTTTAATTTCAAAACAAGGGCTCCAACAATTGTGTCGAAGACGAACATGGTAGAAACCACTTGATTACCGGTCAGTGATGTGAATCATTAACAAGTGTGAGAGAAACCACCAATAATGACAATGGCTCTCAAATTACTCCACTACAATCTATGAAGTGTGAATGAATGATTTTCAGTCGAACACTCATAGAATCATTTGATCGAAGGTCAATGATGCAACATGTCGTCGAAGGCGAGAAACCTTCCATTAGGGCATGCATATTCCAAGGTACTGATAGGATTCTAGATCAACTTTCTAGATGATGAGCCGACATCGACAGAAAGTGACCCGTCGTAGGAAAGCTCACGACATGATAACATTAGATCAAGTTTTTTGAAGAAATTTTTGCAAGGACTGACTCAGGGATGGTCAACGTGAATGGAGAAAAATGTTTGCAATGAATAGTTTATTTGAACTTTCTCTTGAACACATAATGACACTACAGATGGATTGGCAACATTTAACCTAAAGCTGATACCCAAAAATCTGCTGAAGACTTTCAATGTGGTTTGATTAATTGTTAGACAAAGGATTTCCCAAACTAGGTACAAGTGTGACAAACTGTCGTGTTCAAGAGTGGCATGCTGCTTTCTAAACAAGAGTGACAACTGGATTATTTTTCTCTTCCCCCCCCTCCTCCCCCCCCACCATTACTGGAAAGTACCTCTTTATTTTTGACAAGCTTGAGGAGGATAGCATTTGCTTGTTTGTGTAATCTCATCCTTTGGATGAGTCCATATTAGTATTAAAATTGAACCCTAAGAAGGAGCGGTCCGGTCCTGTTTGTAGTCAATAGGTCCTTTATTGTTAAATTTTAACGAGTTCAGTATAGGAGAAACTCAGCGTTTTTCAGTTTTAGGGAGTCAGAAGAAAAACATAAGTAAACTCTGTGGTGGTTCTTTTTCGTAAATTTAGTCTCTTAGGCCCGAAAAAGGATAAAATAATGCAGGAGATAACTCTATTGACCATGATTAGTCAACGTATACTTTTTTCATAATTAGTCCATTTCATTCCGGAAAAGGGGTAAACTTATACTGAAAGGACGACTGTTCATTTACTTTAACGAGTTCGAATAGTCAAGTACTCGGCGATCTTTTCATGTTTCGAGAGTCTGAAAATGGCTTAAAAGAGAACTCCAGGGTTTCGCTTTTTCGTAATTTTAAAAAGCCCGAAAAAGTGATAAAAGTATACTCAGTGTCAAAATAATTCTTTTCACCAAAAAATCCTGTATCCTGCACATAAACTCAAAAGATTACACACATCTGTTTCCAAGAAGTAAAAATATTTAAAAAATAACCTTTTAAAGTGAAAATTAAATAAAATATAATATTTTATTCATTTAAAAACTACAAAAAGGAGTTAAAACAAAATCATTTTCACCTTTTGTGTTCAGAGTAGTGTATTTAGAGCTTTTGGCTAAAAAATTTCGGAGAAAATATTGGGAGAACCGACTGTCCATTCCTTGAATCTTCAGGACCAGGTAATCCACATCATCTTAATCTTCATTTCTATCCGTTTCATTTTTATTTTTAAGTCTTAATTTCATTTTTTAGGAGGATTTTGTGTTTAAAAATGCATTCTCGAGGGTCTGCAGGTCATCCACGCAATAACTGTGGACCCCGATAAGTTTTTAAATAAAAAACTATTGAGCTACCACGGTTTTTTTGTGGAGTGCATGCGGACGTCCACACTGTCTACTCACAAAAACTGCGGGGGCGCCATGAACATTTTAAAATTAAAAATTTCTCTTAAAAATGGTTCAAGTTTTGCATCCAAATGGTTTTTAACTTTCAAATGTTTTGATTTGTAGGTTGTTCCACCATGTTGGAGTGGCGAGAATGTGAACATGAGCTTATAGACAATGAAGCTATGGATGATGCTGCAACAATACATGCACTGCAAAATTGTGGTTTATATAAGTTCTGGGGTATCCAAGGTATGAAATCACAAGTGGAGTTGATGACATGGCTCGTAAATGCATGGGATTTTCAAGACCAATGTTTCATCACTGGTGACCACCGACTAAAAATTGAGCTAGAGGACATTTATTGCCGGTAGAGGACATTCATTGCCTTGCCGGATTGTCCTGGAGAGGAGGAAGCATATCCTTATTTGGGGCTAGACAGGGAGGTCTTCCCGTTGCCAGCTATAAACAATAGTATTGCAGTGATGAGGCAAACTTAAAGGATAGTCACATATATATTAAAACTATCTTGCGATTGGATCTCAAAGTGATTGCATTTACAGTAACCAGATTGTGCCGGAGTGCAGCTCCACATGTAGCCACTAAATCACAAGTGTAGATCGCAGTAGAGTGTCCTGGAGGGACCATACTTAACTGGTGCAAAGGAGTATTGGCCAACATGAAAGGCTAATGAACTAGAGAAAAGAACGCGAAGTTGAAAAACTTCGGGTACTGTGCCATTCTCATTTCATTTGCTTTAGAGAGAATCCTGCATCTCGCTCCTCAGCTGATTCTAGTAGATTGTGGGCAACCTCGGGAACCTCAGATGGTATGGTGGGTGGCATTAATGGCTCCCCATGGTGGCAATGGCAGTTTAGTGGTTCATTTTACTCTGTCATACTTTATGTGGCTTAGGAACCAAGTCTTCACCGTCGAAGACTTCCCCTATGCAGGAATGGATTATAGAGGTGATCCTGAGATATCTTTGCCTCCAGGGACACGGTGGGACGAGTCAAGTAAGCGAATTATTTTGATGTTTTTAATCTAATTTTTATTTGTTTTTTATCGTCCAATACTGGCAAAAATATTTAAATGCAGGTGTTGGTCCACGATGACCAGCTACACTTTTTCTCTTTGATAGGCAGCAAGCACAACCTATAGCACCTCCACCGAATCAGGTAGCAGAGATCCTAGCAGATATGGAGCACAACCTTGAGAGTTTGACCATATACATTCCTGAGACAGGAACAAATGATATTCCTCTCAGGCTTCAAAGACATGTGACATGTGTTCCAAGACCATTTAGGAGATTTTTGTGCAAGGTGGCGCATGCCATAGTATATTACCATGATCATCATCACAGATAGTGGATGATAATTATGGATCAATATTTTTTGTTTTGTTTTTTATATCAGTATCTATTAGATCATAAGGTGTTTGAACCTATGATCATAGACGATGTAATATTTTTTGAAAACAAACCTATCTATGCTAATGATATTAGTACTTTATCTGAGTATCTTGTTCAACATGGATCGAACATTGTTTTGGTTTACTTTTTTAATGTTGCAAATGTCTATGTAGAACACGATTATTTAATGCATCGGCCAATGTGTTTAAATTTATTGAAATATTTTGATATTTAATATAATCAAATTCTCGTTCCAAGAGACGAACCTTCAAAAATAATCTCAATAACACTAGATTTATAATTGCATAAACCTTGTTCAATTGTAATACAATGAGTTCTGAATCCAACCTAATGATCAAACGTCGAATACCAAATGAAATGGAATCAGATAATAACTCAATGACTGTGCTATATTCTGAAATATTGTTTGTTTTTTGACCAAGGGATATCCCATGAATAGAAACTAACTCATCGATGGGTGAATAGATAACCGAAGCCGCGGAAGAGATATTATGTGTACTGTGACAGGCACCATCAACAAAACCAATGTATTTTTGAAGGGATGTCGACATCTGAAATATCAAGAGTAATCAAGATAAGTAGTGATAGTAGTAACAACAAAACTAATCTAGGCACACTTTTCTAATCTAAGGCACACTATTCTAAAAAGTAACTATTGTACAAGATATATCTTTACACGAAAGTCAAGCATAATATCTCTTAAGATAAAGACCATTTATGGGCTTATCTAAAGAGACCCCGTCATAATCAATCAATTTATAGGCCCCTTTTGCAAGCACACACTTGAAAATGTAGGGACTATGCCACATCAGTTCGAATTTTCCAACACCTAGCTTATTGTTAGCTTGATCGTATACTAAGACTAGATCACCTTCTGAAAAAACAAGAGGGTTAACACTTTAATCATACTGAGATTTCACATGTTTCTTATGAGATTTGGTAGCTAATGCAGCGGTGCGCCGAGTCTCATCTAATTGGAGTGACGATATTTCACATTCAATGGGTAACACAGCTTCTAAACCATAGACAAGTTGAAAAGGAGTGAACCCTGTAGCAGTTTTTGCAGAGGTTCGATATGCCCATAATGCCGAAAAAAGCATGGTATGCCAATTCAATTTGTGAGTTCCGATAATCCGTTTAATCATGGTGGTTAAAACCTTGTTGATGACTTTAAACTGACCATTAGCCTGCGGGTAATATGGAGTAGAATTATCACGGTGTAGGCCAAGTTGATGGGAAAGTTCTGTCATCATAATATTTCAAAAATGGTTCCCATGGTCTGTGATAATAGCTTGAGGCACACCGAAATGAGAAATCACATGATTGAAAATGAAAGTAGCTACATTTTTTCCATCTACAGTGACTGTAGGCATCACCTCGGCCCATTTGGCAAAATAATCTACAGCGAAAATAATATACCCATGCCCCTTGGCTGAGTGAGGGTTACATGTAATGAAATCAATGCCCCATTTTTCAAAAGGACCGACAACAATGATAGGGTGAAGAGGAGCTGGAGGTGCACGATATTTCGATCAAAAATTTGGCAATTGTGGCATTTTTGAACCGTAATAATACAATCTTTGAATAACGACGACCAAAAATAACCAGCGTGCAATATATTTTGGGCTATGGAAAACCCAGACATATGACCACCACAAGCTCTAGAGTGGAAATCATTCAAAACTCTTTCAACCTCTTCGTGAGTTATACAACGTCGAAAAACAGAATCCACACCACGACGATAAAGAGTGTCTCCAACAATATTGTATTTTTGGGATTGATATGGGATTATCCGTCAATTTGAACGTGAAATATCTAGGCGAAAGGTTTGGGTTTGAAGATATATAATGATATCTTCATACCATGGATATAATGTACTGATAAGAAACAAATATTCATCTGCTATGGGATTCTCTAACACGGTTTCTGTCTCAGTATTGGGAAAGTCACACATAAGTTTTGCAAACACTAGTGATTTCTTCAATTTAGATTTCTCAAATTCCAAATCAAACTCTTGTGAGATAATAATCCATTTAGAGTATTTTCCCTCGAGTAATTATTTTGTCAAGATATACATCATAGGGTTGAAATTAGATATCACAGTTGTTTTACGTAACAGTATGTAGTGACGGAATCGTTGGACAACTTGAATTGTTGCCAATGCCAATTTATCCACATGCGAATATTTTATTTCTGTTGGGTTGAGATTCCGAATTAGATAATAGATCAGATGCTCATTGTGAGATTCATCCTCTTGAACCAAAACACTTCCAATAGTGGAATCAGAGGCAGCTAAGTATAAAAAATAGTCTTGGTGGTAATTGGGTGGATGCAATAACGGTGCATGGGTCAACGCGTGTTTTAGTACATCAAAATATTTATAAAAAATCTCATCCCAAATAAAAGGAACACTTTGTTTCAATAACCAGATAAAACCTTTTGTTAACTCAGCATAGTTCGGGATAAACCTACATAAAACAATTTCGTTCCCTTACAAAATTTGGAGTTGGCGAAGTGTGGAAGGAGGAGATAAGTTGATGATGGCCTCAACCTTCGAGGGGTAGACACGAATGCCATCTTTAGAAACGACGAATCCAAGTAATTGTCCTGATTGCACATAAAAAACGCATTTGTGCGAGTTCAAACAAATCTTGTAATGCCTACATCTCATGAAAATAGCTCGTAAGTGCGTAGGATGATCGTCTTTGCGTAAACAGTGAGTAGGTAAGTCATCCAAATAAGGCTGTACAATATGTTTGATATCATGAAAAGCATAAGACATAGCCGTTTGAAAAGTTGCACCAACATTTTTTAATCCGAACTGTAATTTTCAATAAGCAAATATTCTCCAAGGAAATATAAACGATGTTTTTGGTTGATCGACAGAGAGTATGTTGATTTGATTATAACCAGAGAATCCATCCATAAAAGAGAAAATTTCATTTGCATCACAATCATCGATAATTTGGTCGATATAGGGTGTAGGATAATTGTATTTTGGACATGCTTTATTTATATCCCTATAATCGACACATATTCGTATAGTCCCTTACTTTTTTGGAACGGGAACTATATTAGATACCCAATCTGTCAATGGAATTGGATAAATAAATCCTGCTTGTAATAAATTTTTGACTTCAGCTTTGATAGCTGCAGCTTTTCGCAGATGTATTGGACGTAATATTTGTCTAATAGGCTTGGCATTTGGGTACATCTTAATTTCATGAATGAAAATATTAATATCGATTCCTGGCATCTCTTCGTAAGACCAGGCTTTGTAAGTGTTAATCTCTTCCAGCGTACAAGAAGCACCTATATGAATGTTTTCAATAATTCCAGGTTTAACTGATATGTCGATAAGAAATATTGTAGAAATATTTCCCAAATTAATCTCAGAATCCGAATTTGTAATCGATATGGGATTTTGTGGTTCCTCGACATAATAGTTTGTAAAAATAGATGAAAATTTGTTTTCAAACCTATCAAGATCAGGTAAAAACGAAGACCTATGATGTAAATCATCCCAGGGTAATTCATCCAATGACAAAAGTTCTCGAATACTTTCATCAGTGTGAAACACTTGTTGAAAAGGATCGGAAAGTGATGTCAAGACTAAGCTTGATAGAGAAGAGGATTATTTGGCGATCACATTCACTTGATCCGGAGTAGTTGAAAGTGTGTCAGAATATGACTGTACTGCCACATCTGCCATTTCAAAAGGACTCAAAGGCATCTCGTCATTAAAAGAGTCTAGTTATGATTCTAAAGGCACTACCCAAGTGTCATCGAATGGTATAGTGCTTGATGAGATCATATTGATGTTGGCAATGGTACGCGGTATGTTGGGTGGAGGCATAGAGAAATTTCCCATAAGAGCAGAGTCATTTACTAAACCTACACCAACATCTTCGTATGGGATAGTCGTTTTTCCAACGTGTTGGATACTATCTGTAGAAGCAGGGTTGGACAAATAATATGACAACTGATCGATTTTCACAATATTTCCTTTATGAGGAAACATGATTAGCCAAAATATGGATC